>CM068750.1:19933441-20369234 GCA_035084275.1 Hydrolagus colliei | reverse complement strand
TGGGGTAGGGCTGGGGAGTGTGTGTGTGTGTGTGTGGGGGGGGGGGTAGGGCTGGGGGAGTCTGTGTGTGTGTGGGGGGGGGGGTAGGGCTGGGGAGTGTGTGTGTGTGTGTGTGTGTGTGGGGGGGGGGGTAGGGCTGGGGGGGGGGGGGGTGTGTGGGGGGGGTAGGGCTGGGGAGTGTGTGTGTGTGTGTGTGGGGGGGGGGGGGGTAGGGCTGGGGGAGTCTGTGTGTGTGTGTGTGGGGGGGTAGGGCTGGGGAGTCTGTGTGTCTGTGGGGTGAGGGGGGGTCAGGGCTGGGGAGTGTGTGTGTCTGTGTGTATCTGTCTGTGGGGGGGGTCAGGGCTGGGGAGACTGTCTGTGTGTGTGTCTGTCTGTGGGGGGGGTCAGGCCCGGGCAGTGTGTGTCTGCGGGGGGAGTCTGTGTGTGTCTGTGTGTGTCTGTGGGGGGGAGTCTGTGTCTGTCTGTGTGTGTGGAGCTGTCGCTGCCGCCTTGTCTTTCCCTCTCACAAAATCTCACAACCGGTTGCAACCAGTTCACACTGGGAGATTTCATCTTCATGTGGCCATTCCGGAGAGTCACGGAAACAGCCGAACCCCGGCCAGCCAGCCAGCCAGCCAATCACAGCTCTCCTTCACGCACAGCCGAACCCCGGCCAGCCAGCCAATCAAAACTCCCCCTCTCTCACACACACACACACACAGCCGAACCCCAGCCAGCCAGCCAGCCAATCACAGTTCCCCCTCACACACACACGCACACAGCCGAACCCCGACCAGCCAGCCAGCCAATCACAACTCCCCCTCACACACACACACACACACAGCCGAACCCCGGCCAGCCAGCCAGCCAATCACAACTCCCCCTCACACACACACACACACACTCAGCCAAACCCCGGCCAGCCAGCCAATCACAACTCCCCCTTACACACACACACACACAGCCGAACCCCGGCCAGCCAGCCAGCCAATCACAACTCCCCCTCACACACACACACACACACACACAGGGCATTAGGGGGATTTACACCCCAATATAGCAAATAGGGAGGGGGGTGACTCAACCCCTCCCCCCCCAACACACTCACATTGATGCCAAAATGATGGGGCTATTTGGGCTATTTATTGGGCCGGTCTCTCTCACACACACACACACACAGAGCATTGGGCTATTTTCACGCCCTAAATAGCAAATTGGGCGGCTTTCACCCCCCCCCCCCCCCCCCCCCCCCACACACACACAGTTGGGCTGTTTTCGCGCCCAAATGGTGAATTGGGCGGGTTTTTTTCTCTCTCGCATTGCGCGTGAAAAAAACCTCCTTCACAATTTTAATGTTTATTTTTCCTCCCCATCTCCCCTCCCCTCCCCTCCTCCTGACTCTCTCCCCTCCCCGTCCCCTTCCCTCCTCCCCTCCCTCCTCCTCCTCCTGACTCTCCCCTTCCCTCCTCCCCTCCCTCCTCCTCCTCTCTCTCCCCTCCTCCTGACTCTCTCCCCTTCCCTCCTCCCCCCCTTCTCCTCTCTCTCTCCTCCTGACTCTCCCCTCCTCTCTCTCCCCATCTCTCCCCTTCCCTCCTCCTCACTCCCTTTGAAAACATTTGTTTTTAAAGCAGGAGACAAGGCCTGGATTTGCAATATCGAACTTGCTAAACGACCAGTTTAAAAGGCAGTAAAAAAAAACCATCCCACAGTCTTCTTGTGTTTTGAGATTGAAAAAATTCACATTGATTCTGAAGACCCCAACACAAGGATTTAAAAAAAAATCTTATTATTATCACTTCACACCCAATTGGGCGTTTGTCGCAGTTGCCTGTGTAATAAAAAGAGCCAGCTTTGATTTGGCTTGAGAGCGATTAGAAACAAAATAAGTGTGTAAATGCAAGCGTTATTATTATTATGTTGGTGGTTTCACGCCCAATTGGGAGTGTTTTGATTGCAATGCACACGAGAAATCCCTACTTTGGTTTGTGGGGTTGGGGGGGAGATTTAATATTTATTCATTTAAACACGCAAAACAATGATTTTTGTCACCCACTTTTCCCTGCACGGTTTGATCAGCACCAACCCTCCTCGGCGGCTCCTCTCCCCATTTTCACTTGCAAAATGCTCAACTTGTATAAAATTCCAATTTCCTTCCTCTAATAGAGCATTCAAAGACGCATGTGACACAGTTAGGCTACTTTTGGGGGCTAATTTCAGGTGGGAATTTGGGCCACAGACTCTGTACAACTCTTGCTCGCCTTCCACTGATCCTATTTGGATTTACTAAACCCTGGAGCTCACACATTCCTGATTCTTTTCACCGCGGCGGTCCCGTGTATTTGCTGGTTGTTCAGTCCACCCAGAGATAAATAAATCCAAACATCTACACCTCACAAAATGTGCGCGGGGATTTTATTCCCACCGTCCCTGTCTCTCTTTTATTCTCACTCACAATATTTGGCTTTTATTCTCATTAGATCCCAAATCTTGAAGACTTACCCCCCCCCCCCCCCCCCCCCTCCCCACCTTTGCTGAGATGTGTTTCCCTCCAATAAGATACAAAGTCGCCTCTGACCAGAGGTTTAGTTACTGTGTGGGTTGTGTGTGTGTGTGTGTGTGTTGTGTGTTTATTGCTGATACATTGTATCACCCACCCGCCCAACTGGACCAGCCTGAATTCCATCTTCAGCATCTCTCCTGGCTCAGTGGCTGAGTGGCCAGCACCTCTCGCCTCTCGTGAGGTCTGTATCGGCTTCAATAAATTTACAATCACTACTGTAATAATCATTGCATCCGACGCAGCGCCGAACCACGTCATCGAGTCGCCTCAGAGCGCGTCGACCGTGAGTGAGTGAGTGAGTGAGTGTGTATATTATTTTTGTGGGCGAAAGGCGGCAGCCAGTTTGCGCACTGTAGCGTCCCACAAACAGTTGTGGATTGAATGACCAATTTTTTTTTGTGGGGGTGCGGGGCGGGGAAGGGGAGCAGGGGGGCAGTGGGGGGGGGGGCAGCCATCCAGAAATGCGATCACTCAATCCCCGATCATCGTTATCATTTTTTTTAGTGCAACTACTTACTGACAGTCAGTGTGTTTTGATTACCTGTCCCTTTCCGACTTGTTTTAAGATGGAGTGGTGTGGCTCAGTGGTTAGAGCGCTCGCCTTACAAGTGTGAGAGCTGGGTTTTGAATCCAGGCAGGTCAGGGCCAAACCTTGGGCAAGTTTCCTTACTCCACACTCACACACACACACATACACACACACGTCTAATAATAATCCGTCCAAAAAAAGGACAATAACAAATCAGTCATTTCAATCCATGACTGTCTGTGGGACACTGCTGAGCGCAATGGGCTCGATGTCTAGAAGACGTGAAAAGCGCTCTATCGAAATGCAAGGATGATTATTATTATATTGCATCACATAATAACAATCCTTGCCGTTTGCTATCGCGCCTTTCACATCTTAGCCACGTCTCAAAGCGCCTCACGGTGTAAAGTGAATTGACCGTACACTCGCGAGGGAAACGCGGCAGCCGATTATATTACAAGATAGGAGGTGATTTGATTCCCCCACCCCCACCACCCCCCCCCCACACACACACACACACACACACAAGCCTTCAGATGAAAACGCGTTTTGAGAGCTTGTTTGGAGGGACGGTTGCCGGCCGGGCCACCGTAGTGTGTGTGTGGGGGGGGGGGGGGGGGGAGAGAGCGATGTGTGTGTGACGTGTGCTGTGGCTCGCGGGCCGCAGCTCCCACAGCTGATCAGTGTCTCTCTCTGATCCTCTCTCTCTCTCTCTCTCTGTCTGTCTGTCTGTCTGTCTGCACTCCCTCACTCACTGTCTCTCTCACTCACTCCCCTCCAGCTCTGAGAGGGAGGGAGGGAGGGAGTCACCTTGATTACAGCCAACAGAAGGTCTGGGCTCTGGAGGAACTGTCCATTATCCATCACCGCTGTGAGTCACAAAGTGGGACCCCGGACACGCGTGTCTTATTATTATTGTTATTGTTATTACAGCATATAATATTCACATTATTATTAATAACAATAATTGCATTGACTAACAACAGCTTTCACTATTGATGCCTGAATGCTCTGTGTGTAAACACTTGGGGGGCTGAGCTGAGTGTGTGGAGAGAGAGATTTCCCCCCCCCCCCACCCCCTCCCCACCCCCTCCCCACCAGTCACTTTTTTGGGTGTGACTCACAATAATAATCCTTGCATTTGATGTAGCGCTTTTCACGTCTTCTAGACGTCTCAAAGCGCTTCACAGGATACACGGTAAAGTGACTGTGTACTCGTGGGCGAAAGGCGGCAGCCAGTCACTCTCGGCGGCGTCCCCACAAACAGCCGCGGGTCGAAATGACCCGACCCTGGTTGGTTTTCGGGAGGGATTATTATCAGGCGCGTGCGCGCGGAGTAAGGAAACTTGCCCAAGGTTTCTCTCTCCCCGACTGGAATTGAACCCGGGTCTCTCGCTTGCAAGCCGAGTGCTCTAACCACCCGAGCTGCAGATGCGGAACCAAGTGATGCTTGTGGAGTGCCTTCCACGTTGGAAAAAAGGTGCCATAAACAAGATTGTTAACCCAGAGAGTCTCGCAAGTGACAGGAAGGTTAAGGGGCTTGGAGGACTAATATTCAGTACCAGGGCCCAAAGCTGCATGTGCCCAGGCATTAACAGGCTACCAGGAATAATAATAATAATCCTTGCGTTTGATATAGCGCCTCATCGCATCAATGAGACGTCTCGAAGCGTTTCACAGAGTGTACCATAAAGGGAATTCATTGTATATTTTGTGTGCAGTGTCCTACAAACCTGAATTGTGGAGTCCTGTGGCTCGGTGGTTAGAGCACTCGCCTCGCAAGCGAGAGAGACCCGGGTTTGACGTGGGCTCGGTGAAACGCGGAGAAACTTTCCTTACTCCACACCCCGGTTTACCCGGCAGTAAGTAGGAACCTGTTGGTCGATTGGCGGGACCCGTTTCCGGGAGTAATCATTTTCACAAGCAAACGATGATAAATCGGTCACTTCAATCCACCGCTGGGCGCAATTGGCTGCCGCGTTTCGCCCGCAAAATGCGCAGTCAGTTCACGTTGCGCTATATACTGCGAAGCGCTCTGAGACGTCTAGAAGACGTGAAAAGCACTGTATCAAATACTAAGAATCATGGACTGTCTCTAGTGCAGTCTCACTAGCAGAAGAGAGGGAGTAACACTTAATCCCATAAGACGTCGCATCTTGGCTGTCCCCAAACAGACTCCAGAATGGGTGGCGATTCAGGTGTACTGAGGGCCCGATGACTTGCTGTGAGTGCCATCACTGACTAGCGTTACAGAGGATTGTTGACTGGGATTCAAACCTGTGGCCTTGTCACCTGCGTCCGTGCGTCTGCCTGATGTAGTGGTAGCTCTGTAGCCTCTGAGTCAGTAGATTGGGATTTCAAACCCCCCCCCTCCCCCCCCCCCTCTGGACGTGGAATCACATTGCCTTAAGTCGACGCTGGGGATGTGTTGCGTTGTCGGAGATGCCGTCCTTCGGATGAGGCATTAAACCCTGTCCTGGTGGATGTTCAAGATCCTGCTCCACCGTTTGAAAAGAGAGGAAGGAATTTATCTTCCTTGGTGTGCGTCCCGGCCAGTTATCACTCACTTTTGTCAATCACGCTGCGGCTCATTGTGGGACAATGCTGTACTCAACCCGGCCTCAGCGTTCGCCCACAGAATGCGCAGTCAAATCTGATAATAATAGAATCCTTGCATTTGCTCTAGCGCTTTTCGCATCTTATCCACGCCTCAAAGCTCTTCACAGAATACACCATCAGGTGAATTGACCGTATATTTGTGGGCGAAACGCGGCAGCCAATTGCGCACGGCAGCGTCCCCCACAAACAGTCGAGGATCGAAGTGACCAATTCTGGGGGGATTATTGTGGGATTTTGGGGACAGACTATCACTGGGCGTGCGACGTCGGGAAGCTCGCCCGTGGTTTCGCCCTGACCCCGCCTGGATTCGAACACAGAATCTCACGCTGTAGCCGCTCGCTGCGCTACAGGATCTCTACGAGTCAATCCTTCTTGGCAGACATCTCAATGAAGTGATAGGGCTCGGTATCAGACGCAAGGATTATTACGATGAGTATTATTATCCGTGCGGTGGCACCGGTCTCTTTCTGCCACCTGTGTGGCCACATTCTCCCGATGACTTGCCCTTCTTGTTTTACTCCCAGCAATGGTACCCCGGGAGGAGGTGGACGACCAGGAGAGCTTGTTAATGTGGAGAAGTATTGTCACGTGAAAGGAGAGAGAGAAGAAAAACGTTTCCTCGTGTAAGCAAGGTACAAAACATACAGTCTCGGCACTCTACAGTATCTCCCGCGAAGCACTTTTTAGATGTCTCCACGACCCGATGGCGTGCTATCTCAAATGCAGCAATTATTAAGGTTACTTAAAATTAGCTGCCTCGTTCATCCACACACCACCAGACCACACTTGGCAATTATTAATCCTGTATCCAGTTGGTTAGAGCGATCGTTTCGCAAGCGAGAGGACCCGGGTTCGATTCCCGGGCAGGGAAAGACTTTTTGGCAAATCTCCTGGCTCCACACGCCTATGTTTATCTAGCGGTAAGCAGGAACCCAGTTGTTAGTTGATTGGCAGATCACTTTGTGAGTAATAATCCCTTCAAAAAGAATAATAATTCGGTCACACATGACTGTTTGTGGGACATTTTGTTTCGCAATTTGCCCACAGAATAACAGGTCAACTCACTTTACAGCGTCTTCTGTGAAGCGCTTTGAGACGTCCCATTGACGTGCCTCACGCACTGTTTCTTATCATTATTTACTGTGACGTTTTAACCACCGACGACGAAGTAAAATTGCAGAATAATTGCCTTCCAGACGTCATCGGCTGAACCTATGTTGTCGGATGAGCTCCAGTCCAGGCCCGAGGTAAGAAGTACGGTTTGTGTTGAGTTTCCGGGCATTAATGTGAACGCTTCACAGCGTTCTCTCCGTCGCTGCTGTGTAGTGCATATTGATGCGGTGCTGAGAGAAGGACTTTCAAAGCCCGCCTCGCACCCCCCCACCCACACACACACCCTCCCTTCCCCCTCACACAAGGTAAATCAGACTTAATGTGAGCCCTAACACCAAATTTTAGCCTTCACTCAAACACCACGGGTTTGATTCCCGGAAGGGGCGAAACCCAAGGCATGTTTCCGTACTGTTGTTAACAAGTGTCATTCGTTGCGCTTGTCGTTGCTCTCTTCACGGATTCGGTCTCTGTTCCCAGCTCCTGGTCCAGTTTGTCCAGAACACCTTCATACCGTTGGGAGAAGGACTGGAGGAGCCAGTCTCCATAGCCCCGCAATCCCTCCCTCTGCACAGTCGCAGCGTATTCCGCAACCAAGCACCGGCCTCGGGTAAGGAGAACACAACTTACTCAGAAACTGGGGGCGGAGGGAGGGAGGGAGGGAGGGAGGGAGGGAGGGAGAGAGAGACCCACTATATTTGTGCTTTGTGTAATCACACCTTGGTGAGACGAGGGTGTGGAGTTTGGTCTGGGTCAGTACGTGGGCGGCGGAGTTCTGAATGAGGTGGATCTATTGAATAGTGGAGCTGGGGAGGCCGGCCAGGAGTGTGTTTGCGTGATCCAGGTGGGAGGTAACGCACACACGAGGGTTTCGGCTGCTTTCGGGGTAAAGTACGTTCTGGTGGGGGGGCGGTGCAGTATGGCGGAGTTGGAAGAAGTCAGTCCTGGTCAGGGACCTGATGTGGGGAAGGAGGGACAGCTGAGGGTCAAACCGGACGCCTGGATAGGCACTGGTTCGGCGAGTGTGAGGGAGAGCCCAGGGAGGTTGAGGATTTCAGAACCTAATAGGCGAAGCAGATTTGTGTGTCATCCACGTTACATGTAGGAGTTTACCCCGTGCCTTTGGGGTAAACATTCTCACGTCAGCTGAGAACAACAGGAGCTCTGTGCTCTAACCACAGAACTGTTCAATTCTGGTCACCACACTACAGAAAGGATGTGAAGGCATTGGAAAGGGTACAACGAAGATTTACTAGGATGGTGCCAGGATTGAGGGACTTCAGCTATGAGGAGAGGCTAGATAGGCTAGGGTTATTCTCTCTGGAGCAGAGAAGATTGAGGGGAGACCTAATAGAGGTTTATAAGATCATGAGGGGTTTCGACAGGGCAAATAGAGAAAAACTATTTCCACTCGTGGGTGAATCTGTGACTCGTGGTCACAGATTTAAAATAGTTTCAAGGCGCAGTAGAGGGGAGCTGAGGAGAAATTTTTTCACTCAGCGAGTTGTTCGAATCTGGAATGCATTGCCTGAAAAGGTGGTGGAGGCTGATTCGATAACAACTTTTAAAAGGGAATTAGATCTTTATTTAGGGAGAACGGGTCTATTAGGCTATGGGGAGCGGGCAGGGCAGTGGGATTGAATCGCTCTTTTCAAAGAGCCGGCACAGACTAGATGGGCCGAATGGCCTCCTTTTGTGCCGTAAAATTCTATGATTCTATGATAACTCCTGTAGCTCAGCGGTTAGAGCGCTCGTCTTATAAGCGTGTTCGAATCCAGGCAGATCAGGGCGAAACCTTGGGCAAGTTTCCTTACTCCACACACACACACACACACACCACACACACCACACACACACACACACACACACCACACACCACACACACACACACACGCCTAATAATCATCCATCCCCCCAAAAAATCACAATGATAAAATTGGTCATTTCAACCCACGGCTATTTGTGGGGGACGCCGCTGTGCGCAATTGGCCGCCGCGTTTCGCCCACAAATACGCAGTCACTTCACTTTACGGTATATTCTGTGAAGCGCTTCTGAGATGTGGACAGGATGTGAAAAGCTCTATATCAAATGCAAGGATTATTATAATGATAACAACATGAACTTGCTTTTATACAGCGACCCTCGTGCCTGAGCACTGACCCTATCACGCTGGACATGCTCCAGGGTCGCTACATAGTTGTTGTGGTTGGATTGTGTCGTAGTGTCGGAATCAATCTTCAGTCTGGTCGGTTGAATTCATCCTCTGTGTTGAGTCAATTGCCCCCGAGATCTGATGCCCAGGCCCTCTCTCCTCCCACGACTCACTCGAATGCTGTATTACTGAGATAGTCGGATCTGCACATTTCCCAGTTATAACACAGAAATAATAAGAATCCTTGCATTTGCTATCGCGTTTTTCACATCTTATCGACGTCTCAAAGCTCTTCACAGACTAGACTGTATATTGCCTGTACATTTGTGGGTGAAACCCGGCAGCCAATTGCGCACAGCGGCGTCCCCCCCCCCCACCTCCCACAAACAGATGCTGAAATAAAAACAGGACTCGCTGGGAACACTCCGCAGGTCAGGCAGCATCTATGGAGAGAGGGAGTCAACGCTTCAGGTGGATTAACTTGAGTTCTGACGGAAGGTTCATCGTGGAGTCCTGTAGCTGTTCAGAGCTGTTCAGAGCACTCGCCTCGCAAGCGAGAGACCTGGGTTCGATTCCAGGCAGGTCAGGGTGAAACCTTGGGCAAGTTTCCTTCCTCCAGGCGCGACTAATAATAGTCCCTCCAAAACAAAAAAGCAATAAGAATTTGGTCACTCAAACCACAAGGGTTTGTGGGGACGTTGCTGTGCGCAATTGGCTGCCGCATTTGGCCCACAAAATATACAGTCACTTCACTGTACAGTATATTGCGTGAAGCGCTTTAAGGCGTCTAGAAGACTTGAAATGCACGGATTATTATTATTATTTTTGTTATCGGCCTGAAACGTTTGGGGCACTTTGATCTTCTGCCGAGCAAACTATCACGTACTTGTGCCTGTTTAGGTGGGACCCCGGCCTCCAAGCCCTCGGTACCGGTTGGCCAGTCGGCAGTGCAGGACACCGGGAACGCCAAACCCAGGGACGGGACAGGGAACTCTGGAGCCGGAAACGCCGAACCCAGCAGTGGGACGGGGAGCACCGAGGTCAAGGATGGGGTTGGCAATGACGGACCCCGGGATGTGGCTGGGAATGAGGAACCCAGGGATGGGGCTGGAGATGCTGAACACGGGAAAGGGGATGGGGATGGGGAAGGGGAAGGGGAAGGGGAAGGGGATGGGAACGCCGGAGCTGGGGACGCCAAGCACAGGGAAGGAGCAGCCCCGCTGTACCTGCGGATTCAGGAATTGGCTCACGACAGTCTTGTGGCCGCTACCAGAGCCCAGCTGGCGAGGGATGTGGGGGAACCGTGTAACGGTACAGCTCTGCCCACCTCACCTCCTCCCAAACCAACCCCAACCCCCTCCCCCTCTTTTCTCACCCCACCACACACACACTCAGACACATCCCCCACCACACACACACACACATCCCCACAACATCCCCCACCACACACATCCCTCACCACATCACCACACCACACATCCCCCACCACACCCACATCCCCCACCACACACACACCCCACCCCCACCACACACACCACCCCACACAACCCCCACCACACACAACCACCACACCACACACACATCCCCACCACACACACACATCCCACACCACACACACACATCCCCACCACACACACACACATCCCCCACCACACACACACATCCCCCACCACACACACACATCCCCCACCAACACACACACACACACATCCCCCACCACACACACACATCCCCACATACACCCCACCACACACATTCCCCTCACCACATACACACACACACATCCCCCACCACACACACACATCCCCCACACACACACACACATCCCCCACCACACACACATCCCCCACACACATACACACATCCCCCACCACACACACACATCCCCCACCACACACACACACACATCCCCCACCACACACACACATCCCCCACCACATACACACATCCCCCACCACACACACACATCCCCCACCACACACATAGAAACCCCCACCACACACACAGATCCCACCACACACACACACACATCTCCCCCACTACCACACACACACAGCTGCCTCCCCCCCACACACACATCCCCATCCTCCCCACACACACATCCTCATTCCCTCCCCACGCACACATTTCCCCTACCCACCCACATACACACACCATCATTCCCCCCACACCCACACATCACTCCCCCAGCCCTCCCCCACACACACACCCATTCCCCCCCACCACCCATTCCCCACCCACCCACATACACACACCATCATCCCCCCACACCCACACATTCACTCCCCCCCCGCCCCTCCCCCCCCCCCCCCCCCCCACCCACACACACACTGAGCTACGGGACTCCGACATTAATATTGTTATGAATTCTTATTGTTGTGTTCGCAGGGGAGCCTGTGCACAGCTGCAGGAAGGAGGACAAACCAGAGGCCAGCCCTGCCCCGCAGCGCCACGAGAAAACCCTGAGGTGCAGCTACGAGGGCTGTAGCCGGACCTTCCTGTGGCACGCTCACCTCAAATACCACCTCAAAACACACAGGTCAGCGCCGCGGGGGTGGGGGGGTGGGGTGGGGGCGGGGTGGGGTGGGGTGGGGGCGGGGTGGGGGTGGGGTGGGGTGGGGGTGGTGGGGTGGGGTGGGGCGGGGTGGGGGTGGTGGGGTGGGGTGGTGGGGTGGGGTGGGGTGGGGTGGGGTGGTGGGGTGGGGTGGTGGGGTGGGGTGGGGTGGGGGTGGGGGTGGTGGGGTGGGGTGGGGGCGGGGTGGTGGGGTGGGGTGGGGGTGGGGGTGGTGGGGTGGGGTGGGGTGGTGGGGTGGGGTGGGGTGGGGTGGGGGTGGGGGTGGTGGGGTGGGGGCGGGGTGGGGGTAGACAACAACAACAACAACAAAATTACACTCGTACAGCGCCTTTCACGTCGGGACAGTCAAGGTTTCAGACCCAATCTGGGGAGGGTGGAGAGGAAGTGGGGGACGTGCCATCACTGCCTTCTTCCATCCCACAGTCACTTCACCCCCGTCGCCTCCCTCTCTCGCTCGCCTCCTTCGAGGCCCGTCCCAAGACCCTCCTCTTCGACCGTGCCTTTGACCACCCACCTAACGGCACCTTCCCCCGCCCTCCACCCATCCTGATCCCAGTCCCAAGCTCGGGCGCAAAGGGGACGTCCTCCCGACGTAAATGCCTCTTGTTGCCGCGGCGGTTGTTTGAGTGAATCCCTGTTGTCTCGCTGGTCACCCAGGAATGACCGATCTTACACCTGCCCGAAGGAGGGTTGCGGGAAGAGTTTCTACGTGCTGCAGAGGCTGAAGGTCCACATGAGGACGCACAACGGGGAGAAGCCGTTCATCTGCCCCAAGGATGAATGTGGAAAGAAATTCACCACAGCCGGCAATCTGAAGAACCACGTCCGGATACATTCTGGTAACGATCGCACCGTAACAATAATCCTCGCGTGTGACGTAGCAAACTCGACACCCTGTTGAAGGGCGTCTCAAAGCGCTGCACAGAATATATTGTAAAATGGATTGACTGTGTATTTTGCGGGTGAAACACGGCCGCCAATTTGCGCACAGCAGCGTTCCACAAACAATCGTGGAATGACTGACCATGTTTTTACCATTTTGGTGGGATTGTTACCCCGGAAAGCAATCCACTAATGGACCGACAACCGGGTTCCTAGTTTCCGCGAGGTAGACAGAGGCGCGTGGAGTAAAGAAACTTGCCAAAGGTTTTGCCGCGCTTGGGAATCGAACCCGCGTCACTTGCGAGACGAGGGCTCTGACCGTTACTTAACTTGCGTTCAGTACAAGCGTTTAGCGGTGTTGAGACGCCCAGAGGATCGGTGTGTGTGTGTGTGAGCGAGCAGATAATAAGTCCACTGCCGTGTGCGGTAAAGTCATCCGTAACGTGGATGAAGCGAGGAGCAGGTCACTGCCACAGAAAATAAAAATTAATTAGTAATAAAAACATTACGGTGGGGCGGTGGGGAGGGGAAGAAGTGGTTGGGAGTAAAAGGAACTTTGTCGATCTCCTGTGCGATGAATCCTCCTGGCGTCGACCGGCTCAACAACAACAACAAATTACACTTATAAAGCGCCTTTCACGTCGGGAGGACAACTAACGCGTAGCCCCTGGATTTTATTTTCAGGAGAGAAGCCATTTGTTTGTGAGGCTCGTAACTGCCGCCGCTCCTTCACAGAGTACTCCAGTCTCCGCAAACACATGGTGGTGCACTCAGGTAACGAGGCGAGCCTCCCAACGGCGGCCCCCACGGATTGCGTGGATACGAGCCGTTTCGCCGTGGGGAGCGCGTCCGGTTCTCGGTCGATCGGCGGATCGCTTTCCGGGGGAGCGGTAATCCCTTTGTAAAAAGTAATAATCGGAAGAATAATTTGGCCGCTCCTGGGTGCAACTCGCTGCCGCGTTTCGTTCGCAAAATACACAGCCGATCCACGTTACCGTGTATTCGGTGAAGGACTTTTGGGACGTCTCGGCGCCACTATATCAAACGCAAGGATTATTATCGTTATTGTTCACAACCGCGACAGAAAATGATTAGTGTTGTTACCGTGCCCCGGCCCCTGTGAATAAGACCGTTGACCGTTGTTTTGATTGAAGGGGAGAAACCTTACCGGTGTAACATTTGCGAGAAGACTTTCTCTCAGAGCGGGAGCCGGAACGTACATCTGCGGAAATATCACAACATCCTGCTGGCCTTCGGGGACCAGGAGGATGCTCCAGGTACGAGCCGTGTCGGGCAGGGGAGTTTTGTTGTTAACTCAATGGCTGTGGTGTTGGCGGGGGAGAGAACGTGGGTCAGGGTTAGGGTTAGGCGGGCACCAGCCTGGCGCGGCGGTCAGGAGGACGTCCCAAGGCGCTGGAGGGGACGACGGGTGACCGATGACACGGTCATAGAGGACGGTCTTGAGGCGGGATTTAAAGGACGCTGTGGGCGGGTGGGTGGGGGGTGGGGGGGGCGGCGAGGCGGAGGGACTGTGGGATGGAATTTCAAGGGAAGGGGTCAGGGTGGCTGAAGGCTCACCTGCTGATGGTGGGTCAGTTGGGTCGGGGGACACGGAGCAGGGCGGAGTCCGCCAAGCATAGGGAGTGGACAGGTAGAGGATTCGGAGGTCGCAGAGGTAGAGTGGGGCAAGGCCATGGAGGGCTTTAAAGCTGGGAAAACCATTAACCCTTCGAGGCTGTCATTCTATTTTGTTAGATCGTGGCTGATCTGTACCTAAACTCCAATTCCATGTCAGGACTTGGAATCCTATTGTCTCGGCTGCCACTCCAATGCAATGTTGTGGGTGGGGGGGTGTGGGGCGGCTGCATTGTCGGAGGTTTGAGACATTTGATTGCTCTGAGTCAGTTAACTACTGTATATCTAAGAATGTATTATAAGAATGTAAGTTCTTTCTCTCGCCATACCTGTTGACCAACCTCTCTCGCATCTCGAAGCCAACCTGTTTCCCAAGGCTGGGACATTGAGCGAGTCTGTGATGGTGGCAGGTGTTTCAGAGGGTACGGGGCCTATCGCAGGACAAGCCAGACTGGAACTCCAGCCTCTAGTGTTGTCGCCTGGTATCCTGGGAGCCGAGCAAGGTGAGTGTCCAACTCAAACCTGACTGAATCTCTTTGTATTATTATTAATAATAATCCTTGCATTTGGTATAGCGCTATTCACATCTTATCGACGTCTCAAAGCGCTTCACACAATACACCGTGAAGTGAATTGACTGTATATTTGTGGGCGAAACGCGGCAGCCAATTGCGCACAGCAGCGTCCCCCACAAACAGTCGTGGATTAAAATGACCAATTTTTTATTCATCTGTTTTTTTGTGGGGAGGGATGATTATTAGGCGTGTGGAGTAAGGAAACTTGCCCAAGGTTTCGCCGTGACCTGCCTGTATTCGAACACAGGTCTCACGCTTGTAAGGTGAATGCTCTTAACCGCTGAGCTACAGGAGTATTGTATGTTGTGATCCTCAATCCACAACACTGGTGGGCATCTGACACGAGTGGGAACCCATCCCAGTAATATCCAAACCAAACTGAGAATTCCATGTATCCAACCTACACCCAGAGAACCCAGAGATAATTGTGGGAATTCTTTCCCAGGAAGTATGCACCCGACTTAGCCAATTTCAGAAAGTATTAGGTGCAGGTTGGCAAGAACCAAGGCTTGGGAGTGTGCGTTGAGAGGTAACTGCTGGAATCTCACCAGCTAAAACCACATAGCTTGCATTGATATCGCTGTCCGGCAAGCTTTCCCTCTACTTGTCTCCAGCTCGGACCACCCTACCCATTTGGGCTTTGGGTTTCAGGGTCAACAGGAGCTCAGAGGGACGACTTCTTGTCCTCAGTGACGGGTCAAACGTTAAAAACAACAACAAATTACACTTATAAAGCGCCTTTCACGTCGGGAGGACGTCCCAAGGCGCTGCACAGGAGGCGTGTGACCCGAGCTGGGAGGGGAGTGTACGGGGAGGGGTGAAACAAGTAGGGGAGGTCGAAGAATTTGGGGTGGAACAAAAGGCACGGTCGAAGAGGAAATTCTTCAAACCGGCCTTGAAAGAGGAAAGGGAAGAAACGAGACGGAGGGATTGGGGGATGGCATTCCATAGGGTCGGAGCAGAAAAACTGAAGGCCCGGCCTCCGATGGTGGGGCGGTTCGGGCGGGGGGCTTGGAGCAGGCAAAGTCCTGCTGAATGGAGGGTCCGGGTGGGCTTGTAGGGGGAGAGTAAATTGGTTAAATAGGGCGGGGCAAGGCCTACAAGCTCCTACAACACAACTGCAAAACGAGCACAACGTTTCTGCCAATTCCTGGCCAACAATCTCTCAGCTAAATTGATTGTTTGCAAACATAGCATAAGTTTGAATTTAAACACTGGATGCATTCTGTTTTCCTCTCTTCCCTCCTCCCTCTCTCCCCACCTGCAGAGGTATTACCGGAGAATTTGCCCTCGGTCTCCAACACAACAGCAACAGCCTCGGTGGTGGTCCTCCCACAGCCACATCACCTCGTCACCATATCCACCGCTGGCCACTCGTACGAGGAAGTGGTCACTGTACTGCTGCAGTGATAGACGCACGCAACTCTTCCACCAGAACAACGTGAGATGGACTAGCCCCATGTAGACCAGTCCTCCCTCCCTCCCTCCCTCCCTCCCTCCCTCCGAGCTAGGAGAATAGTCTCAAAGAGGTTTAATCGAACAATCTAGACTGACCTCCTTATGGACATACAAGCCGCAAATCAAGCCTACTCAGCGATTGAGGTCTTTGTCTCTATAGCATCAAGTTTGCTCTCTATGCAAGATGTTCACGTCCAACGCCGCGTTACATGAATTAACTTTGTTTTCCGTCAGCCACAAATCTTGACACACACGCGCGCGCGCGCACACACACACACACACACACACACACACAGAAACCGTTCGCCTTGCTTAAGAGACTCTGCACCAAATTACTGAGAGTTCCATGTGTGCACAGACGTGAAGTACGCACTCTCCCTCTGTAGACGATGCGTACAAAGTCCTGGAGAATTTGCAACAACTGCAACAACAGCATTACATTTACAGAGCGCCTTTCACGTTGGGAGGACGTCCCGAGGCACTGAGCAGTCAGGGGTCGGCAATTTAGATACAGGTTTGCAAGAGATACCGACTTGGGGGGAGAGGTGGACCCTAAAATGGCACTGTCTACCCGCCCGGTGAGGCAAGCTTTCGGCTGCCGAGGGGACTGATGCCCTGTTTGATAACGTCCGTATAAGCAATATTTTTGTGTTTGCCTTCCAGAAACATAACATAACATTTACGGGTTATGGAGGGAGCGGGTGGGTCCAGATGAAATGGAGGGAGGGGGCAGAGGTAATCAGTTGGAACGCCCTAGAGTGATTGAGTGACACACTGTGCAGAAAGTCAATCACACACGTTCAGTGTTCCCAGGTTTGGGCCGGCGAATGGTGAAGGAAAGACAAACAAGTATTAGACCAAAGAAGCGACGTTTCCCGTTTAGTGATTAGCCACCTGCAGAGTGGATGGAGTTCAGTGCTCGGAAGTCGAGAATGTTCATCGACCCAGAAGATCTGCAGGGGGAGCAGCCAAGACAAGCTTCAAACGGTCAAAATAATAAACCAGATGTTCGTGGATCAATTGCGAATTAACCTGCAAAAAGCTACAGCCCCCCATCTGTTCCACATCTTCCATTTATGAATTAACGATGAATTATCAATTCTTTGGCCGTGCAAATGCCAATACCACAGGGTCCTAGTGTGAGAGCTGGGTGGCACAGTGGCACATATATTGTCCCATCATCTGGTCCCTGCTTAGCCCCCTCCACCCACTGTGATGTGTTTGGAAAGCTGTGTGTAATTGGCTGCTGCATTTCACCCAGAAAATACAGTCAGTCGATCCACTATAAAATGCATTCTGTGAAGTGCTTTGAAATGTCTCGATGACGTGATAAGCTGCTACATCAAACGCAAGGATTATTATTAATATTATACTTGAGCCATTCAGCAATAGACTCGATCCATACAATAAAAGTGTTCCACAATTACCCATTGAATGAAAAACAGCGAAATCTGAACATTAACTCTATTATATGAAAGATGGGAATATTTTTTAGCAAGCTGAATGGTCACAACTTGCCCATTCCCCTTGAGTTAGTCCATCGCTGCCGCAGTGAACAAATTGACCAAAGACTTTAATTTTCTACAACATTGTTTGTTTCGGCAGCTGAGGGCATTGTAAGAATACTCCTTGCATTTGATATAGCGCATTATCACATCTACGAGACATCTCAAAACGCTCCACAGAACATACTATAAAGTGAATGAACTGTATTTTATGGGCGAAATTACTGTCAAATGTGCGTGTGGACTAAGGTAACGTGCCTAAGGTTTTGTCCTGCCCGGGAATCGAATCTGGGTCCTCTCGCTTGCGAGGTGAATGCTCTAACCAGTGCGCTCACAGGACCTCATCTAACTAGAGAAACTCCTCACCCTATCCTCGTTGAAAACTGCACTGTGAAACTGTTTCCCACCAAGCTTCAATTCCAACACTGTGACCCACTACAGTGGGACCTTGTAACACACATGGGCATCAGGGCCTTCAGCTCCAGATCATGCTGGGACTATTGTATTTCTGGTGAGGTGGCTCACAGCAAGATTTTGTCACTAAAATGTCTTCCAAACATTTGTTTTTTTCTTTTTTTGCTTCCAATTCAGTATCACTTGGGTTACACATGTAACAAATGAACGGTAAAACTATGGTACTGTAATGCCTATGGAATTGAGGTTTTCCTACATTTCACTTTAAATAAAATGTGGCTTTGCTGCAATGGAAAGTGAGTTCTGTGGACTTGAGAGATCCAAACGCACAATGTTGATACTGTGAGTGTGGGGCATGCACCACATGTGATTGGGAATGATGATGCCACCGAACTTCACAACAAGGAAGTAGATGTTCAACAACAAATGATTTTTAATCTAGATGATAAGCATTTACGCAGTTGCAAACTATTTCTCGTTTGCCAGGAGTAACTTGGGTTACTCACAAAATAACGTTCTCATTTCTTCAAGATCAGGCAACAGATTCTATCAAATGCGCGGGGAACAATAGAATGATTTGATCCAATTTGGAGATTTTCCGGAGAATTTGTGGGGAGAGTTAAACTCCGAATTCCACCATTTAAATTGTAATGGGCGTGGTCTTTAATCAGTGCAGTTAAAGTTATTCTCCACCACCAGAGTTCGTTGTGATACACTATTCTACATCAGAACTATGTAGCTTCCGGGACACACTTCAAGTCACAGCTATCGGGAAACGGTGGGCAAAGTTTGCTAAACCTCCTAACCCTGAGGTTGTGTGGCTGAAACTTGTTCTTATATTTTCTATTCCCAGTAACATAGTGAAACAAGAGTGAAGCTCTCGATCTGACGAGCGATTGATTTGACTGCCAGCGTCACTAACTAGTGTTTGTGTTACTGAATTCATTGTGTATTTAGCTTAATTTGTGCAGTTAGCAGCACAGAGTGATATTTCCAGTTTACAGTGGGGCAGGGGCGGAGGAAACGGAATACAAGCAACTTCACAATGATAACCTGGGACAGTACTAACAAACTCCTTCCGAGGCTTAAAATGAGAACACAGGCTACATTTTCTGGCTTGAGGCCCATGTTGGATTCTGAGGTGACTTATCTTGGGAGGTTCATCAGTTCATATATCTACAGGTTGTCCACAAACTCCTGTTCCACTCCCCCACTCCACCCCCTCTATAAAACAGACGCAAAACTACAGAGGAGCTGAAACAAGTTGTCAGAGATGCGTTTCACCTCCTCACTCCATCAATGTTACAGAAGATGTGCCATGAAAATGATGGTGTTCACTCACATACACACACCAATCCTCTGGATGTCTAAATCCAGTTAAACACCTGCACTATATACAATTAAGTCCTTCTGAATACAAAAATCATTATTCCACGTTTCAGTTGTTGGTCAGCGCACAGTAAACTCGAGCCATTCGGCAATGGGGTAACATGACTTTGTGAACACTCTTCCCTGGAGACAATTGCGAGTGAGGTGAGATCAGCTGGGTTGACGTCAATGATTGTCAATTTGACACTGATGGGGATGATTTTTAATTACAATGTGATAGTAAAAAAAAATAACAAGAGAACCCTAAGATCTAAACCTTTTGCTTTGAGCCGAGACTAATCTTGGGAAGTATTAGAGTTCGATCTGTTCTCCTCTCCGATCTCTTCACCTTTCTCCGCCTCAGGTTTGGGTTTCTCTACAGAAATGTTGACGCCACACCTCCAGGTCTCTCCTGTCCTGGGGAAGAGGGAGAAAATTCACTCTTTGATTAGAATCCATCGTACAAACTCTCAGGGATTATTGGTAAGTAAAGGTAACACTTAATAACAAACTAAATTACATTTGTATAGCCGGCTTTCACGTCAGGAGGATAATAATCCTTGCATTTGATATAGCGCTTTTCAGGTCTTCTAGATGTCTCAAAGTGCTTCACAGAATATATTGTAAAGTGAATTGTCTGTACACTTGTGGGCAAAACGCGGCAGCCAATTTCACACAGCAGTGTCCCACAAACAGTCATGGATTGAAATGACCAATTTTGATTTGAGGTGCTAGGATATTATTATATTGGCCACTTATAATAATAATAATCCTTGCATTCAATATAGCGCTTCACAATATTCTGTAAACTATAGTGACTATTTTGTTGGTGAAACTTGGCAGCCAATGGCAGCAGTGTCCCATAAACATTTGTGGATTGAGTGACCAAAGTATAGTACTATTGTTTATTTCATTTTTATGTTAAGGGATTATTACCTCCGGAAAAGTGATCTGCCAATTGACTAATGAGAGGGTTCCTACTTGCTGAGGCATAAGGAAACTTCCCAACGTTTTGTCCTGTCTGGAAATTGAACCCTGGTCCTTGCTTGCGAGGACCACTCAGGGTATTGCACTAACCACACTTCCTAGAATCAATTTGGTCTCCAGCCAGTAACACTCACACATATTCTATTATTTTCTATTTAATCCATCTCCTTCAGACTCTGGCTGGCAATTTCGTTTTCATTTGCGACACTCAGTCAGATTATTTTATTCTAAGCGCTTTCGGACATGAAACAAACTATATAACTGTAAACGTATATCGTATTACAACAGCAACAAATTACATTCACACAGTGTCTCCTTTCACATTGGGAGGACATCCCAAGGCGATGGACAGTCAAGGATTTTGACCCTAGCTGGCCGTTGAGATAGGTAGGAGAGCAAGATGGGTATGGGTAGGAGGAGGACCGAAGTCGCAGTCGAAGAGGAAGCTCTTGAGAAGGGCTCTGAAGGAGGGAGGCAAGGGAAGGGGAGATTTCAGGGACTGGGGTTGGAGTTACAAAGGATGGTGGTAGAAAGGCTAAGGCCTGTCCACCAATACAGCAGACAGGAAACCGCTGAACAGAAGGAATGGGCAAGTGAGTATAGAAACCGACCTATTTCATTGTTATCCCATTCCCTATAACTAACCTGTCCTTGTGAAGAGCTCTGAGGCATTGCCATATCAAAACATTGGTATTAACCATAGAGGTTTCTATGTTGGAAGGTCTTAGGCTTGGGGAAGATTAGGACATGATGCAGGTTACTGAGTGATTGTTCCTCCTGGGCAGCTGGCGAAGGCTCTGGTTACTAGTTACAAGTTACTGGTTGCATATACGTGTCAGGGTCACGCATCCGATTTGCAAAACGATCTATATTGTATTACAACTAAAAGTATGTAAATCTTGTATGACAATTTTCTTTATTAAAATGTTAAAAGATTGTTGTAATGGAAATAAACTACCTATCTTCAGGTTCGCTGCCGTCCTCATCCGAGATTGTGAGAGGAACGTGCTCTGTGCCTCGCCCTTTATCCCAGACAAACTCTTCATCCACTCCCGCTCTGTGCAACGTGTCCCGATATCTTTTCTCGGCCTCCTTTGTTGCGTTTTTCTTTAAAAGGAATACGGCTTTGTCAACTAATCATAATAATCTGTGCATTTGATACAGCGCCTTAATCAAGTTGTTGAACTGTCTCAAAGCTTCTCATAGAATATATTGTGAAGTGGATTGACCATGTGGGCAAAATGCGGCAGCCAATTGCCCACAGCAGAAGGTGTGTATTGGTTGTACCCCATTTGATTAATGGGCGAAGTGATCATTACAATCTGGCCTTATAACTGATGTGAGCTATTTATATGTACAGTATTAGAATTCCTGGCGAATCCATCATTTAATTCTAGTAAAATTCATGGGTGCCTGTGATTGCAATATAAACTGAGCAAGCATGTGCTAAGCATGTTCTTGGTCATGTGATTGCCCAAAGAACCGGAAACATGTTTGGCACATGCTTGTTCGATGAACGACTGAACGCAGGCACCGGCCTTGTACCTGAGTAACCTGTTCAAAGAGGTATGGTCTCCTAAGCACTCGTCTCTTCATCTCTTCCAGTTCTTTCTTGTATTCCTTCCTCCTCTTGGAGTCTTTCTTCCTGAAAACAGACAGAACTGAGTTTATGTCACAGCTTATGCTCTTCCCATTACAGAACATTACTGTACAGTACTGCCCACAAAGTCCTGTTACCCCCCAGGTTTTTTTCCTACAGGGCACACTGACTAACAACTGAAACATGTGGAAGAATGATCGTATTAACAAGTACTTAATTGTATGCAGTGCAAGTGTGTAACTGTATTTAAATGTCCAGAGGACCAGTGGGTGTGAGCAAGTGCCGTGATTTTCATGGCAGATAATGACCCGTTGCCATGTTCGGTGTCACATCTTCCGTAACCTGGATGGAGTGAGGAGGCGAAACACGTCTCTGACAGCTTGTTTCAGCTCCTCCACGGTCTTATATCACTGTGTTGTAAATGGGGTTGAGGGTGGGGGGCTAACAGGATTTTGTAGACACATAGTACATGAAAGCTGTGGGTACACTGATGAAACACACTAGATCAATCCCTGGTCTGTGTCACCATCTGATCTCAGCCAGGGTGTTGGCAGGAATGTGCTAGTTCGCCTCCATATGCCTGTCCTGGTAGACTGGGACAATTAGGTCACAGTGATACCAATAGAGATCTGGTAAAGGTAGGACTGGGCTCAATGATAAGAATAATAATCCTTGCATTTTCTATAGTTCTTCATCACATCGAAATATCTCAAAGCACTTTCCACAACAAACTGGAAAATGTAGTGAAAATGAACATGGCAGTCAATTTGCACACAGCAATATTGCACAAACAGCCGTGAAATAAATGACCAAATGTAGGGGATTGTTGGCCAGGGCAACGGGAGCAATTCCCTTAAATGGCACGGGTCATTAACAACAACAAGAAAATTACATTAGTATAGCGCCTTTCACATCAGGAGGATGTCCCAAGGCGCTGGATTAACATCCACCTGAACAGACAGACAGGAACACTGATTCAGAAAATCCGATCTGGACGACAATACAGCACTCACCCAGCCCATATCTGAGCATTATCCCAGCCTGTCAGCTAAAAATCCTGATCTGGAACTTGAATCCACAATCTATTAACTCAGAAGCGGGAGTGCTACTAACTGGGTCACCATAGTCTCTGGGCTTTGCTTTCTGACCCTCATTAAAAATTTTGGCCTACCTCCCAGACACTATTACAATAAGGGGGGGCGGTGGGGAGAGAGACTTGTTTCAAACAGTAAGTTAGATTGCCAAAAGCAGAGCCTTTGGAGTTTGTCTGTTCATCGTTCCGTTTGGGAAACCCAGATTGCAAACCTGTGTTTCTGCAGTTTTTCTTTGTAGGTCTCCTCAAGACTCTGATGGGGATCCATAGCTTTTGCCCGTGTCAGTACTCCTTTGCTCATCAGTTGACTGTTTAAGTTGTAGCTCTCCATCCATCGAGCTCTCACTTGCTCCTCTAAATCTTGTCTCTCTAAAGATTTTCTGTAGAACAAAATATAAATCTGCCAGGTGAAAATGAATTGGCATAAAACAATAGGAAACCCTAAGTTGAATCAGTTGGGACAATACATTTAATATGACTTGTGCAAAGTATGAGTTATGTGAAACTTGCATAAGTTTGGCCCACTTAGAAATAGTCAATTCACTTTACAGTATATTTGGCGAATTGCTCGGAGAAGTCTAGAAGACGTGAAAGGCAGCGGAATCTAATCTAAGGGAGTCTTTCTTCCTGAAAATGAGAAGGTGGGGCAGTCAGAATAAAGAGTTTGTGTGGTGGTGCTTAGGACTTCATATTGTAGAAAATTACATTCCAGCCTTTTTACTGGAATGAGCCCAGTCTCAGCTGTAAGCAAATGCACTGCGAGGAAATTCCTCGGGAATGGTCAATGCATGGTCAGTCGATCTGACTTCAGGCCATAATCTGTTCTTGGCCTGGGTTTGTGGCCCACACGACACTTCAGTGATTGTTCTATTATCTGAAATACTGTTCTATAAATTTTGCCCATAAAATACAGTCAATTCACTTTACCGTATGTTCTGCAAAACACCTTGAAACGTCTCAAAGACGTGATAAGGCGCTGTATCAAATGCAAGGATTATAAAAAAACAAGCTTTGAGCTCTCTTTACCTGATTGCCAACTGCCTTTTCCTTGTAGCATCCGAAATGTACACGGGCAATATTTCAGAAGACAGTGACGCAATTGTACTGCAGGATTTAATTCTTGTCAGTTGCGACTTCCCATTTTTAGGAGGATTCTTCAAAGAGCAGAGGAAAAAACAATGCTATTACGTTGAACAAAAAGTTACATCAAAGCACAAGTTTTTTCTAAAACTTTTATTTTTGTTGCATAAGATTGTCATTATCTTTTTATTTAACAAGTGTCTGAGAATGATTACACTTCTTTGTCTAATTATAATCTATTTATCTAAGAATCTATTAACTACATCATTATTTGGGGAGGACAAGTTTGCATAGCTATGGGGAGTGGGATTGATTTGGACAGCTCTTTACAAAGAGCCGGCATAGACATGAAGGGCCGAATGGCCTCTCTCTGTGCTGTATAATTTGATGATTCTGGATGACACATGCTGGGATATGCTACACTGAAGGAAACACACATACAGACCTGGCGGGTTCTTCACAGAACATTCTATAAAGTGAATTGACTGTATATTTTGTAGGCGAAATTATAGAGCAGTGGTTCAGATAATAGAGAATCACCCAATGTAGCACTGTGGAATCTAGGGGTTAGCTCGCTCACCTGGCAAGTGAGAGGATCTGAGTTCAATTCCTTGGCGGGGCGAAACCTTAGGCAAGTTGCTTAGTCCACCTGCCTGTTTACCTGGCAGTAAATAACAACCTGGTTGTTAGTCGATTGGTGAATCGCTTTGTGGGTGTATTAATAAATCCCGTAAAAATAATTGGTCCCTCAATCAATGACTGTTTGTGGGACACTGTTGTGCCCAAGTGAGTGCTGCATTTCACCCACAAGAATAGTCAATACACTTTACAATGTTTTCTGTGAACCGTTTTGAGAAGTCTTGACAAAGTGACAAGGTGCTATATCAAATGCAAAGATTATTATTATTAACACAGACTCAAGTTTGTCACACATATCCAGTCTGGGATATTGATTGTATTATAGTGTACAAGAGGTGATATTAAAGTTGTACATCACCTTTATTGCAACTTCGGTTCCTCGATTTCTGTGTGACCGTAATTTAGCTGTATGAAATTCGAACGGCTCACATTTTGTTGCCTCCTTGGGCTTGTGCTTACTTCCCACGTTCCTCTGAAACGCTTCATACAGTTTGTCAAAGTCAGGAATTTCGATATTTATCCTGGGCTTGAAATTGGGTTCCTCCTGCAGAAATCCCAGCTTCTCTTCTTTGGCCTTCAAGGAACTCGGGGCCAGTGGCTTTTTGCTGGGATCAGTATTGATTGGTGCAGCGGCACTTTTCAGCAAATCTGCCGCTCTCATCTGCATCCTAATGTTTCTCAAGAGTTCCTCTTCTTTAAGAGAAGGCAGAAAAACAAGATTGTTAACCCAGAAAGTCTCTGAAGTGACAGGAAGGTTAAATGGCTTGAAGAACTAATATTCAGTACCAGGGCCCAAAGCTGCATGTGCCCAAGCATTAACAGGCTACCAGGAATAATAATAATCCTTGCATTTGATATAGCGCCTCATCACATCAATGAGACGTCTCAAAGTGTTTCACAGAGTATACCGTAAAGGGAATTAATAGTATATTTTCTGGAACATTGCAATCACAGCAGTGTCCTACAAACCTGAATTGTGGAGTCTTGTAGTTCAATGGTTAGAGCACTCGCCTTGTAAGTGAGAGATCTGGGTTTGATTCCAAGCAGGATGAAAACTTGAGCAAATTTCCTTACTCCACATGCCTAATAATCACTCCAAAGAAAAATAATAATTTGGTCACTCAATCCACGACTGTTTGTGGGACACTGCTGTACGTAAATGGCTGCCGCATTTCACCCGCAAATATACAGTCAATTCACTTTACAGTATAATCTGTGAAGCACTTTGAGAGGTCTAGAAGATGTGAAAAACCTATATCAAATGTAAGGATTGTTATTATTATTAAGTGACCAATTTTTTTTGTTGTTGAATGGATTATTACCCACGGAAAGTGATTCCCCCCAATCGAATGACTACCGGGTTCTACTTACTGCTCGGTGAACAGAGGCATGTGGAGTAAGAAAACTTGTCTAACATTTTGACCCAGCCAGGAATCGAACACGGCTCTCCTTGTTTGCGAAGGGAGCACGCTGAATAATACCCAAAACAAATGAAAGTGAATAAGTGAATGCCAAATGTCTCCCGACAAGAGAGAAACAGAAATAAAAAGTATTAAATGCAGAGTCAGCTACGTAACTGTGTTGGTGTTTCTAGTGGTTATCATATCAGATCAATGGTTCATCGGATTTCTGGAGTATTTTAGGAAGTTTCTACCATTTTATATGTCGAAATATTTGAAAGCACTTCACAGTAATTATAATAATAATCCCCGTTTTGGATGTGACGTCTTAACGCGTCTTTGAGATGTCACACAGCGCATTACAGAACATACTGTAAATTGAATGGACTGTATATTTTGTGGGCGAAATTACTGTCAAGAGCAGTGATGGTTTTTTATAATGGGCTGAAAAATACAGTGTATGTTCACTCCTTAGCTCATTGTTCAGCTCACCTTTCAGCTTCTCACTGACTGTCATGTCCTGAACAGACTTTGGAATTTTCTTCTTCATCTTCTTCTTCTCCGTATCTGGCAGCATTGGGTTGGTCTGTTGGCTCAGTTCTTCCTTCTTCTTGTCCTGCCGGTCAGTAAAACTGAATGGTTTCTGCGTGGACTTCAGGAGCTCTTTCCGTGTCTCGATCTCCTTCCTTCTCTTTTCCTTATTGTGCTCATTCATTTCACTGAAGAGCGACAGATAAACTTGAGCAGGCACAGGGTGCGCACGGAATTTTCTCTGGTGTTCTACTTCTTCTTTCCTCTGCCTTTCTATTAGCTCCCTCTGTAACTCCAGTGACAACTTGGACTTGAGTAGCTGTTTTTTTTTACCATCTTCCCGAATGGTCATGTGGAATGGCTTGGGGACTGAATATATAAACCAAGTTAAAGTGATTCATACTTTAGATTACATTGATTATTAGTTAGAACACTCGTCTCGCAAGTGAGGGGACCCGGGTTTGATTCCTGGGCTAGGCCAAACCTTGGGCAAGTTTCCTTACACCACACCCTCCTGTCTGCCTTGCAGTAAGTAGGAACAGGGTTGTTTGTAGATTGACAGATCGCTTTCTGGGGAAATAATAAATCCTGAAAAAAATTGGTACCTCAAATGCGAATGTTATGTGACTGTGGTTATCTAATATCCTGAGTCCTGTAGCTCAGTGGTTAGAGCACTCGCCTTACAAAGAGAGACCTGAGTTCAATTCTAGACAGGATGAAACCTTGGGCAAATTTCTTTAACCCACACGCCTAATAATAATCCCTACAAAAAATTAAAAAATTGGGCATTTCAATCCACGACTGTTTGTGGGACACTGCTGCGTGCATTTGGCTGCTTCGTTTCGCCCAAAAATATCCAGTTAATTCACTTTACAGTATATTCTGTGAAGTGCTTTGAGACGTCTGGAAGACGTGAAAAGTGCCATATCAAATGTAAGGATCATCATTACTATTATTAATAGCTATAGATTGTGCCAAATTAATGCAACAAAAGCTATTTGAAACAGATAAGGACATTAAAATGATTGTGTAGAACGTAAAGTATGCAACAAATCTGCAGCGGAATATTTCTTCATGAAGCCCTCAGAAGAAAGTAACCAACGGTTGTGTGGAAAACATGTTTTATTCAGCTACAGAATCACAAAGAGCTTGAATTCTCTTAACTATTGATGCAATAACAGAGTAAAGTTAATGAGCACCAATGTGAACAGTGAACTTTGATTCAAAACAGCTGTAAATCTGTGAGGGGAACCAGATTGAAGCTGTTTTGTGAAAGGCCCTTTGCCCTTATACTGCTGAATAAGCAGGAAATTCTTATCCAGTCAACACAACAAAGAATCATTATTTTAAGGGTTAACAATAATAATCCTTGTATTTGATATAGCACCTTATCATGTCTTCGATACGTCTCAAATTGCTTCATAGAACATACTGTAAAATGAATTGGCTGCATATTTTGTGTGCAAAAAGTGGCAGCCAATTGTGCGCTACAGTGTCCCACAAATAGTTGTAGATTGAATGACAAAATTATTATGACAGTATTACTTTTTTTTAAAAAAAGGGATTAAACTCCCAGAAAAGCAATCCACCAATTGAGTAACAACCGGATTCCTACATATTGTTAGTTGAGCAGCGGCACATGGAGTAAGGAAAGTTGTCCAGCATTTCGCCCTGCCTGGGAATTGAACCCTTGCTTGTGAGGCGAGTGCTTTATCCCCTAAACTAGAGGATAATTAATGACAAAAAACCATAGGTTCAGAAAGATTACCTTACGTAATGTGGCGATGTTCCACTGTTTATTAACTTTAAAGTTCTTAATTCCAGTGTAGAAATTAACGGTTTCCATAAGGATTTAAGAAAATATGGAATGACCTTGCTTCTTCTACTACAACAAAACCAAACAAAATTATATTTCTACAGCGCCTTCCACATCGGGAGGACATTCCAAGATGCTGGATAGACAGTGTTTCGGACTCGAGCTGGGGGTTGGGATTTGTGAGGGTGGAGGGCAGGGTGAGTAGTGTAGATTATTCAAAAGCGTGGTAGAAGAGGCGGGATGGAGTTCCAGAGGGTGGGAGCAAAGTGGCTGAATGTACACCTGCCAATGGTGGGGCGGGCGAGGCAGGGTAAAGCAGGCAGGAGTCCACTGAGCAGAGGGAGCGGACAGGATGGTAGGGGATAAGGAGGTGGCAGATGTAGGGGTGAGTGAGGCCACGGAGGGATTTGAAGGTGGGGACCAGGATCTTTTAACTGTATCCTCTGTATGATGGGAAGCCAGTGGAGTCGAACCATTCTGCGTGTGATTTAACCAAGAGGGAGCATATAGATATTGAGGAGGAAGGAACCAAGGACAGAGCTCTGACGAATAGCGCTTGAGACAGTGCAAGGGCTAGAGGGGAGACTGTTTGTGTTGTGAACCATGATGGTTTAGGTGAGAGGAGAGGCGGTGGATTAGGATAGAGTGGTCAAATGCAGAGAGGTCAAGGGAGACGAGGATGCAGAGGGAGCCCCAGTTGCAGATTGACAGAATGTCATTTGTCACTTCGACCAGAGCTGTTTTTGTGCTGCGGGCGGAACGGAAACTTGATTAGAAGGATTTTTGAAGGGAGTGGCAAGAGAGGAAGGAGTAAAGTTGGAAAGCAATGACTTGTTCCAGGACCTTGGAGAGAGAGTGATGGGAGTGATGAAAGCCTTTTTTAAAGGGCTGGGAATGGTTCCAGTGGACTGGGAAAGGTTTATGATGTCTACAGCTCATACAAACCCTACCCCACTGTGTGGTTCACATACTCAATCTTTCTCCTGGTGAACATTCAGTACCGATACTCTCTGATATGTTTCATCAATGTGATAATAAGCTACATCGAATGCAATGATTATTAGAAACATAGAATAATAGAACATTGCAGCACAGAAGAAGGCCTTTCGGCCCATCATAACTGTTCCAGTTCTTTGGAAGAGCTACCCAATCAGTCCCACTCCCCCGCTCTTTCCCCATATTCTTGCATTTTGTTCCTTTACAAATACCTATCTAATTCCCTTTCAAAAGTTACTATTGAATCTGCTTCCACCATCCTTTCAGGTTCCATTCCAGACTGTAACAATTCGCTTTATATCCTCTCTGGTTCTTTTGCCAATTATCTTGAATCTAATATTACTATTATTTCTGGTTTTAGTTAGCTTATTAAAATAGTTTGGATTAGTTCTTGGACTATTGCAGTGCTATGACAGCAAGTTCCCAGATTTGCGATAATTCTGACTAACGACATACTTCATCAGTTAACTAACGGAGACAGGTAGTATTTATTCACACCTATATCAAAGCCATTTTACATCGTCAGTCAGTGGGCCTGTGCAGTGAGACCTTATAATTATTTTTGGCTTTCTCCCGTATATAAACTGGCAAAAAACGGTAGTTCTATACAATGTTAGACAATTCCTGGTTGGGGAATGCTGGGCATATACTTATTCACAGCATTTTTGTATCTTCCAACAGGCTTTTGTTGGAAGACACAAAATGATACTTATTCACCCGCATTTTTGTATCTTCCAACAGGTTTTTGGTTTGGAAGGTCCGGTGTAGGGGAGATTTGAAATGGGTGGATGGATTTTACCTGTAATCTGCGACATCCAGTTTGTTGTATGATTCTTATAGGGCTTCTTCAGTAATGTGCAGATCTTTGCTACCATTGTCTGTGAATCGATCAGCTCATTTACGCGGTAGGGTTTTCTCACTGTTTCCCATCTAAGAAGGAAGAAAAATAGCCAAGAGTAAGATATATAATTCACAAATTTGATGTTTAAATCGGATCTAGCTAATTCTGAGAGGGTGAAATTTGGGAAAGAATGGATTTATAAAAGGAGATATTACAATGCGTTTTTGATTTCAACACTCTGGCTCGATGCAGGGAGGAGAATGAGCATATAATTGTGTCAGAGAAGTGGCATTCACAGGAGAATTAAACACACAGAGAAAGATTACAATGGAGAGAAATGGTAGAGCTAATGGCTGATGCCTTTACTCCTTTGTCGTTTGTTTGGGAGCTAACAATCTATTTGGGAAGTCATTTTAGGAAACACTTTGGCACTATGGGTGGTAAGGAATCTATAAACGGTGCTGAATTATTGGGAATAGAAGGGTCAGTTTTCCAAATATGGAAGGATTTATGAATAACAACAACAGCCTCACCCTGGTGTAATAAGCTTGGAAGGGCTATTATCAGCAAGAATTCGTCTCCCACTCACGGAGAAGAACCTGCCCTGCTCTTCGCTCACCCTTGACTTTCTCATATCGTCCTGATTTTTCAGGTTAAATAAACTTGTGTGCTGATCGTATAGTGTGTCTAGCTCCACTAGCCTCTGCCTAAACACATGGCTGAAGGTCAGAAGCTGATCGTAATTCTGCTCATCAGTGTTCTCTGTTTGCTCTAGTCTCAGAAACTCCAGGAATTTGTCAGTGTTGCTTCCATTAAGCTCAATTGTAGGTTCGTTGCTGTAGTTGGAGTCATTCTCAAATAGATCCTGAAACACCATACAACAATAACCACTGCTTAGAAGACATTAGAGTCAGTGTGAACTTAGTTAGTTACTTTTGTAACTACTTAGTTACTTTTGTAAACCCCAAATGAAGTCCATTTAATATTATATATGTATAACAAGTCCAAAATTGAGGCAATCCGTTCACCTGCCTCTGTACTCCCAACTGCCACAGCCTCCCCATCTCCCTCCCACAGTCTGACCCCTACCCATCCCATCTTCCACATTTTCAAACCTGTCTCCCCCTCCTCTGTCATCACATCAACCACGAAGCACACCACGTGCTCCCTTGACCCCATCCCTAACACTCTCCTTACCTCCCAGCTCCACCTCCTTGCCCCTCTACTTTCCGACACCATGTTTCTCTCCCTATTATCTGGTATCCCTCAGCACAGCTACAATCACCCCCATCCTGAAGAAACCTTTCCTGTTTTCCAGCTCTAACCTCACTTTTCTTTGCAAGGTCCTTGAATGAGTTGTTGCTTCCCAGCTTCATTCTTTGCTCTCCTCACGCTCCCTCCATGAGCCCCTCCAGTCAGGTATCTGTGCTGCTCACAGCATGGAAACTGCTCTGGTCAAGGTCACAAATGACACCCTGTCCACCCGTGACCAGGGCTCCTTCTGCCTCCTCGTCCTCCTCGACCCCTCTGCCGCCTTTGACACCATGGATCACTTAATCCTACTACTAGCGCTTCTTCTGTCGCAACCTTCAGAGTTCTGGCCTTGACTGGTTCAGGTCTTACCTCTCACACCGTCTCCAATTTGTCTAATGGTTTCTCTTCCAGCCCCCGTACCGTCTCGTGCTGTGTTCCTTAGGGCTCTGACCTTGATTCCCTCCTCTCCAACCTCTACATGCTCCCCTTTGGTGGCATCATCCGCAGATATGGGGTAAATTTCCATATGTACGCGGATGATACCCAACTCCATCTCCCTACCTCCACCCTCGATTCAGGGACAACTGGCGTCATATATCAAGTCCTGGATGAGAGACAACTTTCTGCAGCTGAACGTCAGCAAGAGCAAGGCCCTCCTGATTAGACTGCGCCAGCGCCTCCACATCTAAGGCATTGGTAACTTCAGCATCCATGGATGCACACATCATGTCACCAGGTCAGTCTTGTTCAACCCTCAACTGTCCTTTCTCTCCCCATATCCATGACCAGCACTGCCTTCCACCACCTACGCAACATTGCCCGAGTCTGCTACTGCCTCGCCCCTCAGCCCGCTGAAATGCTCACACACGCAGTTGTCTCAATTATGAGACAGGCTCAATTATGGAAACACCCTCCTTGTTGGCCTCCCCAACTCTTCCTTCCACAAGTTGCAGATCATCCAAAACTCTGCAGCTCATTTCCTCTCCCACACCTGGCTCTGCAACCCCATCACTCCCACCCTTGCCCAGCTCTACTGGCTCTCCATTCCTCAGAGGATACGAATTCAAGATCCTTGCCTCATTTTCAAGGCCCTCCACGGCCTTGCCCCCTTCTGACCTGTTGACCTCCATCAACCTGTCCGCTCCCTATGTTCAGCAGGCTAACCCTAACCCTATGTCTACCCATCGACCCGCCCTACCATCAGCAGCCGGGCTTTCAGCCTCAATGCCCGTACGCTTTGGAACCCCATGCCACAATCCCTTCGCTTTGTTTCCCTTCTTGGCTCCTTCAAGGTCTGACTGACAAGAAAGAGCGAGAGATAGAAAGTGAAAGAAAGAGCGAGACAGAAGGCATGAGATAGAGCGAAGGAGAGACAGAGAGATAGACAGAAAGAAACAGAGAGACAGAAGAAGTAAAGAGAGACTGAAAGAAAGAGACGGAGAGAAAGAGGGACAGAAAGAAGGAGATTAAAAGACAGGAGAGACTGAAAGAAGCGGAAAAAGAAAGAAAGGCAGATCAGGGCGAAACCTTGGGCAAGTTTCCTTACTCCACACACCTTATAATAATCCTTCCAAAAAAAACTGATCACAAACTCGTGGTCACAGATTTAAAATAGTTTCAAAACGAAGCAGAGGGGAGCTGAGGAGAAATGTTTTCACCCAGCGAGTTGTTCAGACCTGAAATGCATAGCCTGAAAAAGTGGTGGAGGCCGATTCCATAACAGCTTTTAAAAGAGAACTAGACATTTATTTGGGGAGGACGGGTTTGCGCGGTAGAGAGCTGGGGAGTGGGATTGAATTAGCCGGCACAGACTCCACGGGCCGAATGGCCTCCTTTTGTGCCGTAAGATTCTATACGTTTCTATGATTTCACTCCGTGACTGTTTGTAGGGGACGCTGCTGTGCGCAATTGGCTGCCGCGTTTCGCCCACAAATACACAGTCACTTCACTTTACAGCGTATTCTGCGAAGCGCTTTGAGACGTTCTGGAAGACGTGAAATAGCGGTATATCAGATGCAAGGATTCGCATTTCCGATCAGCTTTGCCCTGTGGAGGCGGCGCCTGGGGCCGGTTGCTATGGCAACCACACACCACACTCCGCGCTGGCCACACGGGCAGATATTGTTTTGTAGTTTAACCCAAACGCGGCGAGGGGGACGACGACAACCCCCTCCCCCACCCCCCACAATAGAAACCGGGGGTGAGAGAGAAGGCAGTAAAGTATTCAGGTCACTCGAGCTGTTAGTTATTTTCACACTGAGGTTATAAAGTCGCGCGGAGACGGCTGCTGACCTCCCACAGGCCGCGCACCTCGGCCTCCCGCTCCAGCGCCGACTCCACCGGCTGTCTAACGCAAGAGTTGGTGAAGACAGACGAACTGTGAGAAAAGAGCATGTTTTTTCGCAGGGAAATATATATTATATATGTATTAGATATAAAGATATATGATGAAATATATAAATTGTCCTGTTTGGCTGCTGCCTCGAACCGAGAGCGAGAATCAATCGCGCTGCCTCTTGCCGAGGAATGGAGCCGTCAATCAAAGAGCCGGCCCCGCCCCCCCTCCGCTCCCCTATTTACTATTGGTTCGCTGCGCTGTCGATCACATGGAGATCCCGCCTCCCAGCACGTGATGAGTCCTGCAGATGTGATGAGCCAGGCACACGGACGGCTAGCTGTCAGCCCTCCCACTTCGTACCCTCTCGATTGGTCCGCATCGCTGTCAATCACGCTGACATTCCGCCCGCTCAACCCATCTGTGACTCCATTGGTCCGCTAGTCTCTCCGTCACAGACAGGTCCCCACTCACCAGCTACCTAATGGTTCACTTGACTGTCACTCACTCCCTCATCCACTCTAATTCACTCAGGTCTTTCAGAGGCGAGATTTGCTTCCACAACAGCAACTTGCATTTATATAGCGCCCTCTCCTGCAGAGCTCGACAGTGGTGGAGTCTGACCCAAGCCAGGGGATCAGGGAGGGGGGGCACCACTGAACTGAGCCAGGCTGACGCACAAATCAGACGCAATTGGCTGCCGCGTTTCGCCCACAGATATACATTCAATTCATTTTACAGTATATTTACAGTATATATAGGTCTAGAAGGTGTGAAGAAGCACTGCATTACTCACGAGTTGGAATTATTGGAGTTGATTCATAAGATCGATATAATATATTGTATATATTGCGTGAAGGCATTGGAAAGGGTACAACGAAGATTTACTAGGATGGTGCCAGGATTGAGGGACTTCAGCTATGAGGAGAGGCTAGATAGGCTAGGGTTATTCTCTCTGGAGCAGAGAAGATTGAGGGGAGACCTAATAGAGGTTTATAAGATCATGAGGGGTTTCGACAGGGCAAATAGAGAAAAACTATTTCCACTCGTGGGTGAATCTGTGACTTGTGGTCACAGATTTAAAATAGTTTCAAGGCGCAGTAGAGGGGAGCTGAGGAGAAATTTTTTCACTCAGCGAGTTGTTCGAATCTGGAATGCATTGCCTGAAAAGGTGGTGGAGGCTGATTCGATAACAACTTTTAAAAGGGAATTAGATCTTTATTTAGGGAGAACGGGTCTATTAGGCTATGGGGAGCGGGCAGGGCAGTGGGATTGAATCGCTCTTTTCAAAGAGCCGGCACAGACTAGATGGGCCGAATGGCCTCCTTTTGTGCCGTAAAATTCTATGATTCTATGATATGTATATTGCAGCTTACTTTGGCATTATTATTACAAAACCACACCGGTAGCTATGTTTATGATACAAATGCTGTAATTTACTTCATCACAATAATCTTTGCATTTGATATAATCACTCATCATGTCATTTGATACGATCACTCATCGCAAAGTATGCCCGGGGCGACTGCTGGAGACTAACCAGCTAAAACCACATGGTTTGCCATTGATGTTGCTACCTGGTTTGGGTTGGCAGGGTCAACAGGAGCTGAGCGGGAGGATCCTCTGCCCCCAGTGACTGGTCTGCCCTTCCAGGTCTTGCCAATGAGCCAGGCTGGGCTGCCATCAGCAGGGTCCTGGAATTCAGGCCTGTGTGCGCGAGTGGCCGCCGCATTTCGGCCACAAACAGCCCAAGTCAATCCATTTCACAATAGATTCCGTGCAGCGCCCCGAGCCGCCTCAGCAGGGTGATGAGGTGCTGCCCCAAATGCAGGGATTATTATTATTATCATCGTCACCGGAATGTACCGGTTCACCAGAGTCTCTACACTTTACAGTGTGAAGCACTTTTGAGGCATCTCGAAGAATGGATAAGGCGCTGTGTACAATGCAGGGATTGTTATTAATGTTATAATGATTGCTCCCTGTGTTATACCATTATAGAAACAGAGCTCCATTCCTATTGGTCAGGTCTGGTCCGGGTATGAACCGGAAGTACATTCGCACAGAACTGCACCGTGATTGGCCGAGAGGGTGGCGTCGAGCCGGAAACAGTAGCTGGACTTCCTCCCCGCAATGTGGAAGGTCACTATGGCAGCCGGGCGGCCGCTGTGAGAGTCCGCGCCATGGGGCTGTGGAGCGGAGTCAGGCTGGGGATGGGCCTCCGGGCCCTGGGCGCGTGTCACAGGAGCTGCTCCGCCGCCGGCTCTGTCTCCGGGCTTTACGACGTGATCATCTCAGGAGGAGGGATGGTGGGAACCGCCATGGCCTGCGCTCTGGGTGAGAGACACACACACACACAGAGAGAGGCCACACACACACACCACACACACAGAGAGGCCACACACACACACACACAGAGAGGTCAGGCACACACACACCACACACACACACACAGAGGCCAGACACACACACACACAGAGAGGCCACACACACACACAGAGGTCAGGCACACACACACACACACAGAGGCCAGACACACACACACACAGAGAGAGGCCACACACACACACCACACACACAGAGAGGCCACACACACACACACACAGAGAGGTCAGGCACACACACACCACACACACACACACAGAGGCCAGACACACACACACACACAGAGAGGCCAGACACACACACACACACACACACAGAGGTCAGGCACACACACACACAGAGGCCAGACACACACACACAGAGGTCAGGCACACACACACACAGAGGCCACACACACACACACAGAGAGGCCACACACACACAGAGGCCAGACACACACACACACACACAGAGAGGCCAGACACACACACACACACACAGAGGCCAGACACACACACACACACACACAGAGGCCAGACACACACACACACACAGAGGCCAGACACACACACACACACACACAGAGAGAGGCCAGACACACACACACACACAGAGGCCAGACACACACACACACACACACACAGAGGTCAGGCACACACACACACAGAGGCCACACACACACACACAGAGAGGCCACACACACACAGAGGCCAGACACACACACACACACACAGAGGCCAGACACACACACACACACACAGAGGCCAGACACACACACACACACACAGAGAGGCCAGACACACACACAGAGGCCAGACACACACACACAGAGGCCAGACACACACACACACACACACACAGAGGCCAGACACACACATACAGAGGCCAGACACACACACACACACACACAGAGAGGCCAGACACACACACACACACGCACACACACACAGAGAGAGGCCAGGCACACACACACACAGAGGCCAGACGGTCAGGCACATACACACACACAGAGAGGCCAGGCACAGACACACACACACAGAGGCCAGACACACACACACACACACACAGAGGCCAGACACACACACAGAGAGAGAGGTCAGGCACAGACACACACACACAGAGAGAGGCCAGGCACGGACACACACACAGAGAGGCCAGGCACAGACACACACACACAGAGGCCAGACACAGACACACACACACACACACAGAGAGGCCAGGCACACATACACATACACACACACACACACACAGAGGCCAGGCACAGACACACACACAGAGAGGCCAGGCACACACACACACACAGAGAGGCCAGGCACACACACACAGAGAGAGAGGTCAGGCACACACAGAGAGAGGTCAGGCACACACACACACACACACAGAGGCCAGGCACAGACACACACACACACACACACAGAGGCCAGGCACACACACACACACACACACACAGAGGCCAGGCACACACACACACACACAGAGGCCAGGCACACATACACACACAGAGGCCAGGCACACACACACACACACAGAGGCCAGGCACACATACACACACAGAGGCTAGGCATAGACACACACATACAGAGAAGCCAGGCACAGAGACACACACACACACAGAGAGGCCAGGCACAGACACACACACACAGAGGCCTGGCACAGACACACACACACACACACACACACACATAGAGAGGCCAGGCACAGACACACACACACACAGAGGCCAGGCAGAGACACACACACACACAGAGGGCACACACACACACTGCTGTGTGGCCAGCACAATTGGCTGCCGTGTTTCGCCCACACAATGTACAGTCAGTTCACTTTGCAGTACATTCTGTGAAGCGCTGTGAGAGGTCGCAGAGCTCGAAAGAAATGCAAAGTTGATGATGATTATTTTAACTTTAATTATTGATTGCGTGACGTGCGCTGTCTTGTTTCTCTGCAGCTCACGACCACAATTTAGCTGGAGCAAGGATCTTACTGCTGGAGACGGGAAATAAGAAAACTCTCACACAACTGCCCGAAACGTACAGCAACAGAGTGAGTGCCCTCACTCCAGGCTCACTGCACCTATTAAACAGTATGTTTGCAGATACATGCTTCTCTTGTACTCGATGTTGGCTTACGATGTTGGCTGTCTGTCAGCATAAGATGATTGTGTCTCGTGCGACCTGAAGTGACACCGAAATCAGGGCATTTGCGTTCCTTTGCTTTGCGTTTGATACAGCTCCTCGTCACCTCGTTCAGACGTCCCAAAGCGCTTCGCGGGATGTCCTGTAAAGTGTAGTGGCTGTGCATTTTGTCCCACAAACAGCGAAGGAGCGAGTGACTTTGCCTCTATGATCGCGTACATCTTACTTTCTTACGTTTTGTTCTCCTGCCCGACTGTAGCCGTTAGGGCTTCGGTTTTCTTTTTAAACCACTAGCACCGGCGCCATTTCCCATAGGATGAACAGAATGCTGTGTTGCAGCCGTGTGTATCACTGAAGGGGATAAGGTATTAACTTGAGCCGCTAACCCGTCTGTCGGGGCTGTGATGTCATGTCCGACTGTTCGGGTAGACTTTAAAGATCCCGTGGTACTACATTGCAAAAGAGAAGGGAGTTACTCCCTGTGTCCTGGCCAACAATCCTTCAAATAAAATTTGTACTTCGTTTCATCGCTATTTTTAGGACATCGCTGTGTGCAATTTGGCTGCAGCGTTTGCCTCTAAAAATATACAGTCACGGAGATCAGTGGCGGAGCACGGAGTTGGGGAGTGGGGGGGGCGGGCAGTGTGCTAGAGAATTGCTGACGTTTTATCCGTTTCCCTTTCCTTTAGGTGTTGGCGCCTGGAGTCATATCAGCGGCATGAGATATAAGCCATTTAAAAGAATGCAGGTAATTTGGTGAAAGGGGTCGCTTTGGCTTTCAGTTTATAATGTTTCCCCTTCGGTACGGTTTTGTTCGTCGCGCTGCTTCTATTCTCTCGGCCCTTCCATCCTTATTGATACCCAGTTAGACTCTAGCAGTTACCCCCAACTCACGCTCTGCTGTCGGTGAGATGCCGCGCCTGCCGGAAATTCGGCCGAAAACGCAAACAACTTTTTTTCTTTAATGCATTTTTCCGGATAAATTCCGGTTAATCGAATGCGGACCTTTATTTTACGGACGTGCCGGTTATACGGAAGTTACGTTTGATCGGGTGCCGGATAAACGGGCGTTTTTATTGTACCCGGGAATGTGGGTGATTTTGAGCGCTTGGTTTCACGTGATGGAGTAGGCCGCAGGTGTGTGAACGGGTCTGCTCCCTCACCAGGTCTGGGACGATTGCTCGGACGCCCTGATCACTTTTGACCAGGGAGACCTACTGGAGGACGTGGGCTTTGTGGTGGAGAATGATGTGATTCTCTTGGCGTTATCCAAACAACTGGCGGAAGCAGCTGGTAAGTCCGGCTCTCCCGTCTTCTCGGATACAGCGCCTTGTCACCTCTTCGAGACATCTCAGCGCTGCACGGACTATACTGTCGAGTGAATTCATTGTATATTTTGTGGGCGAAACGCGGCAGACAATTGTCCCGCAAACAGTTGTGGATTGAGTGACCAAATTATTATTTTTTATTTATTAAACGGCTATTAGCCCCGGGAAAAGTGACCTTCAATCGACTTAATGACCGGATATTGCGAGGTGAACAGTGGCGTGCGGAGTAAGGAAACTTGCCTACGGTTTCGCCCTGGCCAGGAATTGAACTCGGGTCCTCTCACTCCACTAGGGGGAAGTTAAACAAGGCGGAAAGTGTTTCTTCTCAATGGACTGTTACATGGGGCCGAGGTAACTTGTTGGTGTTGCTCTCAGACAGGGTGGAGGTATTATACAGGAGCCGTGTCGTCAAGTACACCTTGCCAGAGGCCTACCAGTCTCCTGAGGAGAATCCTTGGGTGCAAGTGGAGCTGGCTGATGGGAAGACGCTGCAGACGAAGCTGCTGGTGAGTTTCCACAAGGCCCTGGAAATAACAGTACTGATCCTTGCATTTGATCTCGCGCTTTTCGCATCTTATCGATGTCTCAAAAGAGCTTCACAGAATACACTGTAAAGTGAATTGACTGGGTATTTGTGAGCGAAACGTGGCAGGAGATCGTGCACAGCTGCGTTCCCCGCAAACAGTCGTGGGTCGAAAATCACCCATTTTTATTATTGAAATGCAGCAGATGTAGCCTTGTGAGACCAAGAGAGTGGAGTCCTGCCTTTGCAACTCCTAACCCCCCACCCGTCCCCCTCCATCTCCGTCCCCAGCTCGGGTCTGACACCGTGACTGTCCAGCACCTTGGGACGTCCTCCTGACGTGAAAGACACTGTACAGGTGGAATTTATTGTTGTTGTTGTTGTAGTTAAAGAGCCTAAAATCTCTTCCTTTCGAAACAGATCGGGGCAGATGGCCAGAAGTCCACCGTGCGAGCGTCCACTGGGATTCAGACGGTGCAGTGGCAATACGACCAGTCTGCCGTGGTCGCTACCCTTCATCTCGCTGAGGTAGGGGTCGGTCTGTCTCTCCGGCCTCGTGCTTGTCCACCGTACCCTCCGTTCCACCGTTGCCGTCTGCACCTTCAGCCACCGCCCCCTGGAGCTCCTTCCCTCTAGTGCTCCCTTCTCCGTCTTCAGGTCACGCCTGAAGACCTTCCTCTTCATCAATGCCCTCCCTCTTCCTCCTCTCCCCCCCCCCCCCCCCCCCCCCCCAGCAGCGAGGCATCGTGCTCTGCCACCGTTGAGCGCTCTGGGACTCTACCCTGGGCAAGTGGTTTTTGATCACAGACCGTCAAGCACAGCAGTGACCTCGTCTGCAGAGTTTCAGTGAAGCCCAGAGCGTACGTGGTGGGGTGGGGGGGGGGGGGGGGGGGGGAGGGAAAGCCAATGGGAGCTTGTGAGTTTCACATCTAATGAATTGCCTTTTGTATCCTCAGCCCACAGACAATAACGTGGCCTGGCAGCGTTTCCTGGTGACGGGACCTATTGCCATGCTTCCGGTCAGTTTATCCAGTTATTTAGTGTATTTGTGAGTTTATTTTTTAAAGAGAGCTTAACCTCTGCCACAAGCTCGGGTCCGAACTCCCTGACTGTCCAGCATGCTGGGACGTCCTCCCAATGTGAAAGGCGCTATACAAATATGATTTGTTGCTGAGTTTTAGCGATTTGGAGGGCATTGACTGTGAGAGTAAGCTTGTCTGCTAGGCGTTACCTCTGCCTCTGGCTCATAAGACTCCCAACACCTCATCGGGTGATTCAGGGAGAATCTAGTGACCACGTTTTCTCCTGGTTTCCTGGTGAATATTTCCCTGTGTAAATACACGTTAGATGTCATGAGCAGTAAGTAGGAAACCGGTCGCTAGTCGCTTTGCTTGTGGTAATAATCCCTTCACAAAAATAGTAATGATTTAGTCACTCAATCCATGACGTTTCGCCCACAAATATACAGTCAATTCACTTTACAGTGTATTCTATGAAGCGCTTCGAGCCATTGATAAGATGTGAAAAGCGCGACATCAAATGCAAGGATTATTGCATTATTATTATGGTTTTTGGGACGCTGCTGGGAGCAACTGGCTGCCGCATTTCGCCCACAAAATATACAGTCAATTCACTTTACGATATGTTCTGTGAAGCGCTTTGAGACGTCTGGAAGACGTGATAAGATGCTAAACCAAATGCCAGGATTATGTTACGTACCTGCGGACGCGCTATTAACTGGACTGTCCCTCTTGCCGGCAGCTGTCGGATACCCAAAGCTCGTTGGTGTGGTCCACCTCCCACCAGCACGCCTCAGACCTGCTCAGCATGGACCAGGAGATCTTTGTGGATTCCATCAATTCAGCTTTTGTGAGTGGAACCTGCCGGTGGGGGGGGGGGGGGGAAGGGATGGGAAGGGATTGCCTCCTCCTGTGTGCTTTATGTTGCTTCTCCATCTGTGTTCCTTTCGCCCACAAGTACACAGTCAACTCACTTCACGGTATATTCTGTGAAGCGCTTTGAGCCGCCTAGAAGACGTGAAAAACGCTACATCGAATGCAAGGATTATTATTTATCGTCATTTAATGAGCAGGAAGGGTAATCGTTTGGATCGCTCCTCAAGACTTCCATTCCGCACGAAAAAGACGCCATTTGTCCCAACTTCCATTTTATTACAGCTTATTTTAATAGGCGTATTATTATTATGATCATCTGTGTGTTGTGAAACGATGTTTTGAAGACTTCACGATAGAGAGGAAGAAACCCATAGTCACCCTGGACTACTCTTTACATCTCCTCTGTTTCTCCTCCTGTTGCAGTGGAGCAATGAGAATCACTCAGAGCTGGTGGACACCGCCAGTTCCATGTTCCGGACGGCCCTCTCTTTCCTCCAACCGACCGGGAGCTCAGTCAGACAGCTGCCCCCGAGTGTATCTCACATCGACCCCCAGAGCAGAGCCATGTTCCCGCTGGGGCTGGGCCACGCCACCAAGTACGTCAGGCCTCGAGTCGCACTCATTGGGTAAGGATTACAACAACAACAACAACAAAAATACACTCGTATAGTGCCGTTCACATTGTGGGGGGACGAGGCACTGGACAGTCAGTGTTTCAGGCCTGAGCTGGGGTCGGGAGCAGGGAGGGTGGACGGGGGGAGGAAGAGGGGGCTGGGCGACGGATGACAGAGTCGAAGAGGAAGGTCTTGAGGCGGGACATGAAGGAGGCCAGGGCGGGGGCGAGGCAGAGGGATTGTGGGATGGAATTCCAGAAGTTGAGGGCAGAGTGGCTGAAGGCTGACCCGCCGATGGTGGGGTGGCTGGGTTGGGGGACATGGAGCAGGCCGGAGCCCGCTGAGCAGAGGCAGCGGACAGGTTGGTAAGGAGGGGGTTAGGAGGTATTAGAGGTAGGGGGGGGGCAAGGCCATGGAGAGCTTTAAAGGTGACTGGCTTTGAAGATTACTGTTGCAATGGGATGGTGCTGCCAGCCTTTCTAATGGTGCAACTTCTAATGAGAGATATTGTGGACTGTGTGAAACTTAAGGTATTTGATGTCGGTTTGTCACACACAACCTCAGTGTTTCTTTTACTATATATCAGTGGTAAATAGCACATGACCTTACAATAATGGTGAGCCCTCCATGGCCTTCCTCTCCCTACCTCCTCGACCTGCTGACTCCACACCGACCTGTCCACTCCCTCCGCTCGGCGGGCTCCAGCCTGTTCCATGTGCCCAACTCCGCCACTTCCTCCCACCCCACACCCACCACCATCGGCGGTCAGCCTTTCTGCCCCTATCCCGTGGAGCTCCATCCTACATTCCCTTTGTCTCGCCCCCTCCCTTGCCTCCTTCAACGCACGTCTCAAAAGACCCTCCTCCTCAACCGTGCCTTTGGTCACCCTCCTACCCCCGACCCTCCTTGCCCTCCAACCCCCAAAGCTCGGGTGCAAATCCTTGAAAGTCCAGCGCTTTGGGACGTCCTGAAATGAAAGGAGCTGCGTAAATGTCATTGGGCGGTGGTGTGGTTGGTGGTGAAATGCCACAAGTTTCATTCTCCCCCCTTTTCTTCTTCTCTTTCTGCAGCGATGCCGCACACAGAGTTCACCCTCTGGCTGGGCAGGGAGTGAACCTGGGCTTCGGGGACGTAGCCAGTCTCTCGCAGCACCTGAGCGAGGCTGCTTTCAATGGCAAAGATCTAGGTAGGAGAACCAGCGTGTCTCTCTGTGCTGCTTAATTATGGCACAAGGCGAGTGTCGACTGGTCTAGTGGTTTGAATGTGGTCGCACGGATGAAGTCCAGGGAGCTGCTGCCTCTCTTATAAAGCGTCTTGTTGAGGCGTCTCAAAGCGTTTCACAGGAAAGACTGTAAAGTGAATCGACACTCCTTTTGACTCGCCTCCTTCAAAGTACGTCTTAAGACCCTCCTCTTTGACTGTGCCTTCGGGCACCCTCCCACCCCCAACCTCCCCTGCCCTCCACCCCTCCCGATGCCAACCCCCAGTGTAGCTCAGTGGTTAGAGTCTTGCGAGCGAGCGAGATGACCTGGGTTCGATTCCCTGGCAAGGTGAAACACCGGGCAAGTTTCCTTGCTCCACACGCCTCTGTTTGCCTCGCAGTTGGTAGGAACCTGGTTGCTATTGGCTGCCCGTGTCAAGCCCACACACTCGCAATGCGAAGCACTTTTGAGATGTCTCGAAGAAGTGGTGAGGTGCCTTTTCAAATGCGATGACTATTATTAATATTATATGCAGAGCACAAGTCTTAAAATAATTGCCTTTCCTTTTTAACCCAGGTTCCACCACGTCCCTCAATGCATTTGAAACGGAGCGTCAGAGACACAATGTGCCCATCATGGCTGCCATAGATTTGCTGAAGAGACTTTACTCGACCAAAAGCCCACCGTTGGTGCTGCTCAGGAGCCTCGGACTACAGGCAACGAATGCTCTCCCACCTATTAAGGTAAATTATGTTATATTTGCCATTGTGTCAGATCTCTACCCGCTTGGAGACACGAATAATAATAATACCGTAATAATAATCCTTGCATTTGATATGGGGCTTCTCCCGTCTTCTAGACGTCTCAAAGGGCTTCACAGGATATACTGTAAAGTGAACCGACTGTATATTTGTGGGTGAAACGCGGCAGCCAATTGTGCACAGCAGTGTTCCACAAACAGTCGTGAATTGAGTCACCAAATTATTTTTTTCTGGAAGGACTATTATCAGGCACGTGGTGTGAGGAAACTTGTCCAAGGGTTCGCTCTGCCGGGAACCTAACCTAGGTATCGCTTGCGAGGCGAGTGCTCTAACCACTGAGCTACAGGACTCAGTTTTATATATATATATATATATATATTTTTTTTAAATGTGGTCACTCAATGCATTGTGGGACAATGCTGTGCGCAATTGCTGCCGGGTTTCACCCACAAAATGTACAGTATTGTATATTTACCAATATATTCTGTGAAGAGCTTTGAGGCGTCTTGATGATGTGACAAGGCAGGATAAATTATTATTATCTTTTAGAGGATGAAAGCTGAACTGAGCAATTGCATTGTCCAGCACTTTGAGGTATCCTCTCCGACCTGAAAGGTGCAATATGAATGTACGCTGTGCTGCTGTGAAAGATCTTACCATGAACCTTTCATTGTTTTACAGGAACAAATTATGACCTTTGCCAGTAAATGAACTGAATTGAACAGCTTCAGCAGCACATTGGGATTCTGCTGCATACGTTGCAACCGACTGGATAAGAGTGCCTCGCAGTCGGTCTGTTCTCGCGGAGGTCTGTGTTAGTGTCTGGCTCTCTGTGAAAGATCCGCTCGGTAAACTGCTTGCCAATTTATTTTAGGAAATACAAACACGAGTAAAGTTTTGAAATGATCTGTAACTTCGCGATTGTGTGTCGTGCTGCGGGCACTGCAGCTCCGTGGCTCACACACAGTCTGTCCAAAATATTTACTGGGACCCAACCTCCGGGCGAGTGTCAGTCGACCTCCCTGGATGATTTGTGACCATCTGATCAGACTCGTTAATCAATTTTTTTGTTGAGCACGTCCAATTTGGAGATCTTTAATGTCAGCCATTAGACACTTGTGTCCATTTAAACACATTGAGTCCGATTTCTTCAGGATTGCTGTACCCCCTACACTGAAAGTGTCTCTTCAAAGTTGCAGTTTTTAGAGATGTTTCTGTTGAATTTACACTGCAGCGTACATGATTACACTAGCTGTGTGCTTTAGTTATATCTACTGAATCCGAAGAAGGAGCGGGTTTCGACAATAACGAAGCCCTTGATTTTCAGGGCGATTCAGCAAGTTTCAGTGTTGATACAATCTTTCTAATCTAGAAACTCATCATGTACAGGGAAAATCTGGTCATTTGTATAAAAATTTGGTAAACGCTTTGAAATAGAATTATACAGATGTGTACAGACACTTAATTGTGGATGATTGCAATAAATAAAAAAAACTTGCGGTTGATATAGTACTTTTATCTTTTCGCCCACAAATATACAGTCGGTTTTCCTGCTCTCCTTCCCCCTATCCCGGCACCTCCCCTTACCTTCTTTTCCCCCCCCTTTCTCCCCAACCCCACTTTCATAACTGTTTGGACGCTGTTGTGCGGCAATTTGGCTGTCGCGTTTCTCCCACAAATATAGTCAATTTTCCTACTTACCTTCCCCTAACCACGAACATCCCCCCCCCCCCCCCAGCTCTGGTCCCTACCTTGGGACGTTGTTGTATCCTGTGAAACGCTTTGAGACGTCGATAAAGACGTGGAAAGCGCTACATAAATGTAAGGATTATTATAATATTTTCGTGGGTCAAAGCACTTCACAGGATTTACTGTATGTTTTGTAGACAATTGTAGCACCCAATTTGCACACAGGAATGTCCCACAACCTATCGAAGGTGAGATTTAGTCCCTGGGCTGACGTGTAAGGTATCTTTTGGGGGAAATTGTTTATAACACAGTATTATAGGATGTCACAATTTGTTATTGGTACATGGTAAAGTTCAATCATTTTAATACTCTGCCCTTTCATCGTTCATTGTTTTCTCAGGCCATTAATTACCCTGTGTGTGTGTGTGTTCAAAGGGAGTCTGAACATTTTGCTGCTTTTTTTGTGCTGTTGAGCTTCACAGTATCTCCAGCAGAGGGTGTTTCCCAGCCCTCTAACACTTCATTCACCTCAAGAACCAGCAACCGGGTGGGTTGGAAATGGGAAGACAAAATTTCCAACCAAAAACAACAACAAAATTACACTTGTATAGCGCCTTGTACAACGTCAGGAGTATGTCCCAAGGCACTGAAACCTTCCTAGATGTCTCGATGTCTCCCAGCTCTATCCGCTTCCATAAAATATCTGTGATTCTGTACAAGTTTTGAAGCATTTGTCACTGTCTGGCAAAGTGGCAAGCTTTCTCATTGCTTGTCCAGCACGGACCATCTAACCCCTGCCTATTACGCTTGCAGGGATAACAGGGATGATTCCTTGCCTGCCCCCAGTGACTGGTCTGTCGTTACAAGTCCTGTGATGAGCCAGGCTGGCTGTGTTGTCAGTAGTGCCCCATACTGTGGTTCTGCCTGGCTCAGGAACCAGAATAGAGATTTAAAAAGTCGCCTTCATAGAATCTTACAAAAGGAGGCCATTCAGGCCGTCGAGTCTGTGCCAGCTCTTTAAGCGCTTTGGGAAGTCCTCATGACGTGAAAGGCCCTCTATAAATGTAATTTTGTTGTCGTTGTTTAAAAAGAGCAATTTAATCCACTCCGATAAATTACTGAAACCTCCAACTCTCTCCCCATAAACCCGTCCTCCCCAAATAAATGTCTACCAGTCTTTTAAAATAGTCAGTTCATCTCCAAGGAGACTCCACTTACCTCTCTTCTCCCCCCCCTCCCTAGGATTCTCTATATATTTTTTTAAATATAGAGAGAGAAAATTGCATAGGGTGGTGATTTGGGTGGTGATGTTTGTTTGATATTTGAATGCATTAGTTACATCAAAGACTCCACTGAGTACTAGAATGGCTCTGAATGATATCAAATCTCTTTCCCCATCACGTGTTGAATGTAAGTAAAAATCAGATCGAATAGAGGATATTCAATTTTTATTAACATAAGTAGAATTCACGAGTTATTAAATATAAATCTGTTTAAAAATCTGTCTCCAAACATATACAATTGAATTTACATTACAGGCATGTACAAGAACATTTGGAACATTGAAGTGCGCATTTCACTTTCCTGAAATCCTCCAATTATTAAGTGAACCTTTATATAAAACATCATTAATTATAACCACTGTGCAGGTGATGTGCAACATAGAATTAGTTGTTACGTGAGCAACATGATGCGATCTTTACTATACCCTGGAGTTGGGCTCTGCTTTGTAGTGACTTCTGAAGAGTCAGACAGTTGTTCCTAAGTAAATTCTCCAGTATATCCCAAGATAAATTACTGAAACCTCCAGCTACTGTTCAGAAACAGTAGCTTCCGTGAGATTTGTTTGTCATCAAATTATCTGTGAACTGCCTTTTGCAGTGCACAAAAATGCACGGTGGTCAAATCATACAACAGTCAAATTGGACAATAACAGTTAATAATTTGCATGACGTCTCAATAACAGACAAACTGTAAATCATCAATTCTGATCTACACTGGGCTTGCGTATTTCAATGCAACCGACAAAGTGAAGATAAATGTGACCTGAGGTCAAGACTACAGTACAGTAAAAGCCTGTTTATCTGGCACTCGATCAACCGTAACTTCTGTATAACCGGCATCGCAAAAAAAGGTTCACGTTCCATTAACCGGAATTTATCCGGAAAAATGCATGGAAAATGCTTTTTGTTTTTGGGGGGCATTTTCGGCTGAATATCCATCAGGCACTTTAACCAGCATTGGCCAGGTCCCGAGGGAGCCGGATAAACGGGCTTTTACTGTATATTCAAAGCAGATGGCTGACTGTAAGTGTGTGTGCGTCAACTGGTCAGGTGCCAGTGCCCGTGATTCAATGCAGTCGGTAAGTGCAGGAGTAATGTGGAGTGGTGCTACGAGTTAGGAGATAATCTGTTTTTATAAAAATGCAACTAATGCAACAAAAAACAAAGTGGTTTTGATAGGAAACTGAATAGGACCTGAATGGGGTGTGTGTAAGATTTTATAATGGTGATTTTATGATTTATAAAGCTAAGGCTTCTGTGAGTTTCACTCTATTTCAGCCAAGGATCATTCTACACTTAAGATGCTACAATCGGACTTTTTGCAACCAGATCCAATATTCATTTTACATGAAGCTTTCAAACTGTGCGTATTTTAACAAAAAAATTACAAGGTGCAACAGGGTGCTGGTTTAATTATCCATCACACCACCTCGCCTTATCTACAATCTAATCTCAAGTCTACAGGTAATTTGGGAGTCTGTGACCTGGGCTGTAGTCTGCAGGATGTGAAGCCGTTTAATATCAGTTCACTTCTCCTGGAAGATACCCACCTAATCAGCAGCTTAAAAAAAATCTCACGTGAGCCGAACAGGAAAATCATGGTGATTGTATAGCAGCTTTCTAAAAGATAACACTGAACAACTAAAATCGTGCAAATCAGAAAGGAGGAGTTGTGGGAAGATTATAGATTCCCCACCAGTTCAGCATCACAATCACACTGCAGTTCTGATGGCATTAATCAGAACATTCAGGCTATCAACAATCTGCTTGGGGATGAGGCAGCGACCATCTTGAATACAGTTCTCGGATATAAACTGTCAAAGTCTAAGGTGCATGGATCAGAATTTTATCTTAACTGATAATTCCGGGAACAAGATTATTCCCTGATAAATCTCTGTCTAAACCTTAGGATCTCCTGATGAGCTGGGAAATAGAAGCAGCCAGATTCACCAAGTCAACCTTTGGCATTAATGTGGATAAACTAATATGATGACTTTGAGTTATTTTGGCCGTGCCAATGTCCAACATAATATTACAATTATACAGCATCAGTTTTTGCATCTTTCATTTGTAGTGGGAACGTACTAAGTGTAGTTGAGGAATCCAAGCATAGAATGGTTCCCCTTCTGGTATACAACTCAAAACTGTCATCAAACCAGGTTGTGTCAGTATTTGAGCTTGACTGGACCAAATCATGATGGACATTCAATCAAAGCGTTTCACTAGTGGGGACTCCAGCAGAGAGAGCTGTGTGATACAGTCAGGGCTTTGTATTTTTCACAGGAGTCCAAACCATGAATTGTGGCCAAATCTAAATGTGGGTGACATTCCTCACTGTGCAACTCGGGGTGGGGTGGGGGGTGGGGGTGGAAATAGAGGTTGTGTTCGGGCAGAAATGCTATTATGTCTCAGAAGGTAACGCTACCAGTGACAAGATAAAGACTGGTTAGTTCAGAAGTCCAGTCATTAATTAGAACCGTTGGCAATATTACTGGATTTTTTCCTCCCAATTTCTCCATCCCACTGATAAGCACTTCCTGAAAGGGTGGTGGAGGCAGATTCAATATCAACTTTCCAAAGGGGTTCGGATAGATACTTGAAAAGGAAAAATTTACAAGGCTTCTGGGAAAGAGTGGGAGCGTGGGGACTGGTTGGCAGCTCTTTCAAAGGCTGACACAGACAGGGGCCAAATGGCCTCCTATGTTTTAATGTTCTATGATTCCAGGGCAATGGAAGATCACCACTGGGCAAAGTATTGCATTTAACGGTTCTCTAGTGTCCCAGAGTCAATCAACCTCGGTGCACTGGAGCTGGAAACTCTCTGAGCGGGTATAATTGCACTAGTCCTTCTTTCAATCTGTCACAGTCAAGAGTGTCGTTACCCTTTAAGGTAGTTGGCTTTTATTTCCGGTTTGGTCCTGGAGCAGTCCTCAGTGACTGGATGAGGTGGAACGCTGCTCCTAATGTCCAACTGGTTTCTACGTTATTGACTTTTTTCTTTAGCTGTGAAGCAAATGAGAACTGAGAATTGAGAAGTACTGCCACAAAATGTAGATATTATCATGGGTTAACACTTTCATTCAGAAAGCAGCTTTTACTATCCTGCATAAAATCAAAGATCAGCCAATTGATAGAATACATAATTTTTATCTAAGTGGAATTCATTACTTCACTACTGTAAAGCGCTTCAAGACACTGCCCTGAGTGAAGGCTGCTATAACCAGCGCCTTGGGACGTCCTCCTGATGTGAAAGGTGCTGTACAAGTGTAATTTTGTTGTATATAAATGCAAGTTGCTGTTGTTGTCTTCTGGGATTAAGTGTGCTCTCTGAAAGGAAAAAGTTCTATATTTGAATAGATACTGGCAATTTTTCTCTCCTGGTAATTCAGGTCTGTTAAGCATAGTGTGAGGCATTTACTATTCCAATTTTGTTGTATTGGAGCCAAGGCACCAAGTCCTACTCTAATCTTGGGTGAATCAGACACGTTATTGTGGGTCGGAATTCTTCAAACCCAGCAATGGTTAATCCTGCAAACCCAAACTGCTCGGCTGGATAAGCAGTGTGAAGAACAATTTACATTTGTATGGTGCTTTCCATGTCGGGAGGACATCCCAAATTGCTGGATAGTCAAGGATTTGCACTTAAGATGGTGATTGAAATCAGGGCAGGTGGAGGGCAGGGAGTGTGAGGATAGAAGAATAACCGAAGGCGCAGTTGAAGAGGAAGGTCTGGAGACGGGGCTTGAAGGAGGTATAAGGTGAAGGGTTTAGGAGATGGGACTTCTGAAGGGTGGGAGCAGAAAGATTCAATGGTAATCTGCACGGTTATGTGCAAGTCTGTATAATTCCCTGCAGTTTCTGGCGCAAGAGTCAGAGAGACCCTCTTACCCATAACTCTGTTTGGTCATAGAAGCCAAATCCCTCCTTCAGTAGTGCAGTGATGTAGGTTAGATCCATGCACAGGAAGGGACTCCCTGTGTTTGTCTCCGTCAAGGCTTCACACACTGAAGAGTTAATTGTTAAAAGAGAGAGAAAAAAAAAGTTTGAATTACGTTTGGCTCAGTTTAAAATAATTCAAAACAACAAATTACATTTGTATACTGTCTTTCACATCATAAAGTGTTACGGTTTAAAAAAATACCTTCATTGGCTTTCATTTCAAAATCTTTCACAAGTATAATGCCACCTTGATCACCATCTAAAAGAGCAAAAAAGATTTGAAAACTCTGCCTTTATTTACTAACAACAAAATTACATTTGTAATTTGTAACATTTGTAAGCGCCTTTCATGTCAGGAGGACGTCCCAAGGCGCTGGACAGTTACTGCTTCAGACCCGAGTTGAGGACGGGTGGGGGGGGGGGGTGGATAAGGAGTTGCCAATGGGTTCGTTGAAGAGGAGTCTTGAGGTGAGACTTGAAGGAGGCCAGGGAGGGCGAGGCGGAGGGCTGCGGAACGGAATGTATAGGCAGGAAAAAAAAATTCTAACTTAAATTGCACTCACCAATCATTCCCGAGTCGACTGCTCGATCGTAGTAATAGGAAAAGGCATAGAAGGTCCTGCTTCTAATTTCATCGGGTTGATCAAGCTTTTCTCTGATCACCTTAAGTACTTCAGCATAGCAGGATTGGAACCCAGTAACCTCTGTGATTGCAAAGCACATTGATACAATGTTCGCCACAAAATACACAATCCATTCATTTTACAATATATATTCTGTGAAGCACTTTAAGACGTCTTAAAGACGTGATCAGGTGCTATATCAAATGCAAAGGTTATCATTGTTTATTACATACAGTACAATGCATTTGTCTCGACTCTAGAGGATAGAGTTCAGTGGACAAATCATGCACTCATTTTGCTGTTGCGTTCTCTTTCCCCCACCCCAAACCCTAAATGATTCATACTGGCCTCCAGTCCTATACCCAAAAATGTTCTGACTCCGAGGCAAGCACACCACAGCCTGAGCCATGCTGACATACACATAGCAGACATGATTAGCGTTCCCGTGTGACAAAGTTCTGGTTACCCTAATACCCTAAGTTCTGGTTGCCCTTTGTGATTCAGGGTCTCTGTAAAGGCTTCCAGTTGATGAATAGCCACAATTTAGACCCTATTGCTGCTTTTGATGCACAAACGTTGCTCAGTGAGATTCATCTGAATGATTTGCCATGAAATCCGTTCTCGGAATGTGGACAATGATGGAAGAGTGCTAACATTTCCCTACCTTCTGCCATTCCGCCATAGTTGTAGTTGATTCCACCAAATTTCCATTCAGCCTTCATAGATGGTGGTAAACATGAGCTCCTGTACATCCTGCTTTCATCTGCTGGAACCAAAGAGGAACAAAATACATAGGATGCAACAAAAGATGGAAACTCGTCGATAACTAGCACTAAGATGTATATTAGAGACCACACTTTTAACCCAAATATTCAGACAGAAACCGACTTATTTTATTGATCACATTTTCTAAAAAAGCATTGTGGCGACCTGCAGCTCAGTGGTTAGAGCACTTGCCTTACAAGCAAGAGACTGGGTTCAATTCCAGGCAGGCAGAAACCTTGGGCAAGTTTCCTTAATCCACACACCTAATACTAATCCCTCAGAACAAAACTATAATAGTTTGGTCACTCAATCCATGACTGTTTGTGGGATGCTGCTTTGTGTGCAATTGGCTGTCGCGTTTCGCCCACAAAAATACAGTCAATTCACTTTATAGTATATTCTGTGAAGCGCTTTGAGACGTCTAGAAGATGTGAAAAGTTATATCAAATGCAAGGATTATTATTATTCTAGTTTGCACAGGCTCAGGGGGGGGAAACAAATGTTAAGGCACGTAAGCGATACTCGCTGTTGCCCAGAACTATGTTTACAAGTGTCACAATTACAAAGCTCAGGGAATTCATTCCATGAGGTGTTTTTGTCAACATATTTAGATCCGACTTTTTCTTGCTCTTTAAGCACCTGTTGAGCAAGTTTCCATACTTCGCACACTTGTTTACTGAGCGGGAAACCGGTTGTAAGTTGTTTGCGGATCGCTTTTCAGGGGGTATTAAACTCTTTTAAATTAAAAAAAATTGTCACTCAATCCACGACTGCTGTCGTGGCTGCCATGTTTCGCCCACAAAATTTATAGTCAAATAATTTGACAGCATATTGTGTGAAGCGCTTTGAGACATCTCAAATAATGTGAGATATCAAAGAATAATCATTGCATTTGATAGTGCAGGTATTACTATCATTATTTGTCAACAATTTAAAACCAGTTTGGCTGCTTCAGTTTTCAGTAGCATTTATACAGCATGCACCGTCGTGGCTGAGTTGAAAACACCTACAGTGACGGTGTCAGCACCATCAATAGTAAAATCCAAGTATAAATAGAGTATTAAAGGTTACTAAACTCAGTGACAAAGTCAGTACAAACCTTACTGGCTTCTCCATGAAGCCTTTTCAACCGTGGGACACGACTTTCCCACTTAAGCAGTAAGCAGTAAATATCAGAGTGTATGATGTAGGTGAGACGAGAGCAGCTGAAAGCTGGATCAGTTGTCACCTTTCTCTGAGCTACAACTCAAAACAAAACCTAAGCTGTACACAAAAACGTGATCACTTTACCTTTCCCTCCCAAGGCTCCGAGTATAGCCAGCCGTGCAGCTTTCAGTCCAAAACCTAGGTAACTAAAACAAATGGTTTCACTGATGAGGAGCTTAGATAGAATTAGATTCACAATATCCCCATTGATTTAAGTTGATAACCCTGGGTATAATTGTAATTGGCTGCTGCATTTCGCCCACAAAATATGCAGTCAATTCACTTCACAGTATATTCAGTGCTTTCAGATGTTTCAATGACGCGATAAGGCGCTGCACCAACTGCAAGGATCATTAAAATTATAAGAAAAGGAAGCCAAGTAATCTTGCAGATGGAGCTCGTCTCATCAGAAACCCCTTTTCCTTAAACAGAAAAGTGGAAAAGGAGACAAACAAAATCCTTGGAATAATTCCTGAAATAACAATTCAAACCACAGGATCGAGTTGTAACATTGAATGATTTCTCTGTACTCAAGACTGTAAGGCTCCCATTCAATATCAGATTAATATTAATATTTGCATTTGATATAGCGTCTTTCAACTTGGGGGGAACATCGCAAAGCGCTTCACCGGATATCTGTAAAGTTTAATGAATGTATTTCAAAGGCAAACACCGTAGCCAATTTTACTGCATACGAAAGTCCCACAAACAGGTATCAAGTCTTATTTGGGCTATTGTTGGCCAGGACAAGTCAATCAAGTCCACTTCAACAGGTAGACATGCTTTTAGTTTAACATCTCATCCAAGGACGGCAACTGCCAACAATGCAGCACACCCCAGCACTGTACTGGAGTGTCAGTCTAGATTATGAGTTCAAAGATTGCTACCAATTTGGGGTTGATAAGAAGTGAAGATTATTACTTTGGTAACATTTTACTTCGATCAAAGTCTGTATGCCCTGCTGAAGGAATTTCTTTCCTATTCAATAGTTACTGTTGGTGTGGGAGTAACTGGCCATTGAATAACGATTGTCAAAGAAGCAAATACTTGCACAACTTGTTTCAAACAGCAAATGGAACCAGATGAACTAAGCTTTGTGACTGGGACAAAACCGATTACAAGTACAAAGTACAGTAAAACCTTGATAATCCGGCCCGGTTGGGGACCACTCACCTCCTGGATTTCGGAGTATGCCAGTATTTAGAACCTAACCTAGAAATGGCTGGGGAAACCCTTCACCATACACTACGTGAGCTGTAAACGCAGCACTGAAGCCAAACAATGGCCGAACTCCATCCACAGCGCCGGGTGACAGAGCGACCACGCCAGGAACTACAAGCAGCTGTTCACAACAACAGCAACTCAGATTTATATAGGGCCCTCCACGCCAGACGGCGTCTCAGAGTGAAGTCTCGCAACTTCGTGAGATTTGCTGAACATCGGAAAAAAATCTAACACTGTTTGAATTTTGAAATCTTGCCAGTTTTAGGGAGTTACCAACTTTCGGAATATCGGATTATCGAGGTTTTACTGTATTTTATCCAAGTTATTTTCTTTCGATATTTAGAAAATGTTGAAGGAAACTTAGTTTTAGGAAACTATTTACAAACCTTAGACTGATAATAATAATAGATCTCAAGATACAGTGGTAAATTACATCTACACAGCACATTTCATGTCCAGATGCACGTCCCAAGGCACTGGACTGTCAGGGATCTGGACCTGAGATGTGGGGATTTGGAAGGCTGGGATAGGCACAGTCAAAGTGGATGGTCTTGTATTGTTTGACTGTTTATTCATATTGCAATAGCTATTATTATTTCCAATAACTAGAACAAACTGCAAAAGTTATCAATTATTAAATATCATGCTTCGTACCATTTGTAAAACATACCTATGGGTGTACAGTTTGTAAGAACAATTGAACATCTCAAAGGGACTGATGAATTCTTCAGATGCAGCTTCAAGTGTACTCTGTAAGATAGTAACAATAATAGCATTTGAAATAGTGCCTTATTATGTCTTTGAGAAGTCTCAAATCGCTTCACAAAATATCCTAGCTAGTGAATTGACTGCATTCGGTAGGCGAACAACTCAAAATGCAATGTTGCCAACTCAACACCATCAAATGGAGGAAGAAGAGAAAGATTGAAATAAAATCAGACTTATTCTCTGCCATTGTTTCTTATCCCATTTCTTTTCTTACCTCAGCTTGCGGAAGGAATGTGATCTGTGTGGAAGCTCCTCCTAGGTCCAGGATTCCCACAGTGTGCTGATTTTGATCATACAACTGACCTGGAAATCACATTAAAACAAAAAGTCAAATGGATGTTTTCATACCCTGCTAAAGATTGGCCAAATTCATTCGAATCACACAGATTTATTTCAAATTTGTAAATCTTCTACAGTGCCCTGACACTGCTTAATTTTCCATTTCTTTGTAATAGATCTTTCAGGTTTGCCATGAATAACTACAACTAACAGTAATAATGATATACTGTGTATTAACATGTACTGTGATGAAATCACTGAAGTTTTGTGAAGTTTTGAGTTTTAACCAGCAACATAAACCAGGTATTGATTCGTAAAACTTGTGGAAACATGACTTTCTGTACATTAAGCCACCCTAAACACTGTAAGGTCGGGGAAGATAAATTGAATGTAATTGGTGAGTTTTGTAAGGAATTAAAATATATACCCAAACTCAAGTGTATAGCAGCCAAAGGGATAGGATAAAGGGATATAGCAGCCAAAGGGATAGGATGAAGAATCATGCACACGTGATTCCTTGACATACCTGTCAAGAAGTTTATTGTGACCCAGGCTAAAATTCCTGTAGACAAAATGCAACAATAGATTAATGGAGTACACTAAGATGTTAAATAAGAATAAAACTACCAGTTCAATGTGCTGCCAACAGGAATGAAATGGAGCGAAGAAGGATGGCTCTTGTTCCTGAATCCAACACTTAGGGCCTTGTGCTAACATGGATAAGCTCTGCTCACCTCACGGCCTTGACGGTTCATTTGTTAGGCATGTGGCCATTGCACGACTCAAATCTAAAAGCACCACCTGAGGTGTCGCCTCCAGCTCTGATGGTTGAGGTGGTTCTGTGAGCTATGCCAATCAAAGCCAATTCCTCCATCTTAAACTCCAGTTACAACTTTAGCATTGAATCCATGTAAATGATACAAGAGGCTCTTCCCCTAGACCCCACATTGACGAGCTTTCAGATTGCTTGTAGCTTTCTGGTTGTTTCTATACTCAGCCCACCGATCACTTTTTCCTAAAATAACACTTGGATCATACCTTCCCTCCTTCAAGCATAAACCCTCTCCCTTCAATTAAAACACATTTCAATCCTATAGCTTCTTCTGACAACCCACTAATTCTGAATCTGGAAATACTGTGGCTTCAAAAGGTAAGGGGTGAGTTCAGGAAAGAACAGACGTTGAGCCAAATGAAGCATTTCTGTGAACCCAGATACAGTATCTTAAAGTCACAATGACCACAATGCACCCACCAATTATTTCCAAGTCCCTGAGAGATAAAAATCTGGTAGCGTTTGTGCCTAAAAGCACACACTCACACACAGTGCCTCGGTGGCCAACAGCCAACCTTTTCTTGTTGGCTTTAGGCAAGCTCTCAGGCATCCTTACCTGCCAGCAATGTTACTTTCAGGTTACTAACCTATATAACTCTTCTCTCAGAGATTGGGGGAGGCCAGAGCAGAACAAAAACAAAAGTATTCTCTCAATATGAATGGAGAAAAAGTTAAATGTTGGGATGGAACTCTCCAATCACTATTCAAATCTAATTAACTGATGTGTCAAAATCTGGACCAGTTCTGAAATTAACATTCACAAATCTCTCTGAGTATGTTGGTTTCAAGCAACTGATAAACTCAGAAGCCTTTTGGAGGATATTTATAACAATAATATTCCTTGCATTATCATGTCTTTGAGACGTCTCAAAGCACTTCACAGAATATACTGTAAAGTGAATTGACTGTATATTTTGCGGGCAAAACGCGGCAGCCAATTGCACATAGCAGTGTCCCACAAACAGCCGTGGATTGAAGTGAACAAGTGAACAATTTCTTTTTGAAGGAATTATTATTTCCCTTCTTTTACACTCTACTAAGAGTAACTAAGAATCTCTGGATTACTGTCTTCCACAAGTGCAAAGAGATTATACTCAGAGGGATTGTCTAGCTGTTTGTCCAAAACCCTGTGTTGTTATCATACAGATCTGTGTCAGTTACAGAATTCTAAGTATTATACGACACAGAAGGAAAAGACGTGTACCATCACCAAGTACTCAGAAACTCATCAGCACCCGAAAGTAATATCAGGACTAACCTTCATATGTCCCATTCATTATACTGACACATTCATCTGGTACTAGGAAAGGGGATTCCTCAAATAGTTCTTGGACCTACAGTGAGAAAACACACATATTCACACAAAGAATGGATCAATCAGAATGCCAAATCAGCTGAAGCCAATGAATGAGCAGTCCTAGGTGACATTGAACTGACAGAGCTGTATAGAGATTATAAAAATAACTTTGTCTTCCATGACAAGTGTTTTAACTCACAAATGCTCAAAGAGGTTATGTAATACTACGTGAATTTGAAACAGATCCTTATCAACAACAAATTACATTTTACTTTTTTTTAAATCACGTCGGATTGAAATATCTCAAAGAATTTCACAGAATATACTGTAAATTGAATTTATATTATGTACATTTAAAAAATCTACTTATTGAGCTCCAGTTCTGTATGTGGATGATCCAGAATGTATCCAGTTTGCTGTAATCATTAAAAAGTACTATAACTCCGTTTTACAACTGTACTTGAGTGTTTGTGGAGGTTGAAATCCCATACCTCTGACAGCAAAGCTTGTGCTTTCTGCTCAGGGAGTAGCCGTAGTCCTGCAGTGGCTTTTAACACCACAGGTGTAGAACTCCAGTGAGTTGAAGGTATTGTCTGCTTTGCCACATCCAATAGCCCACGTACAGTCTCAGCACCCTGCAGCATAAATTACAGACATTAACTCAAAAAACATTTTAACTCCTCATGATGCTTCAAACTGCACAGAAGAGACTGAATGTTGTGTGGGTTTTATTGTGTGCAAACCAATGTTCTACACACTGTACCACAACATGTTAAGAACATAGAAACAAGAGTAAGCCATTCAGCCCCTCAAGACTGTTCTGCCATTCTAGAAGATCATGGCTGATCTGTATCTCAACTACAATTACTGCTGTTGCCCCATATCCCCTGATTCCTTTAACTAACAAATATCTATCCACCTCAGTCTTAAAAATTTGAATGGATCCAGCATCCACAGCATCCAGGATCCATTGAATGGATCCAGCACTAACACAATCCCACTAACATTTCTCTTTAAACAGTAAGACTCGAACAGATTCTATTAGGTTTTTTTTTGCTGCATAATTCAATTCGCGCAAGAAGAAATGCTGTACTCACTTGCTCAGGTTGATCCACATAAGCAGACAGACCGGGCTTGACAGACTCAAATATTTCATTGTCCAAATGAGGGGGCTCTGCTGTTTTTAAAAACAATGAAGTGTATTATTTCATTACTTAGAAACATCACACACTTCAGAGCTCATCATTGACAATAATCATTGGCTGGACAGACACACACATAAACTAAAACTGCCTCTTGGGCATCATTATGGCAATCGATATCCTGCTCAAGCACACCTCCTCATTAAGTGACAGTAAGGCTACTTTTTCTTTATTAAGCTGTTATTAGCTTATGAACCAGTTAAACAACAAAAATTGCACTTATATAGCATCGGGAGGACGTCCCAAAGGGCTGAACAGTCAGGTAGGGACCCTAGCGGGGGGGGGGGGGGGGGGGGGGGGGGAAAGGGTCAGAGTAGGGGGAAGGGGAAGGAGAGTGGGAGAGGGGGAAGAGTTAGTGGGGCAGCCAAAGGCACGGTCGAAGAGGAAGGTCTTGAGACCAGCCTTGAAGGAGGAAAGGGAGGAAGCATGGCAGAGGGGCTGCGAGATGGAGTTCCACAGTTTGGGAGCAGAGAGGCTGAAAGCCCAGCCGCCGATGGTTGGTCGGTTAGGGCGGTGGACGCGGAGCAGGCCTGAGTCTACTGAATGGAGGGGACGGGCAGTCTGGTAGGGAGACAGTACTACTTTTATTAAAGTATCAAAAGCTATGGAGTAAAGAGAATGGGGGAAAGCGAGAGAAAGGAAAATTAATTTGTAATAGACATGGAACCAGATACTGACATTTCCCAACTGTATTTTCAGTATAAGAAAAGTAAATAATACTTGCATTTGACATCATGCCTAATCATGTCATCAAATTGTGTCAAAGTGCTTCACAGGATTTTACTATATAGTGTAGTGCCTTTGTATTAGTAGGTAAACGTGACTGGAAACTTGCACACAGTGATGTTCCACAAACAGTTATGAAATGAATGACAGATTTCATCTAAACATTTACATGATAGATGTGAAAGAAATGGGACCTAGCTCCATACTCTACACAAAAGGCAAGCGTCAAATCTATTCTACAAGGTAATGAGTACAGACATGCAATTCAGCCTCATGAGACAATAAAAAAGAAGCAACTAGGCCTAATGCACAAACACAAGCAGATCAGACTTACCAGAAGATTTTTGCAAGAAAGTATATATGTGTATGCGTGTCCCGGTGCTTCCAGCATCGAACATAATCCCATAAAAAATATTGGATATATTTAGGGACGTTGATCTTGAAGGCAAGAGCTCTTCATTTCCAATTCCATACTGCGGGCTGAAAACGTCGACTTCCGACACCGTGCTGCAAACCAGCGAGGCCAGCAACAGGCTCTTTAAAGACTCCATCTTTTTATGCAATGATTTCTTTCAAATGGATCTCATGGAATTTGATGCACCTGAAAAAGCGAGTTTTGGAAATAGTTTTGTTGTGATTTCAGGGAAGTAAAGGTAGAAAAGAGCATTTGGCTCCATCCAAACAAGTATGGAGTATTACAGAATACAGTAAAAATACAGTAAACCACAAGGGGATACAATGAGAAACGGCCATTTGCCTATCGAGCTCACTGGTTCACAGCTATTCAAAACCTACACTAGTATAAACTTAAACCAATTGTCTCCAGGCAACTTTGGATACTCCATAATCTTCAGCAAAACCTCCAGTATATACAAATGATCCTCACTATTCAGGACAACACTTCCCCCATTCCAGGAGAAATCATCATGGAATATTTTGTTCATTTCAGATTGCATCTATCCCTGTATCTTAGTCAGTCCACCTTAGTCAGGATTAGTACTGTATGAGGTAATTATTTATATTAAATCGAGAGAGGTAAAATCACAATTTCATGTAGTGTCAAAAGATAAGCATTACAGATCCAAAATACATTTCCTTGCCAGGATCAACCAGCCAAAATATAAAAGACGCCGAGATAACGTAGTTATTTGTTTACCTGTTAATGTCCGTTGGAAAGTTAAGAATTCTAAATCCGAATGGAAAGTAAAAGTCTATAAAACAAAGTAAAACAATAGGGGAAAATGTGTGTTGAACATAACTAAGAAATGGAGGGGTCAGGTTAAACACGAGCTGATATAATGTCAGCAGATAGAATGCCAAAGTTCACTGATATGGGGTTGTATCAGCTACTCGGCAAGAGGTGAACAACATTTGCAATCAGGTTGGCGATGATTGTGCTAAAATTTTATTGAAATGAGGAACTGAACATTAAAATATTGCCTAATTAATTCTGATACATTCTGGAGCAGATGATACAACCCATCTGTGTGAAGAAATGTTTTCTGATCTCACTTCCAATTATCTGAGCTCTAGTCTTCACATGATGTTCCCTTGTCTGGGATCTGTCTTGTCAATTCCCTGCATTATTTTAAAACAGGAGCTGCAACCACACTTCAATAATGAAGAAAACATGGTGCAAATGAAATATGAACAGGCAATTGTTAATTTGAATCCTATATTTAAAAAAGTGATCAGAAAAGACATCTTGTAATAAGCATCAGAAAATGTACAATCCACATCCACCGGAACGAAATAACATATAGATATTTCCTACCAATTAAGTACATTACTTTACTGTATTGCGTGTCATGAAAAGGATCATTTGAGTTTGGAACATCCACTCCACTTCACCGAAACAAAAGGTAGATTCTGATTGAATCACAACTTTTTTTTACCATGTCCAATGAGCTGTTAAAGTCAAGCTTAAACCTGCCTTTATCACATTTCCAGCTCACACAATGGAATTCAATGACTTTGTAAAATAACAACTTGCATTTATTTAGCGCCCTTGATGCTGGCTGGTATCTCAGATTGCTTAAATAGATCCGTAGCCTGATCCCTAGCACTGCATGAAAATACAGTGTTTGTGACTGAAAATTTTACCTGTCTGGTAAAAGATTAAATAGTAAGTTGGTAAAGCAAGGCAATTCTAGGACTTCTAAATCACCATGACAACCCTCATCAAAGCTGCACAAATAAGTGATATGAAGGGGAGAGTGGCCTTCAACTCCGTCCCACAATCCCTTTGCCTAAACTCCCTCCCTTGCCTCCTTCAAGACACGTCTCAAGACCCTGCTCTTTGAACGCGCCTTCGGTCACGCTCCCACCCATACCCTTCCCCTCCAACGCTCCCAATTCCATGCCCTAGCTCGAATCTAAACCCCTAATTGTCCAGCGCCTTCCCTGATGCAGAAGGCAACAACAACAACAACAACAACAATTTACATTTATAGAGCGCCTTTCACGTCGGGAGGACGTCCCAAGGCGCTGAACAGGAGGCGTGTGACCCGAGCTGGGAGGGGAGTGTTTGGGAAGGGGTGAAACACGAAGGGGAGGTAAAAGAGTTCGGGGTGGAACAAAAGGCACGATCGAAGAGGAAAGTCTTCAAACCGGCCTTGAAAGAGGAAAGGGAAGAGACGAAACGGAGGGATTGAGGGATGGCATTCCATAAGGTGGGAGTGGAGAAACTGAAGGCCCGGCCTCCGATGGTGGGGCGGTTCGGGCGGGGGGCTTGAAGCAGGCCAAGTCCTACAAGCAGGCACTACATAAATGTAATTTGCTGTTGATAATTGCAGAAGTTTCCACCTGGATATTCAGTTCACATGCTACACAATGTGGAGTTATATGCCGAGGCTTGCATAGAAAACTCACCAACTGAATCTAAATCTGAATCTAAATCTTTCTTAAGCAAACTGTTTTTGTGGCTGAGATCAATTTGAACATGAATGAAAGTTTCAAAAACAAGCTGGATCTCTTCAGGTCATATACTGTAATTAACAAAATAGCTATTTCTTCCCACACAATAGTGCTCACAACCTATCTGCAGGCGATTGTGTCCTCGTGTCCTTGGTCTTGCATTCCATGAACATAACATTTTCAAGGACTTGAAGGTAAGACAGAGGCAAGCAGATTAAGACATTGAGGCTCAAATAAAGAAACCAAACAAAATGTTACGTGTGGGAGGCAAAGCAAGTTAAATACCACTTCCAACATGCATCTTAGCCAGTTCCACACAAATGTACAATGCCAATGGAAACTAGCCACATATTTGAAGGACATTTTGAGGAATTTGGTTTTAGATTAAAATGTAATGCACATTGTAACGAATAACTGTTATTCTGAAATCAAAATGAGTCAACAACATGTTAAATAAAACCTAGATTGGTTTATCATCACAGCTTAAAAAGTTCAACTTTTATGTCTATCGATTTTTCACTCAGCGAGTTGTTCGAATCTGGAATGCATTGCCTGAAAAGGTGGTGGAGGCTGATTCGATAACAACTTTTAAAAGGGAATTAGATCTTTATTTAGGGAGAACGGGTCTATTAGGCTATGGGGAGCGGGCAGGGCAGTGGGATTGAATCGCTCTTTTCAAAGAGCCGGCACAGACTAGATGGGCCGAATGGCCTCCTTTTGTGCCGTAAAATTCTATGATTCTATGATTCTATGATCATAAATTCATCTTTAAAAAGCAGCATCAATGCTGGAACTCCAGTGAGTTTTACTTAAAAGAGATAGCTGTTGAAGTCAGAAGTTCAGTTGGACCTCTGTGAGCGGTGCAAACTAATCTTTATGTATTTCCATCGACATACTGCATTAGGGATAGCTGGTATTGAGTTACAAGCTGCAGTTCAAACCATGTGGTTCCAAATACCTACATAATCTACCTATTGAATTACAGTCTTAAATGCACACCAGCTGTTTGTCATACAGTGGGTATTCTGAATGTTCCCACTGAGGATGTGAAAACATTGAGGATATCAGGTCACTACTCCCCCTGCATTCCACTGTCCCTGCCAGACAATGTCAGCCTCTTGCACTCCTCCAGTTAATATCAGCCTTTCTCCTCACCATCGTCGTCCCCCATACCTTCGCCACACAGTCCTGGAGCCCTTCTCTCTCTCACTGCTCCACAGTGCCAGGCTCCTTCCATAGTTGTATCCAATATATCTACTGAATAAGATCTTGTTGGCAGTCTGCCCACCAGAGAATAATCTGATTGCTCAGACTGAAATCCAAGGTCCACACTGGTGCCCACCACAGTGAACATAAACCCCTCAATGGCCCATTGTTTATGCAATATCTCCATCTTATTTACAGAGGACAAAGTTCAAACTGCTGTACAATTCTTTAAGAACTGAGTATGTATTCTTTGTGAACCACACACACGCAATCAACAGCTGCAACTTTGTTTGTAAAGCATGCACTAATGAATGCTCACAGGCTCAATATTTTTTTTAGTCGTCCGGGTGTCTGACACATGCGGAAACCCACCACCATATTTAACCCTATCCAAACCAAGCTGAAATTTCCATGCATCGCACATACACGTGTAAATCCCATAGATTGTTGTAATGGACTCTCTCTGGTGGGGAGGTATCCTGCGTACCTAATTCCGGAAAGTTTTAGGTGCAGGTTGACAAGAGCTAAGGCTTGACGACCCCAAAGTGTGCGTTTGGGTAACTGCTGGAGTCTAACTAGCTAAAAATCACATAGCTTGCCATCTGTAGTATATTGCTGTCCGGCAAGCTTTCCCACTGCTTGTCTGGCAAGGCCCATTAGGGCTTTGGTAGCAGGGTTAACAGTTGAGTGGAATGACTCCCTGCCCTCAGTAACTGGTCTGACCTTCCAGTTCCTGCCTATGAGCCAGGTACCAGCTGTTATCAGCAAAATCCTATAATACTACCGACCTGCCTGTCTCTGGAACCAGACTAGAGAGAATGCTACAGAGGGATCGCTCGATTCCGACATTCTACTGCCAAGCATGGCTCAATACAGTATTAAACACTACACAGGAATAATAAGGAAATCCTTCCATACAATTTCCCACAATTTGTCTACAACATTCACAGTCACTACACATCACAGGATATCCTGTGAAGCACTTGAGATGTCCCCCAACATGAAAGACACTGTAACAAATGTATGTTATACATTTACAAATGTAAATTATAATTACTTCTGCAGGTCAATTTACCTTCTCACATCAAGTTACAGTACATAATTATGTTTTTAAAAGGCCAATATAAATTTCTGTATTATTTATGCAAGCAATAATAATTTATCTTATAAAACAAGATTTTCTTTTTGAAGATTGACTAACTTACGCCAACTCACTCTCCAGAAAAACAAGTTTGTGTCTTGACATTGACCCTACAGTTTTAAATATATTCAAAAATACAGCACAGCAACTTGTATAATTACAGCAGTGTGCTCACTTGTATTTGATTTTTGTATATCAATTGTTAAATTAACTTTTTTTTCCAATAATCTTTCCTTTTTCAATAATCTTTCTTGTTCCCAAAACAAATGGTTGGAAATGAAATAGTTGCACGATTAAACCATTCACACTAATAGTTGAACATCCGAGTTAGAATGCAAGAAATAATAATAATGATAATCCTTGCATTTGATATAACACCTTTTCACATCTTCGAAACGTCTCAAACCACATCACAGAATACACTGTAAGATTAATTGACTATTTCGTGGACGGATTACAGCAGCCAGTTGCACAAACGGTATACCTCAAACTGTTGTGGATTGAGTGACCAATTTTTATCAAGGGATTATTACCCCCGAAAGTGATCCTGTAATCAACTAATAACTGGGTGCCTATTTACTGCTAGGTTATCAGAAGCATCATATGGAGTAAGTACTTGCCCAACGTTTCGCCCTGCCTGGAAATCAAACCCAGGACCTCTCGTTTGCGAGTCGAATGCTCTAACATTAAACTACAGGGCTCCACAAGGACACAAAAACGGAGTCTGCATTTTTGGAACTAGAATGCAAATACAAGAGCAGGAAGCCGGTACAAAAGTGTCATTTAATTAAGTGGTAGGAGCTTGGGTTAGAGCTGTTTGTTGTCAGAATCAACAATTAAACGAAGCATTAAGAATTGCATTAACAATGCCACCGAGGTCATGCGTCAAAGTTCTTTGACCATTACAATCTTGTTAATTCACACAGTTATTACTGTCATTAATAGAAAAATAGTTTATTAATATTGTAACTTATCATCCACTTACCACCAATAAGCTAATGAATAATATCAATTTTTCAATGCCAAGTGAAGCCGCAATCCAGTTACATTTTGTTTTGAATGCTAGCATAGCAAGAAGCCTATCTATGACACCAGATAACATTCCCCAAACCAGTGTGGAGCACTGTGAGAGATGAGATAGGATGAGCAAAAGGGTCTTAAAATCAAACTGTTCTGAGAGCTCATCTGGCGCTATACAAGTGTAATTTTGTTGTTGTTGTTATTCAAGGCCACTCTCAAGTATAGCAGTGATTATACCACATTACACAGCTGAGCAGCCAGCTGGTAGTAACACAGTGTGTCTACTGTTGGGATAAAAGTGCAATGATGCACAAAACATCAAGAGATAGAAATAGATAACTTGACAAGCAAGTGATTCCATTTATCCTTCGCATCTCCAACAAGTTCTAACTTGGGGGATGGTGTCATTAACTTTCCACCTTAATGGAAAAATCTAATATTTAGACCTCATAACTCTCAAACCAAAGCTGTTAACTGTTTATATATATATATATATAAATACACAAGATCACATCATACCTTATAGATCTTGCAGACACAGCTGAGAATATCGGTTTCGCTTTAATTCTGTTTTGCCTTTAGCTAGTTGAAAAGTAAATTGAAATTTGAAATTTACAAGTACTTGTATGTAAATACTACGTGAGATACTATAATAATAATACTTGCATTTGATATATATATAGGTATACTTTAGCCAACAAGTGTATTAATCAGTTTCTTAAATAATCATATGGTTTAATAAGTCACCTTTTATATATGTGTGTGAAAAATGCCACATTCAATGTCACAATTATCACTGGTAATAATGATAATGTTGTCAGTCTTTCCACTTGTGGTGACATCATAGTTGATATCCGGCCATAACAGAACATCCTCAATGCCTCACCCCACTTGTGAAATGCTTGTGGCTGTCACCAAACTGGTTACTCACTGCCTTTGAACTTGTGGGAACTCTGAGCTTTTTTAAAAACAGAATACTATTCTACCATTGGTGGCCGCACTTTCAACCATTTTCAACCTGAGACTCTGGAACACTTTTCCTCCATCCCTTCACCTTGCCCCTTCTTTCCCCATTTTCAGGGAAAGAAGATCTTCCTCCCCCTTCTCCCTGGCTCGGTTTGTGCTCCACAAGCGCTCTGGGATACTACCCTGCTCGAGGGGTGATATATAAATGCAAGTTGATGTTATTGTTGTTGATGATGAAACTCGACATTAAAACGTTCAATGGTTGTTGCAAGAGCTTCGTGCCCAACATGATGTCGGGTGAACATTGATCTTTGTATTTGATACAGCGCCTCATCACATTGTTGAGACGTCACAAAGCGTTTCACAGAATATACTATAAAGTGAATTGACTATTTGACTTTTGTAGGCAAAATGTGGCAGCCAATTGCGCACATCAGTGTCCCACTTATTAAGTGGACTTAATAGCCATATTATTATTATTAATTGGGGGGGATTATTGCTCATGGAAAGTGAACTGCCAGTCAAACATTATAATGGAAATATTACTTTTAGTTACTTTGAGGGGAAGATAACAGCAGTAATCAGTAAAGTCACCCGCAATTCATTAGTATTTGGAGCCCTTGATAAGATGATTGATTGTCTGTGTACATATGCAGAATGCAACACATCAAACAAGAAAAGTTGTTGAGTACATTCCTTGCACATACCATAGGTACACAATTATGGACTCTGTGCAACTTACGCAATCCCCTATTGAGAAACAAATAACCATCGCTAACATTTTTAAGATAAAGCGTGACTCATTTTTATCATTAAACTGCAGTTTCAACATTTCTATGTTTCTGACAGCACATGATTGCATTCCATTGACAAATTAATTCAACATGTCAATTTTTACCCTCCAAATTGTTCACCCTCATTCTTAACTAGATGGTGATTCAAACACAACAGCTTTGATTTGTATTACTTTATTTCACCTGTGTTTTTTTTTAGAAGTATTGATATATTTTGGCTGGGTAAATGTGAGGTAAGCTTCCTTACTCCACATGCCTCTGTTTACCTGTTGTTAATCGATTAATGGATCACTTTTCCGGGAGTAATAAGTACCCCTCCCCTGCACTCCTTCCCACTTTGCTCAGTATCCCAATGTCAACTGAAATGATAAAAGAGCTTAAAGGGTTAAATTCCACAGACAGGGTGGTCTGTATTGGACTGTGGTTAGAGCACTCGTGAGAGACTTCGGTTCAATTCCAGGTCAGGGCGAAACCTTGGGCAAGTTTCCTTACTCCAAACACCTAATAATAATCCCTTAAAAAAACAATAAATTGGTCATTTCAATGCACGACTATCTGTGGGGCATTACTGTGCGCGATTGGTTGCCACGGTTCGCCCACAACTATACAGTCAATTCACTTCAACAACAACAACAGCAAAATTACATTTGTATAGCGCTTTTTACGTCAGGAGGACGTCACATCACAGTATATTCTGCGATGCATGTTGAGGCTATATCTATCTATACCTCATTCATAAGCGGTACTGTAAACAGTGCCCTGGATTTCTGCACACCAACCGATTATGATGATTGTGCACTCTCAGATAAGGTGCGTCCTCCTCAACTGTTCAGAGATGCTAGATTACCACCCACCCCCCACCACCACCACTCAATGGTATATTTAGACAATTTTAGAAGTATTATCATTTGACATTGTAAAGTGTACACCCATCAAGATTCAGAACCAGAACCTTCTAATCTCAGGTCTGATGCTTAAGCAAGGTGATTTTTTTCCCCTTCAGATGATTACAAATGTTGGTTAGAGACCACTATTATGTAATTGTTTCTACGTAGCTTGTTGAAAGAATGGGCTGAATATTCCTTTTTTCAATCTACTCTCTACTCTTGCTTATTAATTTTTAACTCATACTTTCTACTTCTCTGCTCACAATTTAACTTGGATAACCACTGAAAGTTATATTACCTCTGCTACGTACCAAAACCTCTTAATTCTCCAATAAAATAAGATTCACATTTGAACAGCTTTCTTCATAACCAAGAACATAACCAAGCCTGTATTCTAAGATGACTGTACCTATTTTAAGAGCTATTGTTTCTTCCCAGTAATGTACTGTACTTATTAAGCAGTTACTGGCAGATACAGCAGCTGATCCCGACAATTTATTTATATAGCAACTAATTCCCACAGCTTGCTTGCTCAGAGAGAAAGGTGGCAACAGATGTGTAATAGGTATTGCCTGCTGTCAGCAATCCAGAATTCTGAGTAGTTTGAGTGACCAAAGGGTTGACCAAAGAAAAATCGCAAAGGTTCACGGACCTGTCTTCTTCAGAAAAACTGCAGTTGTGAACCCTAAAAGCTTGTTTACCAGAACACAAAGATTCAACATCGTTGATAAGGCATTGTTGTTGGCTTTGAAATGAACTTTCTCAGACTTGTTTAACACAAATTGCTGGAATCTTGATAAAGGCAGGGAGATGTTGATGAATATTAGATAATGGAAACAGGTTTTTGTGAACCTGATGGCCAGATCTCTTTCTAAAGTCAATGTCTAATGGAAAGAAGCAGAGCTGAGTTTGTAAAGATGCAGAGCTGAGTTTTGGTAAAGGGAGCTGAGTTTTGGAAAAGGAGTACCTAACAGTAAATAATTGAGAAAAAGAGGGATACACTAAAATCACCATGGGTTAACAGGGTTATTCCTCATCAAAGCCACTTTATTTGGTTTAATCAATTCTTTGCAGTGCACTTTACTAACCTGTCGTAAGTATTAATTTAATGACATATACGTTTGATATGCATTACTTAAACCAATCTGTATTTATAAATATTAATTTTTGAAGAATTGTGCCAGTTCTTACTTCACTGCAGGGTGTTGAATTTATGGAGCTCCTGTAGCTCAGTGTTTAGAGCACTTGTCTTGCAAGCTGGGGAGACCAAGCTGGGGAGACCTGTGTTCGAATCCAGGCAGGTCAGGGCGAAACTTTGGGCAAGTTTCCTTACTCCACACGCCTAATAATAATCCCTCCAAAAGAAACAATAATAAAATTGGTCATTTCAATCCACGACTGTGTGGGGGACACTGCTGTGCGCAATTGGCTGCCGCGATTCGCTCACAAATATATACAGTCAATTAACTTTACAATATATTCTGTGAAGCGCTTTGGGACGTTGATAAGATGTGGAAAGCGCTATATCAAATGCAAGGATTATTATTATTATTATATATTATTATATTTATTTAACCCTTACACTGCTGTGCATCTCCATGAATAGGAGGTTTAAAGGGAGCAAAATGTTTTTTAAAATCGGTATTGACTAGTATATTGCCTTAGCCTTTCCCAGGTTCTGTTTTTTATAAAAGTTAAGAAAATAATAATAAATATTATTAGACAGGTATTATCAGCATTCCTCAATGGTTGGTAAACTCACAATGGAGTTCAGACCATATAAGTTTTCCCTGGGAATATCTTATTATTGTTCTCAACCAAATTTCTGAAAATATATGGAGTCCTGTAGTTCGGTGATTAGAGCACTCGCTTCGAAGCGAGAGACCTGGGTTCGATTCCCATCAGGTCAGGGCGAAACCTTGTGGAAACAAATTTCCTTACTCCACACGCCTGATAATAATCCCTCCAAAAAAACAATAACAGATTGGTCATTTAAATCCACGACTGTTTGTGGGACACTGCCGTGCGCAATTCGCTGCCGCATTTTGCCCACAAATATACAGTCAATTCATTTTACAGTATATTCTGTGAAGCGCTTTGAGATGGCTTTGAAACGCTTAAAACAGTGCTATATTAAGTGCTATATTATTATTATTATATACAAGAATATCGGAACAAAAGTATGCCAATCATTAAGCACTTAAATACAGTCCTAGAGCTCAGCGGGTAGAGTACTGGTCTTACAAGGGTTCAATTCCAGGCAGGGGGTGGAAACCTTGGTCAAATTTCTTCGCTTCACACACCTGATAATAATCCCTTAAAAAAAGGGACATTGCTATGCACGATTGGCTGCCGTGTTTCGCCCCCGAAAATATAGTCAATTCACTTTACAGTCCATTCTGTGAAGCGCTTTGAGACGTCTAGCAGGCGTGAAAAGCGCTATATCAAACGCTAGGATTATTATTAAATACAGAGAAGAAAGATCATCGTCCTTGTGCTACAGACAGCTGGCAATTACAGCACTGACAGGGTATACTGCACATGTACAGTCGAGGGTAGAGGCAGACTGTGAGCTGAGCCGGTCAGTCGCTCACACACACACCTGTCACTCCAACAGTCACTTGAATTGACAGTCGAGCCCCCTCCCACCGTCACAACTCGAGGACAAACCTCACACGCCGGTGATACAAGAATGGGGAGCAAGAAGGCGAAAAAAATCATTCCGCCTTCCCCCGCACACTAAATAAAGCGGAGCAAAGCGCTGGTGTATTTACCTGTAGTGCTTATAACGCCCCAGACATTATAACTGACTGACTAACGCTCTGGTGCTTCCCTCCACCTCCGAGCGGTGGGATGGGGGAGGGAGCAGGAGGAGGGAACGGGAAAAAAAACCGTTATCACGCATGCGCGCAAGCCATACTCCGCACCCCCCCCTGCTTTATTCACGCACGCAGCGTACGCACGCACACGAAAACCGCCTCGTGCTGCGTGCGTCACCATGGCGTCTACGTCCCGTCCCCCCATCACACGCGGACAAACCCACCTACCCACACCACCTTCAGTTTCTATGGCAACCGGCCAATGCAAATCATGCAGGCGATTCCTCCGCGTGTCTGCGTAGTATTCGTGTTGTGTGGTGTGTGTAAACAATTTCTCTTCAAATGGAGGGATAACCATTTTGCGAGTTTAAATTAAAAGAAACATAACGATTAGCCACCCAACGCCCGCCCCATCGCGCACAATGACCGCAATAAAACCCCGCCCAATTGGGCGTGAAAGCGCCCAACGTTTGTCCCCGTCCCGCCAACAGGCGTTGTGACGTTTTAGAGCTCTACGTCACGAAAAGTGGGCGCGGTTATCCCGTGTCTATGGCAACGGCAAGGACGCCGCGATCCCGAGGGAGGGGCGCAGACCACAACTTCAACAGGTCACTCCCAGCTCACAGCAGCTCCTCACCCACCCCAGCCCATCACCAGCCATGCCGAAGAAGAAAGGAAAAGGAAGGAAGAAAGGGTGAATCTGCTTCTCGTTTGTCTTTGTCTAAAATGTTGTTTGGCCCACAAAAACACACAGTCACTACACTTTACCTGCCGCCTTCCCTGAAACGTTTTGAGCAGCCTCAACTAGGCGTTATATACACGTGCTATTATTATTATTATTTTTATGAATTGTGTTCAAAGTAAATTATCATTATTAATAAGAATATATATCTTGAAAAATTGGTGAATAATAATGATTTAAAAACTACAATAATGTATTATTTTGTAATGATTTCTTTGCTGTATTAATTTGGTGTTTGTGCGCCATTGGCTGCTGCGTTTCACCCATAAATGATAGTCGATTCACTTTACAGTATATTCTGTGAAGCGCTTTGGGACGTCTTGAAGACATGATAAGGCTCTAATGTCAAATTCAGACACTATTATTATTTTTATTGTCTGTCCCTGGTCCATTGCTCAGTCAATTGAGCTGCATTAATGATGTCTGTTTGTTTGTCTGTCAAGGGGGAAGGCAAAGATAGGGGCAAAGATAGAGCCCAAAGCCAACAAAGAATCGGATGCAGAGAGGGCAAGGCTAAATGCCTCATTATGGGAAGCGAGGCTGGATTTGACGGAGAAATCCCGAATGGAATACCGGGAAACAGCTCGCATGCTTGCTAGAGCAAATGAGACCTTAGGAAACCAACGAGCCCAAATAGAGAGAGACACCTTGGAGGTGATCTCTTTCTTGAAGAGACAGGACATGCAGAAAAATGACCAGGTAACTCTCTCCAAAGTTTCCCTTCAATTATTTTTATCCACTTTCCATGGATATTTCCGACATAGAAAATTCAGTCAGTGCCAGCTAGGGTCAGTCGATATGGAAATTTTCCGATTTAGATATATCGATGGGCTCATATCGAGATATACTGAAATATCGATATTTTCGGGGTTTTCGTACTGAGCATGCGCACGCGGCGCGCGCATTCGGGGTGCGCGCGCATTCGGGGCCTATCTCTTCAGGAGGTAAATATCTTTCTCTCTCTGTGTCTCTCACACTCACTCTCTCCATCTGTGTTTTTCTGTCTGTGTCTCTGTGTCTCTCTCCTCTCTCACATCCCCCCCATCTCTATGTATCTGTATATTATCACATCCACCCCGTCTCTCCTCCCACCCCCCACCCCCGCCGCCGTCCCTCTCTCCCACCCCCCCAACCCCCACCCCCGCCGTCTCTCCCCCCACCCCACCACCCCTTGCATACCTGTATATTGTATTCGAGTATTATGAATACAATATGGCGGCTTTGCACCTCGGTCTTTGCATTGTGTATAGAGATGAGCATTCTGGGTCTTGTAGTTCAGTGTGCGCGCATTCTGATTTTTTCCCTCGATATATCGACTTTTTCATATTTTTGAAATGCCTATATCGGCGTATCGATATGAAAATCATATCGGGTTTTAGCGATATATCGATATATCGCCGGATCCTAGTGCCAGCTCACATAGCCGTGTCTCCCCTTCAAGCCAGTAGACATCTCAACGGATGATACTAATACACAACTCGAACACTGGGACTGGTTGAGCCGCAAACGGACCAGTCAAGTTTTAGCTAAGAAGAGTAGAGCATGGAGCCAGACAATATTAACAACAACATCAACCTAGGCTTATATAGCACCCTCTCATGCTGGGTGACGTCCCAGAGCACTTGAAAATAGCAGAGCATGGTGCTAAAGGAAACAAATGGACGGGTGTTTGAAGTGTGTCAGTGGTGTAAGAAAGAAACTGAGGTTTATTCATACAGCTGAAGGTGTCTGTGCTTTGCAGATCATCAAACTTCAGCTACAGTTAACTGAGCAGAAGAAACAAGCGCAGGAGGAGCATCACACAATTGTAAGTTCCCGCAGTTTTTATCACAGGAATTTCTACACGATAAAGGATCCATTCAGTTTAGCTTCTAAAGCTAAACTAATAGCTTAGTCTCATGTTATAGTGATGGAGATGTTAATGGAGTTAACATCTCTGTGTGGATTGGTCTACAACAAAGTGGAAAGCTTTCGAAACCTTTGTCTGGTTCTTCCAAGCATCCTCCTAGCCTTATTATGTGTCATGTTTCAAATTACATATATACATCACTGTATCCAAAAATATTATGTTCTAAACTAAATATATATTTTAAAATTCTGTTAACAATAATCGTTGCATTTGATGCAGCTCCTTTCACAAATGGGAGGACATCTCAACGTGATCCAGAGTAAACTGTAGTGACTGTGTTTGTAAGCGATCGCTGGAAATGACAGTTGTATCCCTGAAACAAATTCTCCTCGTAAATGCTTAATGCAGGTACTCAGACAGCCATGGGTGCTACTATTATTCTAAAGTCATATTGTAACTCCATTCCTTTAATAAAGGGATGGAATGAGTTTAAGAATACAGAAATTTTAATAATAATCCTTGCATTTGATATTGCGCCTTTGAGACATCTCAAGGTGCTTTACAGTCAAGTGAATTGTCTGTGTATTTTGTGAGCAAACATTTTACCCATTCATCACCAGAACCCTTTACTGCAGCCAAATGGATTCGGGTCCCTTCTCTCTTTAGTTCTCTTATGAAGTATTTTCTCCTTTAATCTCAGATTGAAAACTACACAGAGCACATCAATGAACTGGAAGGAAAGGTGTCCAAAAAGGCGAACGAAATCCAACTGATTCAAGGGGAACTGACAAGGGTCAAGGATTTTAGGAAGAAACAGATCTACATGAAAAAAGAATTGGATTCGGTGAGTTCACTCTGGGTCCCCTGTTAATGACAACAACATGCATTTATTTAGCCCCCTTCACACAGAGTAATATCCTAGAGCGCTAAACAGTGGCGGAGTATGATGCAGAGCCATGGGGAGGGGAGGTGATCTTAGGCACGGTCAAAGAGGAAGGTTCCTCAGGCGTGACCTGAAGATGGGGAAGCAGGGGGCAAAAGCAGAAGGATAAAGGGAGAGAGTTACAGTGTTTGGGGGCATAGTGGCCGAAAACACAGCCATTGATGGTGGAACGGAGGGCATGAGAGACACGCAGGAGGCTGGATCTGCTCCATTTGTCCAGGTGAGGGCTGCACAGAGACAGCTTGTGTAACAAAAGAAATGAATAATGACAGCTATGAGAGCAACAACCTACATAGAATAGATCAGTTGCAACTAATTTAGAAGCTCAGTCCAAATAAATAGATCATTTCACCTCCGCCATTGCTTTGGGGTGTCTTCAGGAAACGTCTTTCAGCAACAATGGGATGGGGAGGTGCGAGGGAGGGAGACATGAAGAGAGAACAGAGAGATGACAAGAAATTAATAATCCTTTGTTTTTTTTCAAAAAAACACACCAGATAAAGGATATAATAAGCACAAATAACAAGGACCACATCGACACACTGAGATTAATGGAAGGAAGGTTTTTTGAAGAGAAGGTATGTGAAACAGAGCCATATGGTTCATCGAGACTGCATTGCAGTTATATATGTTTATATGTACGTGTGTGTGTGTATTCTGTTGATTGAATTCTGATGTGAAATAATAATAATCCTTGCATTTGATCCAGCGCCTTATCACGTCTTCAAGATGTCTTAAAGCGCTTCACGGGGTACATTGTGGAGTGAATTGACTGTATTTTGCAGGAGGAAACTCGGCAGCCAATTACACACAGCAGTATCCCACAAACAGTTGTGGATTGAGTGACTGCAATTTTTTGGATGGATTTTTTAAATTTTTTTATTTGTGAAGGTATTATTACCTCCAGTAAAGTGATCCACCAATCAACTAACAACCAGGTTTCCACTTACTGGTAGGTAAGCAAAGGCAGGCTTGCCTAAGGTTTCTCCCTAGGCAAGAATTGAACCCAGTATCTTTCACTTGCGAGGCGAGCACACTAACCACCACATAAGCACTCATAAGGCATGCTAAAGACAAGTCGAAACCTGATCAAGTTGAACAGTTTGTGTAACCATCTGTATTGTTTCATTCATTTTCAGGTTCGTCTGGAGAAGGAGGCAGAGCAGAAATTAATTCAGCTGACAGAACAAGCACACACTGAAGCGATTGTGTAAGTGAAGCCAAGAAACAGGAGGAAGCCATTCAGCTCTCGAGTCTGTTCCACCATTCCACAAGATAATGGCTGATTTGTACCTTAGGTTTAGTTACCCGCCCTTGCCCTGTATCCCTTAATACCCTGACCTAACAAGGGTTAGTGTACATCATATATGGTTATAAAAAATCTATCCACTTACTTCAGTCTTGAAGATGTGAATGGATCCATCCTCCACAACCTTTTGGGGGATAGAGTTCCAGATTTCCACTAGCCTTTGGGTTAAAAACTGCCTCCTGATTTGACTTCCAAACTGCCTAGATGGCCCCTTGTTTTGTATTCTATTATGGGAAATAGTTTCTCTGTATCCACCCTGTCAAATTCATGTGTTATTTTAAAAACATGAGAAAGGGCATACCTCCTACTCAAGATCCCAAAGAATGTGAATAGACTGGACCTTTAATATGTTTTATACAGGTTAAACAATAAAAGGGGAGCAACATGATCTGAAATGAGAAAAGGTGAACAGACGGTTTAGATGTTAAGTACTTTATATATAGATTTGTGTAGCAACACATACAGGAGAGGAGGGAATGGGGTAGGAGACGAGGGAAGAAAACTTGGTGAGAATACTTTTGTTTGGAACCAGTGTTAGTATCACACTGTGGCTGTCTAATTATGGGTTGATTCAGTAGATTCAAGAACTTTCTTCAATTCCCTAATGCCACAGGAATCTCGAGAACAAGACTCGTTGCGTCTTTAAGGAAAACGTGAGGCTAACCGGGACAGTGAAGGTCTACATCAAAGAGTCTGATTCTCTGAAGAAAACTAACCAGTATCTAAAAGAGCAAAACACGCAGCTCTTCAATCAAAAGGTGTCGTACCACATTGGAAGCTTTGATCGCGCTTGTGGTCTTTTCCCCCTCCCCTGCGCTCTTTCCTACTTTGCTCAGTATCCCCCTGCCGGTCAAAGTGATACAAGAGCTTGATAAAGGGTTAAATTATGCATACACGTTGGTCTATATTGGTCTGTGGAATCCTGTAAGGTCAGTAGTTAGAGCACTCGCGTCACAAGCGAGAGACCTGGGTTCAATCCCAGGCAGGACAAAACCTTGGGCAAGTTTCCTTACTCCACACACCTAATAGTAATCCCTAAAAAAAACGAATAAATTGATCATTTCAATCCACGGTTGTTTGTGGGACACTGCTGTGCGCAATTGGCTGCCACGTTTTCACCCACAAATATACAGTCGATTCACTTGACAGTATATTCTGTGAAGCGCTTTGAGACATTTAGAAGATAAGGCGCTATAATCAAATACAAGGATTATTATTATTCCCTTAAGAACGTAAGAACTCAGGAGATGCTAGACGTGTTTAGAGGGATAATATTTTAGGGGGACAGGCTTGCAGGGCTATGGGGAGAGCGTGGGGGAGTGGGATTGAATTGCAGCTCTTCTCAAAGAGTTGGCACAGATACAAATGACTTTGTTCTGTGCTATATGATTCTATGAACGGAAGAACAGTCTCGAGGGCTCCTAAATACGTAAATGACATTTTACAGTGTAAATTCGAGACAGCAAATTACAAGCATTCCCTATCATTCGGGGTTAAGATCAGGGTGTGTGTCTCTTTTCAGGAAACCAGTGAGGTTTTGGTGAAACAAAAACTGCTGGAAGTGAAACAGCTGAAGGACAAGATCCAAGAGCTTCAGAAGAATTTGCAGAACCTGGAGAAAACTCTGGGCCATATGGCCAGTGAATTTGAGACTGCAAAGTGGAAAGTCCAGCATGAAGCCCAGATCGAAACACAGACCAGCCGGGTGGAGATCACCAGACTAGAGACGATCATCAAAATGAAGGACAAGGAGATGAACAGGGTGAAGAGCCTGGCCAGGAATATCCTGGACCAGCGCACGGATGTGGAGATATTCTTCTTGGAGGCTCTAGAAGAAGTGAGGAAGAAAATTATCTGCAGCCGGCTTCAATACAAGAGAGCAGCCGAGATTGCGTACAACAAAAAGATGAAGAAAGCCTACAATGGCAAGGAGGACTACCCTAAAATCAGGACCTTCTCTAAAGACCAGCACAGTACAAACAACGTGTATAAGGATATGGAAGAAGCTGCAAAATGGTAGGTCATTGCTGTTGGATTTGCTCTGAATACTCACCAATAACTACAACAAAACTACATTTGTAGAGCACCTTTCACATTGGGAGGACGTCCCAAGGCGCTAAATAGTTCGGGGTCAGGACCCGAGCGTGGTGGGGGGAGGAGGGGGGTAGGGGAGAGGGCAGGATTGGGGTGAGGGAGGGGAGAGAGGTACAATGGCAGCTGAAGGCACGATCGGAGACACACGCCTTGAAGGAGACAAGTAAGGGTGGGGGAACAAAGCGAAGGGTTTGTGGATGGAGTTCCAGAGCATGGGGGCAGAGAGACTGAAAGCTCGGCCACCATTGTAGGGTGGGTCTGGCGAGAGACATGAAGTGCCCCACAAACAGTCGTGTAATCTGAAGTATAAATTATATAATATAAATATTCTAGCAGAATAAAACATAAAGTAACTTGGAAACAAGAGTGTATGAGACAGGGTGCGATGCTCACACCCGGAGGACTTGTGTTTCAGGATTAACATCAAGGGAAACAAGGTAGATGTTAGCGACCTGACTTGGGAGCAGAAGGAGAAAGTCCTACGCCTGTTGTTTGCAAAGATGAATCGTTTGGCAGGAAACACGAAGTAAGTCGCAATACAAGGTCTTTCCATGCAATGACGACAACAATGTGTTTACTGTACATAGCGCTCCTCACTCAGGGCAGCGTCCCAAACAATACAATTCAACTTCTGACAAGAGGTGCACGTGATAAAGCTCAGACAAGCGAAAGAGGGGAGAAGCGAATAGAGGGTTATGGGAGTGAGTGGAGGCTTGTGTGGAGTGTTATAAACACCAACACGGACTGGTTGGGCAGAATGGCCTGATTCCATGCTGTACAATGTACTACACAAGAAGCAGAAATTTTTCCAAGGGTTTTCATTTCCTCCTCCAAGGCCGGTCTCAAGACCTTCCTCTTCGACCGTTTCTGAATCGGTTTGATCACATCTTTCTTTGTAACTCCTTTGACCCAAACAAATTACTGGACATTGGTAACAATGCTTTTCAGGATGGGAGGATGTCTTAAGGCACTGGACAGTGAAGGATTTGCACCGAGCTGGGGGTTGGGATCAAAAGCAACTTGCAATTTCACGTGGGAGTGAAATTGCGCCTCGGAGTGTCAAAACCTCCAGGCACATCCTTCATTCAAGTTATTGATCTCATTGGTCAGCTAAGATGCTTTGTCTTTTTTAAAACAGTTTTAACAAAATATTTCACGCATTTAAGCTTGGAATCAGGATTTCTGTGGCACATTTACTACTTTGGTTGCCCAGAGCTCCCGTTTATTCATGACAATAGCAATTATTATTATTACAATTCTCAGTCTCACCAGAACCATAATCTGATTTTGTTACATCTCGCGAATCTGGGTTATAGTCTGGATTTGCTATACTGTATGGACGAGTTGATATACACACCCACATACACACACACACACAGTGATTGTGGAATTATATACAGATTTACAGCTTCTATTTGATGTATTTTCTGTTTAGTAAAAAGGAAGCTGGAGACCTGGAGGTCTCAACTAATGAAGATGGCCAATGCCCACAGGAAAAAAATAATTCTTGGTAAGAAAATTGATAGTTTCCTTACTCCACACTCCTGTTTACCCAGCAGTAACTAGCAGCCCAGTTATTAGTCGATCACCTTTCCTCACGGGAACAATCCCTTCTCATAAAATAATAATATTAATTTGGTCACTTAATCCACGACCGTTTGTGGGGCACTGCTGCGCGCAATTGCCTTAGGATTTTCACCAATAAAACATAGTCAATTCACTTTGCAGTATATTCTGTGACGCACTTTGAGACGTCTAGAGGATGTGATAAGGCGCGATATCAAATGCAAGGATTATTACTATGGGTATTAGCGGGTCAGGGGATTTTTACGAGTTTCAGTGTCGGCCTCTTCTGCGACTCCCTCTTTTGCTTTATGTCAGAACCCTCAGGAAAGGCTCTCACTTTCCTTTTCCTTTGCAGGGATGAAAATGCGATGTGTCAGCAAATCTTTATCACCCAGGCTGCTTTTACAGAACTACCATCCAAGCAACCCGTGTTCCCAATTATTCCAACAGCTAAACAGATGTCAAATGCGTCAGCAGCCTCCTAAACGCACAATAGCACATCACCATCGGAGAAAATCATATCAGTCTTGCTATATTTATTTTTAAAAAGCAAAATAGAGTATAAAGGCAATCTTTGGACAAAAATGCTGGTCAATGGGATTGTTTTTATGCATGGAGTGCTCAGAGTTTCAAAGCAGAAAATTGTTTAGAGAAAATAATTCCTTTGGTTCTGAATTTTCTCTCTTGCTCCACCGCCTCGTCACACCAGTTCTAGCCAGGGCCCACTGGCTCACTCTCGCAGTACGGATTGATTTCCAGAACCTCACACTTGGTTTTCAAACACCTTCGTTCCCTGGCACCTCCCTCACACTTTGACCTGCTTACACCCCAACCCATAACCGGCTGCCTCCGCTCCACCACCTTTGTGACCTTCTGTGTGTCCCACGTGTCCTCCGCTTCATTATTGGTTGCCGCGCTTTCAATCAAAATCAATAAAAACTTACTCTTACATAGCGCCTTTCACGTCAAGAGGATGTCCCAAAGCGCTGCACAGTCAGGTAGGGACAAGAGCAGGCGGGGAGGGGTCGGGGCAGGATGAAGAAGAGTAGGAAAATTGACTGTACCTGTATATTTGTGGGCGAAACACGGCAGCCAAATTGCGCACAGAATTTGTGTATTTTCAATCCGAAACTCTGGATCACTCTTCCTCTGTCACTCCGCCTTTGCCCCTTCCTTTCCCATCAACTCACGCCTTTCTGTTTCTATTTCACTGTGACTACGGTCACCTCCCCCTCCCCCTCCCTCTGGCTCAGCCTACACCATTGCCGAGCGCTCTGGGACACTGCCCTGCCTGCGGGGTGCTGTGCAAATGCAAGTTGTTGTTGTATTGCACTGAATTTAAACTCAATAATCCACCTGGGACTCGTGCCCTGAAAAGGTGGGAAAGAGAACTGGGGACAGGCTGGCAAGAAAAAGAACCTAGTGAGATCCAAAGGTTTGTGAAGTTTAGTGTTGGGAGGGTTTCCCAAGCCACTCAACAAAACTATCAATAAACCTTTCAAATGATTTCTGATTGGTTTCTCTCCCCATATTGAAGCCAGCGGACGTCAAGGTGACCTTAACCTCGAGCACGTGCAGATACAAGACCCTTTTGCCGACCCCAGCACATGTCGAACACAGTAGAAAGACCATTTTAGAAAGAAATTTTAATTTCTCTTTCATTTGTAGCGGCTTTGTTCTACCTGACGTAACAAGTACATGGTGACCAAGTACATTGGGGAATAATGTGTTTCACAGTATTTTGTTTTGTGGGAGTAAAAGGAACACAGTATGTTATCACATTATTGCCTACAGTACAATCTCATCATTCGCAGATCAAAGTAGCTTTAAGTGCCATAGTCAGTCAGTCTTGCTGAACAGCCAAATGTAATGTCAGTCACTTGGAGAGGAGACATGAGCTGTCCATTCCCTTTTCAGATCATGTCACTGGATCATAAACACAACAACAAAATTACATTTATAGAGCGCCTTTCACATTGAGAGGACGTCCCAAGGTGCTGAACAATCAGGTCGGGCCCTGAGCAAGGGGGGGATGGTTCGGGGTGGAGCAGGGGGAAGGAGAGTTGGAAAGGGGGGAGAATTAGGAGGGGAGCAGAAGGCACGGTCGAAGAGGAAGGTCTTGAGTCCGGCCTTGGAGGAGGAAAGGGAGGAAACGAGGCGAAGGGATTGCAGGATGGAGTTTCAGAGTGGGGGGGAAAAAAGAGGCTGAAAGCCCGGCCACCGATGTTAGAGGGGTTTGGGTGGGGGGGGGGGGGGGGGGGCATGGAGCAGGCCAGAGCCTACTGAACGGAGGGGACGGGCAGGCTGACACACACACACATACAGTGATGACAAAGGCTGGCTTGGTGCGGTTTTTGTTAATAGCAGTGGTCTGTAAATCCATCGTCTTGTGTCTTGGACACACATCATGACGGGGACGACGACACTAATAAACTCCAAAGTTTGGTATTGAAGCTCTGAGTAGTGAAGTAGTGCATTTTATTACTGGGTTAATCGTTGACACACAACCCCAGTCACCAATCACGACTCTTTAGAGTCTCCATGTGAGCCCAGAGTCCGAGACAAGAGGTGAAACCCACTGGGGGTAATTAGCTCAATTAGGAAGAGAAACAATAACGGAAAGTAATAATAATCCTTGAATTTGATACCATGCCCGTCCCATCATGATGCCATCTCAAAGCGCTTCCAGGGATTTACTGTAAAGTGTCGTGACTGTGTATTCTGTAGGCGAATGGGTACATTGAGTGCATATGTTGGGATTTAAGGGTTATTGAATAGTGTTGCAGATGGACAATAGTTATAATTTATACAAATTGGGTTCATATAGCACCTTTCATTTTGGGAGGATGTCCCAAGGCACTTCATAAGAACAAACTTGTTTATTTAAGGGTGTAGATGTCAATGCTGTGAAATACCATGAAAATAATAATTTGGTGACTCAATTCACGACTGTTTGTGCAAATACACTTTACAGTATATCCTGAGAAGCACTTTGACATGTCTCAACAATGTAACAACAACAAAAATTACAATTGTATAGCACCTTTCATGTCGGGAGGACATCCCAAGGTGCTGAACAGTTAGTGTTTTTTTTTGGACCTGAGCTGGGGTCGGGATCGGGGAGGGTGGAGAGAAGGGAGGGGAAGCTGGTGACCAATGGCATGGTCTTAGAGGAGGGTTTTGTGGTGGGACCTGAAGGAGGCTCTCTCTCTCTCTATATGTATATATGTATAAGTATAGAGATGAGGATTATATATGACAAGGTGATATATCAAATGCAAGGATTATTAATATCACAAGTCCGAATCTTGAACTGAAAGATCAACAAAGTGACACAAAAGTTCTCTGCCTTTGCCCAGGTCTTTCTCCCACCCCGGTCTCTCTCAAACAACAGGTCTGGGAAAGTTTTAAAGATGATTATTGTTTTGTACATGATTAAATCATTGCCTTGTCTTCATCTCAGGTCAAATCTAAAACAAATCACCACCGGCGATGGGGGTGGGGGGGGTGAGGGTTGTGCGTTTAGCGTCCCATGGTTGGCATGACGACGGCAGGACTTGTTAAAGTGGAGTCTTCTTCCTTCCACTGGGATGTCACAGTCTTCACTTGAGTGTAGAAGTAAACGCCCTGAAGACAAGTTTGCAAAGAAAGAAATTTATAATAATCCTGGCTGAAGAGGACAGTCTTGAGATGTGCCTTCAGGGAGGCAAGGGAGGGAGCGAGGTACAGGGAATGTGGGATGGAGTTTCAAATGGTGGGGGCGGAGATGCTGAAGGCCTGACCTTAGATGGTGGGGAGCAGGCCGGGCGGAGGACGTGGAGCAGGCCAGAGCTTGCTGAGTGGACAAGTTGATAGGGGGGTCAGTAGGTCGCAGTAGGAAGGGGCAAGGCTGTAGAGGGCCTTGAAGGGGAGGACGAGGATTTTGAACTCTATCCTCTTGGGAATGGGGAGCCTGGTGCGTGAGAGGACTTGAGCTGCAGAGTTCTGGATGATCTGTAGCTTATGGAGGGAAGAGTTGGGGAGGCTGACAAGCAGGGAGTTGATGTAGTTGAGACTAGGTTTGATGAATGCATGGATGAGGAGTTTGGTGGCCTGAGGAGCGATGTTGCGGGGGAAGGCAGAGTGGGTCATGGCGCAGACATGGGGGAGAAAGGACAGTTGAGGGTCAAACAAAACCCCAGAGTTCCAGACTGGCTCGGTGAGGTGGAGTGCGCATCAGGAGGACCTCGGTCTTGTTGAGGTTCAACTGTAGAAAGTTGTGCTCTCATCTAGGGCTTGATGTCTGACAGAAAGTCTGTCAGGACAGTGGTAGTCCTGGAGTCAAGGGTGGAGGCAGAGAGATAGAGTTGGGTGTCATCCTCCTACATGTGGAAGTTGACTCCATGTCTGCGGATGATGTCACCAAGAGGCAGCATGTATAGGTGGAAGTGGTCAGGACCTACGAGTTGGTTGGGGATGGATGTGTTAATACTGTACTGGGAAAAAGTTATCACAAACACACACACGCACCTGCTTGCCATAGAAGTTGGTGTCTCCTCTAAAGGAACCTCTGGATCCAGTGAATGAAAACATGGGCAGTGGGACAGGGATGGGCACATTCACTCCAACCTGGGGATCAAAGGTAAGCAGTAAATACTCTGGAAACGCTTTCTCTCTCTCGGAACATGCTTCGTCACATGCAAGGATTATTATTGTTATCATATTACCAAAGTTAGCAAAAGAGTCGGTCTCACTCTGTCTCTCTCTCACTCAACTGGGATAGGATATGAGTTGGGTGTAATTAGGCACCACAGCTTGCAATTCCCATCAAATTAACTCAACCGGGTGGGATTGAAGCAGATTTGCAGCCTTTGCAAATACTGTATCCCTAACAATATCTTCACGTTTGATAATAATAATAATAATCCTTGCCCCACTCTACCTAATCACCTACCAACTTGCATTTCGCCCCCAAAGGCGAGCCTTCAGCTATTCTGCCCCCAACCTCTGGAATTCCATCCCGCAGTCCCTCCACCTCACCCCCTCCCTGCCCTCCTTCAAGTCCCACCTCAAGACCCTACGCTTCGATGGTCCCATTGTTCACCCGACCCCCCTCCTTTCCCTCCACCCTCCCCGATTCCAAACCCAGCTCAGGTCTGAAACACTGAACACTGAAACACTGAGTGTCCAGCGCCTTGGGACGTCCTCCCTACGTGAAAAGCACTATACAAGTGTTATTTTGTTGTCATTGAGCCATCACAAAGCGCTTCACAGAATATACTGTAAAGTGGATTGGTTGTGTTTTTTGCAGGTGAAACTCAGCATTCAATTGCGCACAGCAGCGTCCCACAAACAGCCATTTAGATAACCCCTCCACCCAACACATCCTTCACAGCTGTGACTGACCTGGCCCACGTCGACCTGGTGGGTGTACTTGCGGGCGGTGGCACCGTTAGTGGTGAAGATGGCAGTGCCGTTCCCGTACGGGTTCTTGTTAATCATGTCGATGGCATCGTCAAGTGTTTCCGCCTCCAGCACCAACAGCACAGGCCCAAAGATCTCCTCCGTATAGCACTTCATGTTAGGCTGCGTGTGTGCGAAAGAGAGAGCGTTACAGAGGGAGGAGAGTGTGAGAGAGAAATTGTATGAAAGAGTGTAAGAATGTGTGTATGCGTGTGTGTGAGAGAGTGTAGATAAATATTCATGTAACGTACCTTTCTCTCTCCCCCACCGTCCGCCAGCTCCCACCCATCACAGTGCAGACCTTGTGCCCTGACCTACCTTGACGTCGGACAGGATGGTGGGGCCAACAAAGTTGCCGTTTTCATAGCCTTTCACCTGGACATTCCTCCCGTCCAGTATCAGGGTGGCCCCCTGCTCTACCCCACTCTGCACCAGCTCACACACCCGAGCTTTGGCTTTGGGGGAGATAAGGGGCCCGATATCTGACCCAGCCTGGTCACCTGCGTGTGTGGTGCGTGTGTGTTTGTGCGCGTGTGAGGGAGGGAGGGTGGGTGGGTGTGTGTTTGTGTGCGTGTGAGGGAGGAAGGGAAGGGAGTTGGGGAAGAAAGGATAGAGTCAATGTAATTACAGTAAAATTCACAATAATCACCCAAGGTATTGAATTTCCTATTATTTACAAGTTTCACATAACTCGTACTTTGCATAAGTCATATTAAATGTATGGTCCCAACTGATACCACTTATGTGAGGCTTGCAACTGTACCTCTCCCTCCATCTCTCCTCTACCCACCCCCTTTCCTCTCTCTCATCTCTCCTCCACCACCACCATGCCTTCAATCCCTCCTCTCTCACTCCCTCCCTTCTCTCCCTCCTCTTTTTCTCCTATTCCCTCCTCTCCTTCCCATTCCCTCACCCCACCACCCCCACCATCCCTCCTCCATGTACCCCACTTCCTCAATAACCAACCCAGCAACCCACCCTCCATCCCTCCTCTCTCCTGTCACTCACCCTCCACCTCCATTATCTAGGTCCTTTCGCCCCCACCCATCAACCTGATCCTTATCATTTGTTGGGGAGGAAGGGTGGGGCGGGGAGGGGGAAGGGTGGGGCGGGGAGGGGGAAGGATGGTGCGGGGAGGGGGGAAGAGAGGAAAGTGGAAGGGGTGGGGGTTGAACATCGATCAGGTTCTGACCTGCAGTGACCTTGAGTTTATTTGCTTTCTCCACCAGTTGTGGGATCCAGTTCTTGGCCTCTCCCACCATCACGGCAGTGGAGAGAGCCATGCAGCGCTGCCCGGCTGCACCAAACGCCGCCCCCACCAGCTGGTTCAGGGTGTTCTCCTTGTTGGCATCGGGCATCACCACTCCGTGGTTCTTTGCGCCCTGCGACACAAAGAACAAGTGAGATGGCAGCTTCGCTTAAAGCCACTCTGAAACTCTGGAACACTCATCCTCTATCTCTCCACCCCTTGCCCCTTCCTTCCCCAACCTCAGATCGCACTTGAAGACCTTCCTATTCGACCGTGTTTACAGTCACATCCCCCTCCCCCCGGCTCTACGTCGAGATCCACCATTGTCAAGCGCTCTGGGGGGCTATCCTGCGTGAGGGGCACTATATAATTCAGTTTGGGTAGTTCCTTCAAAGAGCTGGCACAGGCTGGATGGACTGAATGGCCTCCTCCTGTGCTGTAGGATTCTACGATTCGATGAATTGCATAAGAGTTTACATATAATAATCTAATGATATAAGAATAATCCTCGCATTTGATATAGTCTTCAAGCACTTCCCTAAATATACTGTAAAGTGAATGCACTAAATTTTGTGGGCGAAACGCAGCTGCCAATTGCACACGGTCCCACAAACAGCCGTGAATTGAGTGATCAAATTATCTTTTTTATTTTGTGGGGTGAGAAAGCGATCCTCCAATCGACTAACAACCGGGTTCCTACTTACTGCTGGCTAAACAGAGGAGCGTGGAGTAAGCAAACAGACCTAAAGTTCCGCCCAGCCTGGGAATCGAACCAGGTCCCTCTTGCTTACGAGGAGAGCAAACTAACCAGTTTGCATAGAGCGATACGGTGCTGAAAGAACCTATTTGGCCCAACCAGCCTGTGCTTCGTAATACACAGGAGCCTCCAAGGAACCTTATCCCCCGATTCCCATCTCCATCTATCCACGAGAGCAAGGTTGAGACATTTAAACACGTGTGAGGGGAGGTGAGCCACATTCCCACAGTTCAGTGACTGGAAAGGACTCACCATGTTAGACTGCACCCTCTTGCCATTTTTCGAGCCCTTAGTGTAGATATACTCTCCCGCCTGGTTGGACCCCACAAAGCTGATGGCCTTGATGAAGGGGTGGTCGCAGATGAAGTTCACGGCTAAATCGACAGGTGAAGAAAACAACCCATTATTCCATGGGACAGCCAGGTTTAGCAGGAGGAACCCGCAACAACCTGGGACTTTGCTGTGCGCGGATCGGCCTTTTTTTCTGCTTTCAAAACCCGTGCAATCTAACCGTCTGTTTGACTGTGAATTGCCCACGTGCTGCAGATCATCCTCTCCCAACCTCCATGGTCTACCCAACTCTGTAACGTGTTTAGTTGTCGGACTGGCTCAGCTGGTAAACACTCTCATCTCTGAGTCAAGACTTGGAACTGGCATCACCGAGGTTTAGACTGACAACGATTCCATGGCACTACTCGGAAAGAGAAGGGAGTTTCTCGAGATCTTCTGGCCAACAATTCCCTCCCATTTCCCCAGCGCCCACCCACCCCCCCTCCACCAAGTACAACTGGTAATTCACTTCATGACTGTTCATTAATGCCCCAGTGCCATAGCTCAGAATGGAAATTAATGGGCACCAACCCGTAGTGGATGGGCAAATACACACACACACACACACTCTGAGCAGGGCTCTCTCTCCCTACGTCACTCACACACACACACACACACTGAACTGAGCTGACACCCACCCATAGACATACCCACAGATACAATGAGCCGGGCTCACACACACCGGTCAGCAGGAGGGAGGTGGGGGTGGGGGGGTTTGAGGTGGGGCTTCACACACTGACCTTGGTGCTCCCCGTGAATAACATTGATGGTTCCGTCCGGGATCCCCGCGTCCTGCAGCAGCTTAACCAGCAGCATGGCAGCCCCCGGCACCCTCTCCGAGGGCTTGAGCAGGTAGGTGTTGCCACAGGCCATGGCCATGGGGAACATCCAGAGTGGGATCATGGCTGGGAAGTTGAAGGGAGTGATGCCGGCGCACACTCCCAGCGGCAGCCGGTACGTGTAGGTGTCCATATCCTTGGTGATGGATGGCAGCGTCTCGCCCATCAGCAGGGAGGTCACGCTGCAGGCGTGCTCAACCACCTCTGCATTGAACAGCAAAATGTCTCTGATCACAGACACCCAGCAGCAGCAAACTGACATTCATCATACTCTCATTTGCCTTTCGTATAGTGCCTTATCACGTTGTTCAAATCGCTTCACGGGATATATTGTTAAGTGAATTGACCATATGTTTTGCGGGCAAAAGGCAGCAACCAAGTACGCACACTACAAACAGTCATGGAACAAGTGACTACATTTTTTTTTTTTTTTTAAAAGGGATTATTATCCACAGAAGAGCGATTCGCTGATTGACTAACAACTGAGTTCCTACTTACTGCTAGGTAACCAGAGGTGTGTGGAGTAAGGAAACTTGCCTAAGGTTCCGCTGGGAATCAAACCCAGGTCCTCTTACTTCCAAGGCAGCGCTCTAACCACTAAGCTACAGGACTCAAATTTGGGTTCAATGTATCTAACACGAGGATAAGTATTATAGAGAAATTAGCTTTTGACTCACGCAATCCTCTGAAAACATCTCCCTCAGCGTCTGCCAGGGTTTTGCCTTGCTCCTTTGTAATGATTTTGGCTATTTCTTTCTGTGGATTTAAAGAAACGAGAGCAGACGTCAATAATAATCTTTTGCATTTGATATAGCGCCCATTAATGACAAGGAGAGGTTTATGTCTTCTTAATTATTTTGGTGGATTGTAAGTTCGAGGGTGAGGACTTTTGAGTAGTGCTGGGAAATGGAACACAGACCCACTCCTGGTCAACACAGGGTGAAAGTCCCTCAACTCTGTTAACTGAATTGACTGAATATTTGTGGGCGAATCGCAGCAGACAATCGTGCGCAGCAGTGTCCCACAAACAGTCGGGGATTGAGTGACCAAATCATTATTTGGTTTAAAAAATGATTATTAGATCGAATACGTTCCACTCGGGAACGAGGGTTGTCACCGCAGATGATCCCTCCCCACAAACTCTTCTTGGCCTAAATTGTCAAGGGGCTAAGCGAGACATGAACCATATCAACACATCCACTCAATGATTGATGGCCTGTCTTGCAGGGCAAGCCCGGCCTCAGCCTAGCGACCAGGGTCTCAAGCAAGCTGTGTGTTCCAGTGTTTCCCCTTCCCCTGTGTGAGAGGGATACAATCACACTCGTCGGGCCGCCCTGAAGCTTCCTACTCAAGTGAGACCCGCACCCGAGCAGCCTGGCTCACCAGGTTGTCTTTGATCAGCTGTTGGTACTTCAAGAAGATTTGTTGACGGCTGAGTACGGAGGTGTCTGCCCAAGCCGCGAAGGCCATCTGGCTGCTGTTCACAGCCGCCGTCATCTCCTCCTGGGTGGCCTTGGGAACTTTGGTGATGATCTCGTTGGTGGCCTGAAAACATCAGCGCAGAATAAAATGGATGTGCCAGATAATAACAACAACATATCATGTCATAATATTCCTTGCATTTGATATAGGCCTCATCACATCTTCGAGCCTTCTCATAATAACTTTGCAGAATATACTGTAAAGTGAACTGATTTTACTTGATACTGTGAGCGAACTGTGTATTTTGTGAGCGAAACGCGCACAGCAGGGTCTCTCAATCACTTGAGGATTGAACAACCAAATTATTATTGTGGTTAAAATGTATTTATTTTAAACATTTTTAATAATTTTCTTTTAGAAAAAGGATTATAGCCCCGAAAAGCGATCCGTCTATCGACTACAGCTGGGTTCCTACTTATTGCTGGGCAAACTGAAGGATGTAAGGAAAGGAGTAAGGAAACTTGCCTAAGGTTTCGTCCCACCCGGAAATCAAACCCGGGCCTTCTCGCTTGCGAAGTGAACTCACTAACCACTACTCAATTGGCTGCCACATTCCGGCCAGAAATTACAATCAATCCACTTTACAGTATATTCTGTGAAGCGCTTTGAGGCGTCCCAAAGACGTGATAAGGCGCCGTATCAAATGCAAGGATTATTATTAATTTATTCTTATTATTACTCTATTATTACTCCGCGCTTCGCCGGGCAACTCCCCAAACAGATACTCACAGGGTTGTGAACATCGATCCATTCAGATGTCTTTGAATCAATAAATTTCCCATCGATAAATAACTTGGTTGTTGGCTGTGAATCGAAAGGCAACAGAACACAAAGCTTTGTGAGTCAGGGGAGTAACATTTAATTCTCCTTTTTCGTCTTATGAGCCACCCAGATTTACTCCCTTCTCTTGTTTGCTCCTCACATCCCCTTTAAGATTTCTTTCATCGCGTAACTTTTATTGTTGGCCGGCTGGATGACACACCACCGTGCTTAAAGGTATTCAAATCAAACCGAGAGTTCCATCTATACGATCAACTTGCGTTTATATATTATTATTAATAATAATACACACAAAGCGGTCGATCTCTGTGCATTCTCCAGGAAGGAGGCGAGCACAGTAACAATTACAAAGGCAGTTGTTCCCAGCTCACTCTGAAAGTGACTTCAGTCTCCACAACTCCTGTATTATTGATGGGTTTGGCATCACTTTTGGTAACATTAGAGTCACCGTTTTGACTCTTGTCACTCCAAGGTGACACTAAACGGCAGCCACTGACTGGTGAGCTCGGCCCAGACTTACCACAGACGATGAATAGCACAGACGTCCAGCAGGATGAAAGGTCTGCAACAAAAACAAAGGTCAAAGATTACCCCTGGCCTCAACCACACTTCCCAATAACTTTCAGTGGCCTCCAGCCTGTCTTCTCCCATCCTTTGGAACTCCATCCCACCGCCTAGCCACCTCCCTTGCCTTCTTCAAGACCCGTCTCAAGACTCTCCTCTTCGACTGTGCCTTCGGTCAGCCTCCTACCCCTACTCTCACCCCTCCTTTTCCCAAATGCCAGCTTGAGTAAGGATCTCTGACTGTCCAGCGACTTAGGACATCCTCCTGACATGAAAGATGCTGTACAAGTGGAATGTATTGTTGTTGTATTGGTTGAATTATCTGCCATGTAGAGGTAGAAGGGTTTGGTTCTCCAATATTTCCTACCACATTAAGCTGCCTCTGGCACAACAGGAAAGAGGCAGCACATGAGCTATGGAGCATTAATTAGCCCGAGAAGCCCACTTCGAGACCTTCCTCTTTCGACAGTCACCCAGTCACCAATCACCTTCAACGTCCAAATGGCTAAAACGCTTGACAGATAATTGTTGTCAAGGATTTTGTAGGCGGACATAGCAGCCAACAGCACACAGCAATGTCCCACAAACAAGTCCTGAAACCAGTGATCAATTTACCTGAAGAATTCTTTGTGAAAAGTGTCTGAACAGGCAGACGTGAACCTGGTTTAAACTTATCTGAAGGACAACATTTTTGACGTCACCCAACCCCTCCACCAGTGACCTGGAGTTAACTTCACCTGAACTCAAACCGGACTTGGGGATAATTTAGGATAAATAAGTGAATCTTTTATTTTTCAAGCAAAAGTGAATCCTATCTTGAACTGTCAAATCAAAGGCTGATAAGCAGTAAATATATTACTGAGTATTGCATAGGTCAAAGATAAGTCTTTGGATACTTTCTTGTTCCTACGGGACCAGAGAGTTCTTCCAATCAGAACAGCCATTTCTCTGAAAACTCCAGCCAACGCGAGCTCCAGGTAATTGTGGTAGTTAGTGTAAAGATCTAGACCTGAAATAGCTTCCAGTAAGTTTTAAAAAAAAACTTTTTTGAAGTAAAATTAGTACAGTATTAATCTTTATTCAATAAAAGTTATTTTAAAAGTAGTAGAAAGGGCACAATTAACATATATTGGCATCTGCTTTTGCTGGCCGCCGGTTAACCCTGGATGTTGGGTAAATTGAACAAAATGCATAGCATTTAGTGTTTATATTTAGCGGTTTTCACGTCAAAGGAAGTCTGGTAACTCTTCACAGGATGAGGTGAATTAGAAGCAAGTGAATATTGTTACAACAACAAAACTACATTTGTATAGCGCCCTTTATGTCAGGAGGACTTCCCAAGGCACTGGACAGTCTTTGTTTCAGACCCGGGCTTGGGGAGGGTGGAGGGAAAGGGGAGGATTCAGGGTAACCGATGAGATCGTCGAAGAGGAGGGTCTTGAGGTGGAACTTGAAAGAGGCCAGGGAGGGGGCTTGTCGGAGGGTCTGCGGGATGGTATTCCAGAGGTTCGCGGCAGAGTGGCCGAAGGATCGCCCGCCGAGAGTGGGGCAGGTGGGTCAGGGGACATGGAGCAGGGCAGAGTCCGCTGACCGCAGGGAGTGGACAGGTTGGTAAGGGGTTAGGAGGTCACAGAGGTAGGGTGGGGAGAGGCCATGGCAGTTTTAAATGTTACAACAAGTTGCATTTATATAGTGACCTGGGTGGCCCCATAAAGTGAAAGGTGCATATAAATGCAATTCGCTGTTGTTTTTATGTGTCCTTCATGGGCAGGCAGGCAGGAGGCTCCAATCTTTGGCTGCCGAGGGTCGGACGCCCTATCTTAGAAACGTCCGCAAGCCACTAAAGCAATATTTTCACATCTTTTCAACATCTTTAGATAGGTAAGATACTCCAGCAGCTAACAGTAACTTGCTCCTTCTCGTGGAGGTCAAGTTGCACTGTAAAATAATAACCTGATACAGTAGACAATGCCCAGGCTTTGAAGTCACTGCGTATGCAAAAGAAGTTTATGAACTCAACCATTCTAAGGATTAGGTGTCAAAGATCATAAAACCAGACTCCTCCTCTCCACATTAGTTAACGTAAAAAAAAATTAACCTCCACCCTTTACATGTGGGAGCAAGATCCATGAAAATGCTAATCTCTAAATAATTCTGAGGCAGAGATACAAAGGTTGATTCCCCGCCGTCCGAGCCAATTGGAGCAAAGAGATATGGAAACCGCCCACTGCAGGCGGCCTACACAGTGTCTGACAGCGTGGACAAGGAGGACAGAGCACGCAATCGTTCTAATACTCTACACAATAATAATCCTTGCATTGGCCTTTGACACTGCAACTTTGCATGTCATTGAGATGTCTCAAAGCGCTTTATGGGATACTGTACACTGTCAAGCGGTTTGACTGCATATATACACGGACAGTCCCTGGCACACGACACAGAATTAAAAGAATCTGCAGATGTTAAGTGTTAATAAATACTAATCATTTGCCCACTCGATCCACGACGGCTTGTAGGACGCTGGTGCGTGCAATTGGCTGCCGTGTTTCACCCACAAAGTACACAGTCAATTCACTCTACAGTACATTGTGTGAAGAGCTTTGAGGCGTCTCCACAACAGTCTCCTCCGACAGATTTCTTCGGTTCCCGCGATCTCGCTCCCATGAAAACTTTGCGAACGCTTTGCAACGAGTTTTCAACCCCCTCAAAAGAAACCCAGTTCAAATGTATTCAACAGATTGAGTACGGCCAAACCATTAAAGTTTGGGGGAAAAGGGTTAGCAGGGGTTGGGGGAAGAGGAGGCGAGATGCGCTCTTACGGTCGCCTCCCGCCTCCCTCCCACTCCGCGGCTCGGAGCCAGGCTGTGAGACTCTCCGAGACTCCGCCCCGTGCGAGGGGCGCTGTGTAAATCCAAGTTGTTGTATGTCGTCTTATCGCGAAGGTCAAAGATAGATCCTGTGCCTTCGATATCTCTTTGTGCTCTGACCGGGAGGGAAGTGGTTCTTCCCATTAGATCAGAGACTACTATTACTTTGTGCTACTTGCCGAGAACATTAAGATCAAACCCACCCACCCATTGCAACTGCAAATGAGACTTTTGCATTTGGTGAGCTGGGCAGGAAAAAAACCGCTTTTTTTTTAATGCATCTTAACTACTTGTCAGTTAGACTATTTCTCTTTACCTTGCATTTGAGAGCTGTTCTGAGGATTGCTGCCATGTTAAAGTGAAGGAGAGAATACACAGACACACACACCAGACTGCACTTGGGAACACACTCACACCTGACTGCACTCCACAACAAGACTTCACCCCCACACTCAATCCCCGCCCTCCTCCTCAGCGCTGATTGGCACATCCAGTAACACCAACGAAGCTTTCCATTGGTTCAGAGGCATACTCCCTCAGCTCCTAATGGTCACATTGGACGTCAATCATCTACGCTGCATCTTTATTGGCCTGCTTGCCCGTCGATCACTTTCTCCGAGTTCCATTGGCCAGTCGGCCCGCTCTCTTCCCCCGAGAGGGACACGTGTCCCGCTTCCCCACCCACTCCGCGCTGATTAACACGCAACTCCCCTTTCAATCAGATACGAGCAATCCATTGGTCTGTCTGGGTGTCAATCGATCTAGATTGGGCGGGCTCCACGTCGATTGGCTGTGCTACCAGTTTAGGGGGCGTCACGCCCCTTCATCCTGCATTCCTATTGGTGAGAAGCGCGTCAATCATTACCATCGCCCGCCCCGTCTCTCTTCCCTCCCCCACCTCGCAGAGGCTTCAGATCCCGGCGCCAAGGCCAAGGCGCCGAGGACGAGTCGTCGTCTGCATCGGGAGGAAGACATCAGAAGATACACGTCCCGTTGACGACTGACTCGTCGTTTCGACGCGTTATTTTTAATATTAAAACACATTCAAATTCTCGAGGAGGAGAGAGAAAAGCGCGGGCGGTGGTGGTTGTTGTTGTGGTGACGGACGGTCAGGTGGTGCTGACAAGATGGCGTCGCCGACTGCGGGTAAAGTTTCTGTCAACCGCCACCGCCGGGAGTCGGTCCGGGCGAGGGGAGGGGGGTGGGTGAGAGACAAGTCACTCCCCGGTCGGTCCGGCCTCTCTCCCTCCACCACCGTTTACTGGCGACAAAAAAACATCCTTTCCGGTGACTTTATGCTGCCATATTTTCCCTCTGGCTCTGTCCGTTGCCAGAGCGACCGTCTCTCTGTGTCCCCCCCCCCCCCTTGCTCACTCTCTTATTCCTCCTCCTTTCTCCTTTTGCAAAGTGAGGAATAGAGACTGGGAGGGAAATAATAATAAGAATCCTTGCATTTGATACAGTGCACTACATCTTCTAGTAGTGTCAAAGCGCTTCATATTAAAATATTTTTTCGCGCTCCGAGATGCTCGCCGGTTGTCAGTCGATTGTCGTATCGCTATCTAGCGATTAATAATCCCTCCTCTCCCTTACCCCCCCTCCCCCCGCTTCCCTTCACAAACATACGGTGACTCAATCCATGCTTGTTTGTGGGGACGCTGCTTTGCGCAATTGGCTGCCCCGTTTCATTCGCAAAATATTCACTGTAAAAGTACGTTCTGTGAAGCTCTTGGAGATGCCTCAATGATGTGTGATAAGGCGCTCTGACCAAATACAGCCTTTATGATGAGTACCTGGTGTGAATGCAAGTTGTTGTGTCTTTTAATATTTCAACCCAGACGTGCGATGATAAAGGATTTAGACCAAAGTATCTGTCTATATTTATATATCTATTTCTATGTCTATATTTCGCCCACAAATATCCAATTAATTTTCCTACTTTCCTTCCCCAAACTCTGTGAAGCGCTTTGGGACGTCGATAAGACATGGAAATCGCTGCTACTTACTATTGCTCTACTGGCTCCTTCCTGAGGATGTTTATGTTGTACTGTCAAACAGCTGCATGTAGAAACCACTTGTCCACTGGGCACTATCAGGCCTTTAGGAGGTGAAGGGGAGACTGTCTGTCTTCCCTCCACTTATTACAATATTGCTTTTGTTTGATTATAGCTCCATTCATATTGGGCAGGCAGCACCAAGTGCTTCACAGTATATAATAATAATAATCCTTGCTTTTGATATAGCGATTTTCACGTCTTCTAGACGTCTCAAAGCGCTTCACAGAATACACTTCAAATTGACTGTACCAGTATATATGTGGGCGTAAGGCGGAAGCCAATTGCACACAGCAGTGTGCCATGAACAGTCGTAGATTGAAACGACCAATTTATTATTTTTGCGGGATTATTATCAAGCGTGTAAGTAAGGAAACTTGCCCAAGGTTTCACCTTACCTGGAATTGACCCCAGGTCTCTCGTTTGTAAGGCGAGTGCTCTAGCCACTGAGCTACAGATCTATACTGTAAACTGTAGTGACTATTTTGTTGACACGTCATTTTCAATACAGTTAGAGGATTTTCTAAAGTCCTTGACATAAGCATACTACTGTATTGCACGACTTGTTTTCACATAATCCAGCCTGAAAATTAGATTTGGGTTTCTGACAGGATTTGGTACCGAATTCCTTGATTTAACAGTGGGTAGGTTTGACTCACTTTTACTCAATGTTACTCTCTTTCTGGGGCCAAGATTAAGAATTTATTCTGCAGTGGTCAACGGTCAATATATTTGTAAAGCATGTAAGAAACACCAAGGGCTAGAAATATTGAACTTGCTGGGTCATCAAAATGGATTTTAAATATGACCAGTATTCTATCCCTTCATTTATTTTCTATTTCCATGCCAACAGGTGCTGATTTGGAGCAGTCTTTGCTGAGCTTTGAGAAGCTAGATCGAGCATCGCCAGATCTATGGCCAGAACAAAGTAAGATTCTTTTTATAGTCTGAAATGTGTAAATGCTTTTGTAATGTTTGTAGTTGAAACTGTCCAATTCAGCCTACCAATGAACAGTTTATCCCTGAATACTTGACAAGGATAGGGTTGGACAGCAAGCAGAGGGTAAGGGAGAGCAAACCATAGGTACAGTTGAAGAGATAGGTTATGAAGACTGACAGAGGAGAGACAAAAATTGAGGATAGATGTTGCGAGTTGCAGAGATGTGGGGTGCTGAAGAAAGAAACTGTATGGAATTGAAAAGTTACAAGAAGGTATATGGACTAGCTTATCTAGTCCAATAAGATATAGCTTATTGAAATGAAATGTGCCTATCTTTTAGTATAAATTTCTAAGGAAGGTCTACAATAGATCATAGTATATTTTAATGCAAAAATCATGTTATTAATAGGGGGAAAGAAACCCTCTCTTTCTGTGCTTCCCAATTTTTTTCCAAAATAATATCAGTCCCTGGGTGAAAATCTCAAGAAATAACCACAGCAGGTTGTAATCAATAAAACACTTCAGGCCATATTTTCAACCAAGTCTTTGCTATTTTGTTTTATAAATCTAAGATCATATAGAAAATTATTATTTGGCTTCAATTTGGGAGCCGGTTTCTTTCAGTTCATTAAAAAAACCAGGTCTGTGCTATGGTACTAACATCCATTATTTTGATAAATACAGTTCTACACATATATATTTATTTAAAGGTATTTTATTCTCATTTTCTCTTTCAGTGCCTGGTGTGGCTGAATTTGCAGCATCTTTCAAAAGTGTAAGTATCTAATTATTTACATTAATAGCTATTAATAATATAGTTACTGTCATTAATACTATGAATTTAAAGATAGTGCTTTATCGCATCTTGAAGCAGTTCACAGAAGATTGATGACTATTTGAGATTCTTTGCGAGGACATTAGCACTTTTGATATTTATCTGATCAAATGTTCCACTAAATTAACCCCATTCTCTCCCTGCTATATTTTTAAGCTTTCTTCTTGCCTTCTGTTTTCTTGAGGCTTGTGCGGTGACTTTCATATCATAAGATTATAATAATAATCCTTGCATTTGTTATGGCGCCTTATCATGTCGTTGAGACATCTCAAAGCCTTTCATGGAATGTATTGCAAACTGAATTGACTGTATTGTTTGGGGTAATGTTGGTTCCATTGGAAGTGCAATGTGCCAGCATAGTCCCTCAAACAAAATACTTTAATTTAACAAAGGTGAGAACGTTCTGTGAGGTGGATTTGTAAACTCATGTTCACTTGCTTTTTTTTTGTAGCCTATTACCAGCTCTCCCCCCAAGTGGATGGCAGAATTAGAGAAAGATGACATTGACATGCTGAAAGGTATTTGATGTCTTTTTAAGATACATTTTTATATTTTCTGCCTTCTCTACTCCCTCCTCTCCAGAAGCTGTTTTAATTCCTTTTTCCTTCAACAGAAGCCTATTATCCTTGGGTAACTTGATGATTTATTTTCTGGCAGGGTATGGTAAACATATTCAGATGTTTGCTCTTGAGTTGTGTGCTATGTTATCAGGTTGGGGGGTTTATTGAGATTGTGTTCACTGTAAAATATAGGGAAATATAAGACCATCACTTCTATATTGTATGTTCCTATACTAACAGTAAGCCTTGTATTTGATATAGAGCTTTAGCACGACTTTGAGAAGTTTCAAAGTGCTTCACAGAATATAATGTAAAGTGAATTGGCTGTATATTTTGTGGCTGGAATGCGGCAGCCAATTAAGCTATAGCAGTGTCTGGTAAACAGTCATGGATGGAATGACCAAATGTTGTTGTTTGTTTCAGAGCTGGGAAGTCTAACTACAGCTAACTTAATGGAGAAGGTCAGAGGGTTACAGAATCTTGCCTACCAATTAGGCCTGGACGAATGTGAGTGTCATTTCTTTTTCCCCTTTTAGAAATCCTTTTATGCAGTTAGAGCTTCAAAGCCCGAAATGCCAGCTAGTCCAGTGTTAGCCTGTAAAAACATTTTATAATAAAAATAATCTTTGCATATGATATAAGACCTTATCACATCTCAAAGTGCTCCAGAGTATAATGTATAGTGAATTGACTGTATTTTGTGGGTGAAACTAATAATAAATTATTATAAATAATATTGCCTAAATTTGATATGGCACTTATAATGTCAAGAAAGGTTCAGAGCATTTCACAAAATTTCTGTAAAATGACTATGTAGACAAATGCAGCAAATGTGACTAGAAAGTATTTCTGCATTTTCTATTTACCTAATTTCATTAAGGTTAGGATTATGTTTTCTGTAATTGACTGGGGATTACAGAGAAGGTATAGATTGAATAATAAAATAATTATTTTGCTGTTTGAACATTTCATGATAGGAAGTTAATGACTATTGTCTATTCTGTTTTAGTTTCATGCACTTCAAAAGACTAATTGGCATACAGGTACCTGTATTGCTTAACTTGGAGCTGTTGACAGCTGCAGACTCATTTTAGACAGTGGCGCCACATGGTGGCGCCACTGTCTTAAATTTATAGCACTGTTTGGGGGTCGTCCATTGGACACATTCGGTATTACCAAAAATAATGATTGGAATGAATGTTTATCCAATTCCTGCCTTGTCCTAGCTCCCTGGATTTCCAATTATTTTACGTCCCATCTTCCACCCCGCTAGAGCAATAATTAATCTTGCTAAGCAAGATCTTGCTAAGCAGAGGGAGCAGATAGGTTGATAAGAGATTTGCAAGTCACAGAGGTCTGAAGGGGCAAGGCCGTGGAGAGTCTTAAAGGCAATAATTTTGAACTCCATCCTCTTGAGGGATGGGGACAGGTGGAGCCATGTGACAGTGATGGTGAGGGGGTGCGGGAGAGGACACAAAGTGCTGAGTTCTAAGTGATCTGCAGCTTGTGGAGGGAAGAGTTGGGAAGGCTGACAAGCAGGCAGTTGGCGTAGTCAAGCTTAGATGTGATGAATGTAGGTTTCAGCGGTCTGAGCGGTGAGGCAGAGGCGGAGCTGGGCGATGTTGGAGGTGGGGGAAGGCAGAGTGGGTCATGGCACAGAAGTGGAGGAGAAAAAACGGTTGAGGGTGAAACAAGATGCAAGATTCTTGACTGGCTCCGTGAAAAGGTATGCACAACTTGTAAGGTGTGAGGAGGATAGACGCAGAGCACCAAAGGTTGACTAAAGGTTACAAGTGGCTGCTTAAGGCAATTACAGGTTCCATTCATTATATTCTGTAACCCTGCCGCATTTCAATATGCATAACTGCAGGCAAATTAAGGATTTAAAAATCCACATTGTTGAGGGAAACACTTCACCATGGAGGTATGGGAGGTAGTTTTACTGCTCCATGAGTAAGGACTATAAAAATATTAGGAGATTATTCAGCCTATTCATCCTGTTTATTGGATTTATTAGATTATATTCTCTGTCTTTTTTGCTTGAATACGCTTACGTTTTGAGTGGCTATACCCCTCCCTTTTATACATCCACATTTATTCTGCCCTTATAGTCTTCATGGTGTCTAGTGGTAGTGTTACGCAGAATGCATTGTTTAAGCAGGTGGAGACACTGGGGTGAGTTTCATGGTGCTTACCATTACACTGGTTACTTATCAAATTGTACCAATTTCTATTTCTGAACACTTACGAGATCCGTGCATTTCATTCCAGCGCCTTGGGTTGTCTGCTCGACGTGAGAGGCACTAGACAAATGGTAACTTGTTGACTTTCTTGTTGTGCATTGTTGATTACATGAAATGGACTGTAATGTAACGGTGCTCCAGGAAACACTACTGGAGCCTGTCACAAACCGAAGAAAGTTTGCAGGGACTGGGAAATGCTCCTAAATGTCAGGCAACGTCACCCCACCCGTCGCTCAGCATTCGCTTCGTTTACTTGGGTCTGTGTCTGGTTTGTTATGCATGCAGCAGAATTTCTTTTTACAGCTGTATTATATATTTGATGATGCCACAAGACGTCATTGTGCGTAGAATGTAAAGCCATTCCTGTGCGGTTGTGGCTGTTTTACAGTATGGAACAGAGTGTGGGCAGAGGGTCAAAAAAATCAGTCACTGTTGGAGTGACAGGTGCATTGTTTTGGTTAGACCTAACATGGTGGAGTTGCTAACAGCTGACTGTGTAGTGGATCCAGCACAAATCTTTCCCCACGAGGTGGAAGAGAGACAAAAATAAGAATGCAACGTCATCCTGAGGCTGTTTATCCAACCTTTTTGTTTACATTCAGAGTGGCATTGCAAGTGGCCTGTGCACAGCTTTTTCATCCCAGGGAATGTTAGGTAAAAGAGAAGCACCTACAGAAAACTAGTGGAAAAGTGTATTCCTGTAGTTATTTTACAATCTGGGAATCAATGGAAATCCGATTTTTGCAAAAAGTCCTTGGAAATTATGTTGTATTACTCCATTACTGCCACTAGATGGTGCTTACATAGGTCATTGGTAAAAGTCAAATGCAGGACAACGGGCCTTGATATGGTGGACATTTGGGAGTCATTCAAGCTCAGGATTGTCAGAGTGGAAGATTAGTGCTGCATTTATAAGCATCAGTTGCCAAAATTTGCTCAATTATTTCAGCAGCGGCGTACTGTCTTCAAGTACTTACTGAACATCAATTTTGGTTTCCTGTTGTTTCTAGTCCTGTTAGCCAAGATATTTTTGACAGCAGCAAAGTCTTGGATCAGCATACGCTCTGAAAAAGTACCTCCTGTATTGCCACTTTATTGCTGAATCCAGGAGCTTGTTCTGTGGTTGATCCTTGTTCCTATCAGATTGGGTACATGAAGAGAAAGAGGGGAAAATAATCTGTAATTTTATAGTGCCTCATCATGTTGAATCGTCTCAAACGACACTTCACAGGGAATTATTGTCAAGTGTAATGACTGTTGGATTTGACTACAAAAGGAACAGTCGTTTATACGAGCAATATCCCACAATCAGCATAGAGGTGAATGACTGATTCATGTGGAGGATTGTTGGCCAGAATACCAGGAGAAACTGCTTTCTCTGAATAGTGAGAGTCAAACATAATGTTGTGTGGTCTTATTCAATGATGAGCACCTCCGACAATGCTTTGTTGACCTCGTAGTCTTGAAGTGGGGTTAAACCCACTACTGTGGAGCGCGGACATGTTTCTCTGGTTTATATTAAACCGATCGCTAAGTAGAGAGGTATTTTCTTAGTGAATACTTGAGTGGAATTCTCTGCCATGAACCATAGTGTGAAGTAAAGTTAGATTAGATGGCTCGTGGAGATGAACACAAGCACTTGACGAACTGAATGGCCTGTTTGTGTGTGGTCACATTCAATAATCAGCACATTTTATGGCAAATTTAATCTCTATCAAGTTCTCTGTCAGATCAGCACACATTCTGGATTACCCAAACACGGTACTATTGCCGTAGCAATCTTCTCTGTTTCCCCAACCAGTCATTTTTACAACCTCGCTGAATGAGATTGCCAATTTGAGTCCAATTATGAACTCCTCTGGAAACCAGTGATCAAAACAGCACAAATTCATTTCACTTTTGACCCTTAAAAACCATCAGAGAGTGAAAAGAAATTCATTGCATTTGTCAGGCCTGCACTCAAATTCGGGTCGCATAGATGAAAGAACAATGTTCTATCATACTGTGCCACTGGACCCTAGCGTTTGTCATCAATATTCCCAAGGATCAAATGCCCATTTAAATACACTGAAATACGTTTTAAATATCACATATTGAATATTGCAAAGCTGGGAATGAAAATAAATCTCAATTTGCCATTGGGAAAGGTTGGTGAGTGAAGAATGTTACTTATTCACAGGGAGAGAAAACTGAGCTATTTTCACACACATCCTTAGCAGCGGGTTTAAGTAGATCATTTACTGATGTCTAGGACGTCCTCCTGACATGAAAGGCGCTCTACAAATGTAATATTGTTGTTAACTCACCTACTCTAATGTAGACTCGCTTAAAGATTAATAAATACAGGAAGGTTACCCAGAACTAACTGTCTAGTAAAATGTCAGGTGCTGAACCTATGCCTATGTTATATATTTAAGATCTTTATTGAGGTAGTTAATGAAAGCTTGTTTATATTTCTCTGAGCCGATGGTATCAACAGCCCCTACATTGAAGTTAGGCTGTATGGTAGGGAGAAGCTTCTGCAGGACTGGGGTTCGGAAAAAGTTTCATTGTAATATAAATCCCAAGAAGAATGCAAACAGAGATATGACTCAATGGATCGGACGGTTTGTCAAATTCCATTGATAGGATTTAATAATAATTATAATACAGGTTGAGTGTCCAAAATCCGGAGTTCCGGAATCCGGAATGTTCTGGAATACAGATTCCGCGACGATTGGTGGCAGGGTCATCTGGAATCCGTAAAATGTTCCGGGAACCGGACACCCTGAGAAGAACTACAAGGTGATGTCCAAAAACCGGAAATATCGCAACCTGGGGCCGGGCATTTCTGGACTCGGAACGCGCTTCTGCCGTTCCGAAGTCAGGAAATACCCGAGCTTGGGCTCGGGCGTTTCCGGACTTTGGACATCATAAACATGTTCCAAAGTCTGGAAAAACACAAAAGCCGGCTCGGCCTCGGTCCCAAGGTTACTGGATTCAGGACGCTCAACTTGTAATAGGATTTGACATTAATTTGCAATTTACACAAAGTGAGGCCTGTATTGGAGAAACAAAAGATAGTTCCAGGGCAACGGAAGCATCTGTTGATTCCATGCTCTTTTTACTCGCAGGCAAAAGAGAGTAAAATAGGTCTGCAGAAGGGTCGGTCGTACTTTCCAACTTTGGGCACTAACCGTACATCCCCAGTTGGGGTTGGAATTTATGCAGAATTAAGTTGTTTTATTTCCCTAGAATGTTTTTTCAAACCAGTTGATTTGATCTCTTGTTGCTCATTGCATCCAAGTAACTGAGCTATTTTGGCTTTTATAACACTTCATCAATAGCGAGCTGTACAGGCAGATGGAGGTGAGCATTTCACCACCGAATTCTTACAGATGTCGTTTTAAAAATCACACACAAATGCATTTATTTAGGTTATTAGCTTAGGTTTGCACTTGACTGGATATTAAGCAAGCGGCAAGTGTGCCGAGAGCTCGTCTAAGTGACGCTGATTAAAACACTAGTGTCCCCTGCGCCAATGCAGCTGCTGTGCCGCCGGTGGCTTCTGCCACTCGAAACGCAAATAATTGCATGAATCCCCAGTGGGATTGATGGGTTTCAGTGAGCACGTGGCACATCTGTTACGCTCTGTCTAATGAATTGTTCTGCTGCAAGAGGCTGCAGCTTGTCATCGCAGCTTCTGGTCCCTCAAGGATCTCTCTGCTTGTTTTCCAACTAATGTTATTTATTGTAATTGAATTCAGATTAGCCTCTTGGGACTGGCAGTACATTGATAGTTAAACACTTGTTGATTTTTTTTTAGCTTAATTCTGTGGCTCTGTTGGGTGTCTAATGGGTGTCTGTTTCAGCACCTTGAGACGTCCTCCCCGACGTGAAGGGCGCTCTATAAATGTGATTTTGTTGTTGGGGGCAGGGGGTACCGATTTTAAGAATAAAGTGACATGATTGGCAAATGTGACTAAAGGATAAGCAGCATTATTTGTGGATCATTTTGATCTGGAGAATTTAATTTTTTCATTCAGATTGAATGTTTAGATCATAATTCGAAAATGGTACATTCCCTCTCCATGTGAAAGATTGGGAATCTCTGATATGCTAAAAAGTTTAATTTGGGGGGGAAAAGTTATAGTTAAATATTGGAGGATTTTAATGAAATAGTCTAATAATAATAATCCTTGCATTTATTTGATATAGCGCTTTTAATGTCTTCCAGACGTCTCAAAGCGCTTCACAGAATATACTGCAAAGTGAATTGACTATATTTTCTGGTCAATAATCTACCATGCAGACAACAAATACAACAACAAAATTACATCATTTGTATAGCGTCTTTTGCTTTGGGAGGGCATCCAACTGCAAATCCTCTTTGTAGTTGAAATGTAAATGAAAACATATCGGGAGATGTTTGGGGCAAATGAGGCATTATTAAATTGCATGAAATGGACTCCGTTCAAATGGAGAGGCACAACTAAAGTTTAAGCGTAGTTAGCATTGTATCAAGCACAATAAGAGCACTTGAAGCACTCAGTAGTGCCAGTGAAAGGATTCACTAAGCACCTAATGAGCGGCCTCCAACCCATCTGCTTTATGTTGCGCTGTCAAGAGTTTACAACGCTGAAACGCTCCTGTCCATCTGCACACGTGAAGCTCTGTAACGAGCACCGACAATGGGCCTGAATGTTTCACCCACAGCTTGCAGGGGCTGAATTTACTGATTGGCCGGATCATGAAAAGCCAACAAATTATTCTTGTAATTGAAAGTTCTATCAAAAACAATTATCCCCTGTCAATACCGTGCCTGAGCTGGGGAAGAGGTCTGTGCAAACAATTTAACACTGGGAAATAGGAAGATACAAATAGAAAGTTGCGCAGAGAAAATATGTCCCTTCATTGTCCCACATGGGGTATACTACAGTATATAGGATAACCAACAAGCTGGAGTGTTACAATCTGTATGGGATAAGACAGACTGGAGTGTGCTAAATAGATAGGCTGTTACAGAGCAGAATAACACAGGATGGAGTATATTACATGGAGGATAACACACAAGCTAGACTCATGCTAATGGAGTGTTACATGAAAGATAGCCTGGAGGTGTTTACAATTTAATAATACAATAAAGGAATGAAATTAGATAATAAACCATAAAGATGAACCTTATGTGGTGTTGACAGCCTTAAAACACATATTTCAAAAGTAGTTCTTTATACATCAACACTTGCCTTATAAAGTATGAACAAGGTGAAATTTGCTGGGTGGTTGGTGTGACATTTATTCTCTTGTGATCGCTGTCACTGCTACCAAGGACAGAATTTGTGATTGTTTGGTGTTTAACACTAAATGACCTCTGGTGGAGAGTGGTTTCTCCCACTGGCTTCTTGTTTATGACGATTGCGTTTTTCAAGTTGCGTTAGAATGCATTGTTGGGGTGAAATGTAGGTACCTTTATTATACTATTATGCATCACATTTATGTTGTGTCTGGGTTAAGATCATCCGATTCTGAGATTAGCTTTTCAATGTGGTGTATAATGTGATGTTTGGAGACATTGTGTGCCTGGAATCTCCAGTTTTCAATTTCAGCGAGATCTATGGGCCGCAGGTAAGACTGGAGCAGGCTCCTGAGTAAATCACACACAGAGAATGAATGTGCTAATACTTAAATAGTGATGAGAAATGGGGGAAACAGGGGCATGTTGTTCCATGAAATGTTTCCCTTCCCTACAATATAATCATAATCCGTGCATTTGATATAGTGCTTTATCACATTGTTGAGGTGTCTTAAAGGATATATTGGAGAGTGAATTGACTGTATTTTGGGGGTGAAACACAGCAGCTAATTGCATACAGCAGTATCCCACCAACATGTACATTATATATTAAAAAAAAATCTGCCTTCTTGAAGGTGTGAACTTGTTCTGAGTCTATACTTGTTCAGAAGTCTGATTGTACATTTCATGTCATTTCAGTATTGCCCTAGTTTTCTACATCTGACCTTCATCTGAAGGTAATGCCAAAATAAAATCATGGACAATGATAAGATTTCATGGATTCTAAAACCACCCGGCATGCAAATGAAATGGGAAAGAGGATCAAATATCTATTTTCATCCACACTGCTTAACTTTTCCTCCAAAAGCATTTAACAGTTTACCCTACTCTGTGTATATAAAAAATCCTTTTTATATTTCAGCAGAGAATCAGATTAGGAAAAAAAGATGATGGGTAAGAGGATTAGCAGAGGAATGAACGAGGTTTGATCTGAAATGGGTTCATTAGGTCCCTGATTTATTTTGGTGAATTTGTGTTGCAGGCGTCCTAATGAAGCTCTTTAGAAATAAATCACCCATTCAAATGTCCGCCAGCCTGCTAGGCATTATGAGATTGGAGGGATTGTTGTGCTGTTATATTAGTGAAGTCCGATGTTTGGTCAGTTCGGATGATTTATATCATAATTTGCTCTTAAGAACTTACTTTGTACCTCAGATCATAGGAGGTGCCTGAATTATCTATTCTCCTGAACACATAACTGATTGCATTTAAATTTGCAACCATTTCTGTGTTTAGCTCAGAAATGTTATTTACTGTAACAATCTCGATAGGGTCACGATCTGAAAAAAATGTGATTAATGTGTATCCACGCCACCCAAATCAAAAGATTACCTAAGAACACTTCCAATCTAGCACCTCCCGAAGTAAAAGGCACTTTACAAATTTAATTATTTGTTGTTAGCAACAACTTGCGCTTCTACTGAATAGCACGTTTCACGAACAAGTGCATGAAGGTGTGGATGATAGAAAAAATTGCTGAATTAATTTGCAGTTGGAACAAACTGATTGTTGGTTGTTTGGATTACTGTTTGTTTGTGTCTACACAGAGATAAGATAGACAAGAATTAAAGTGATTACGACTTTAGTTTCTTTTTTAAAAAGTAGTACCTGTACATTTTATTTTTATGACCATCAAGGAAGGAAAGTGTCAGTTGCAGAGGGAATCTACTCTCTCCCCATAATGTTCTTTGCCCTTCAGCTTTGAAAGCACATCCTGTGCTGTAGTGTTGACTTGCCTTTTGCCAAACTGATCTGCTCAACATCTTTGACGGGGACTGCTTATTCAGTGCCAGATTGTAGGTTGCTTTTGTGTGTGTGTGTGTGCGTACGTGTACCCATGTCCACTGAGAAAACAGGTGAGTAGGTTGTTTTACATAGGAACCTTTATAGCCATCAAAGTGAAATAGCTTTTCATCCAATTGGTTGGCATGAAGTCCTGGTTCTGGAGTTCTGTGGTTCAGTGGTTAGAGCACTCACCTTGCAAGCGAGAGACCTGGGTTCGATTCCAGACAGGACGAAACCTTGTGCAAGTTTCCTTACCCCACACGCCTGATAATAATCCCTCAAGAAAAAACAATAATAATTTGGTCACTCAATCCACAACTGTATGTGACTCTGCTGTGACTAATTATCTGCTTCGTTTCGCCCATAAAAATACAGTCAATTCACTTCACAGTATATTCTGTGAAACATTTTGAGGCGTCTCGAAGGCGTGAAAAGCTCTATATCAAATGCAATGATGATTATTATTATGAAAGAACAGTGGACAAGCACCTTTAAGTTTTACAAGAGTTTAATAAAACAGGGGTCAAGCTGTTTAATTGTTCACGGTCACTCTTCCAACTCTGGGATCATTCTCATGGCTTTCCTCTGCACTTCCTCAAGGAAACTCTTTTATTTTGTAATGACCAGAACTGTATACAGTACTCTAGGTGTATCCTGACCAGAGCACAGTTTGAACTATGAGGATACTGAACTCATCTAATTTGACGGTATCTCCCAGCATTCTGTTTGCCTTTTTAATTGGGCACCTCAAGCGCTAGGAAAGAACAAAGACCAAAAATCTGTACGGAGTCTGGTGATCGAGCGTTCTGAGGTGCTGTCCCATGATGGGGGTGATACAAATGCAAGTTCTTGTTGTTGATAAAAGAATGCAGAGCAATGTACATGTCTGAATGATCACTACAGTCTAGACCACATAATATAAGCCCTACTTTTTGAGTTTATTTAAAGGACAACTTTGACCAACATTAATCACGATTGAGGATAAGCCAAGGTCACTCATTCATCATTGAATTTTATTTCAGGTCCAACTGGGAAAATCTCTTCACATCTGAAATTGCAGTTAGCTGATTTGATTTTTTTTTGGATGGGGGGAGGTTTCTTGTGTAGAGCTCTGCATTTTTCTGTGTGGCTTCTTTAGCAAAAACGAGACAAATAAAATATAAAGGTCACTCAAATCACTGAGGGAGCTAGCTGTCGTGGTGCAGTACAAAGAACTCAAGAAAACTAGCTTCTAGATTGTCCAAACTTATAAAGTTCGAACAAATAAATTGTTTGGCAGATCACAACAACAACAAAATTACATTTTTAGAGCTCCTTTCAAGTCGGGGGGACGTCCCAAGTCGCTGAAAATTCAGGGGGTTAGGATACAAGCGTGGGGTGGGGGAGTGGCAGGGTTGGGATGAGGGAGGGCGAAGAGGTTGGGATGCGCGGCTGAAGGCATTGGAGGGTCTTCAGTTGGGTCTTGAAGAAGACAAGGAAAGGAACAAGGTGAAGGGATTGTCGAATGGAGTTCCAAAGAGTGAGGGCTGAAAGCCTGGCCACCGGTAGGACGAGTTGGGTAGGAGACATGGAACAGGCTGGAGCCTGCTGAACAAAGGGAGCAGACAGGTTGATAGGGGTCAGCAGGTCAGAGGTAGGAGGGGGCAAAGCTGTGGAGGCTATTAAAAGAGGCTAAAATTCAAGATCCTCATTCTCACTGAGGGTTGGGGAACCAGTGGATCCGGGCGAGTGTGGGGGTGATTGGGTCACAGCCTGGTACAGGAGAGGACACGAGTTTTGGATGATCTGCAGCTTGTGGAGGGGAGATTTGGGGAGGCTGACAATGAGGGAGTTTACGTAATCGATCCTTGAAGTGACAAATGTACGTTTGAGGGTTTCGGTGGCTTGAGGGGTGAGGCAGTGGCAGAGTTAGGCAATGTTGTGGAGCTGGTGGAAGGATGTCCTGGTGATGGCGACAACTGACAAGAAAATTACATTTATAGAGCGCTTTTCACGTCGGGAAGGATATAGGGGAAGAAAGGACAGTTGGGGGTTGAACAAAACGGCTAGGTTCCTGACAGGCTTGGTGAGGTGGAGTGTGCATCCATGGATGCTGCCAATGCCTCTCCCAGAAGAATGTGTAGATTAGCTACCCAAAGCTATTTTCACAGAGCTCGCCATGCACATTTCTGATTTCTGGGAAATCAGAAATCTTCAGGCAATGGTTTGACCACAGTTGTTCATTCAGACATTTATATTACTCTGAACTCCTTATGCATCAAGTATTTTCTGTTGATTTTGCCTTGATTATCTCTGTGATAATGTTAGTGCTTCAGAGAGTGTAGGCATACTCACACACCATTGGTTTGGAGCATGCGGAGAAGCACTTCTGTCGTGGGATGCCAGAATAACACCAGTGGCATGAAGTCCTCAGCTGGAGTGATTTTCGGTCCATAATCTCATCTCTGAGTGCAATAGCATTTATGACCTCCTATTAACCTCTTCACTTGGTTAGTGCCCCGTAATCAGTCCCAAGTATCCATTATTCTGCACATAAACCATCCAAACCCCTTGATTAAATTACTGCCATGTAATCACTCCCATGTATCCCACTTTTCACTTGTGTAAATTGAACGCTCTGTTGAACAGTAAAACAAAATTGTTTCCAATAAAAGTTATTTTAGTGCCATTTCACGTTGGTGTGGACAAGCCACTTTAGTTATGAAAACATTAATAATGTTTTCTTTTAAAAATCCCTATGAAATTGTAAACTCGTGAGAAAATTCTAACTGCAGCAAATGGCATGGTGATCTAAAGCCATTTGGAAACGACAGGAATTGAAATCTTTAGTTCATACAGTTGGAGTGAGGTTATTGGACCATTCTGCCGTGCCTTTTTTTTTGAAGAGGCAATTCAAGGAGACAAGTCACATTTACATAAGTAAATTGAGATTCACAGGCTTGTTGGCTAATAATCATAGTATCGTAAACCTTGCAGAGTGTTTAATGAATGAATCCAGACTGAAAGCCCATTAATATGGACGCCTTAGGAATTCGGCCGGGGAAGCGAGCATTGAAATAAAGAGGAGCCAGCCCTTGGGAAATCAGGCTTCACGTCTGCATTTTAAATATCGTTGTGAGGTATCAATAACACTGTAATTGAATCCTGAACACAAACATCAGAATCAGGTGGCGAGGGAGAGAACTAGGCTGTCTTCTCGCCTCTACTGTGCAGACCCACGGGATCAACCACGAGAGAATGGGTTCTAAATCCATTAACTAAAGATTACGCGCTGTAATATCTCAAAATGGCATTTTAACTGCGTGCAGTTGCTGCCTTTTGCTGTATTGCTGCTTAACCTGCAGTCGGCTGATGTATGTGTCGATTGGCAGTCAAGCAGCCACTATTAGCTTGTATTTTTATTTTATGTTTTCTCCACCTTGTGACACAAGAGAACATGAATGTTGATTTACAGATTTACCACAGCGTACAATTTAAAAAAAAAATGAAGACTTTACTCTGTATAAATCATTGGTGAGACCATACTTAACAGTACTGTGTACAGTTTGCTGCAGTACAAAAAGGATATTGGAGAAATCAAGAAGATACAGAGGAGGGCAACCAAAATGATTGAGGGAAGGACTGAACTACGGGGTGCAACTGAGTAAATTGGGCATGTTCATGCTTAAAAAGAGAAGATTGAGAGATTATATGATTGCTATCTTTAAGATTCTAAATGTGAAAGACTACATTGATCATGACAGGCTGTTTCAACTTGTCCAGAATAGTAAAACCAGAGGAGACGGCATGCAATTGAAGGGGGGCAAACACTATTCTATTTTAGTGAATGAATAGGAGCCTATATGGTATAGGCTCCCTACGGAGACAGTTGAAGCAGGAAGTGTTGATTTTTAAAAATGCAGATTAGATAGTTTTCTCCCAGCGCCTTGTGACGTCCTCCTGACGTGAAAGGCACTATACAAGTGTCATTTTGCTGTTGTTTTAGGAAATAACATTATGGGATATAGTACATGGGTAGTTTGGGCATGCAACTGCCAGGAAGGTGGAAGGCAAACTAGATCTAGGACCTTGGTCTTTTTTCGGCTAGCATTTCTTATGATCTTGTGTACCCTTGCTTTTACTCCCAAGTGTTGCTCAGAGTTGCTGGATGATATGGATTGCAGAGATCTCCGCGAGCAACCTCAATATCATTTCACAATGAGCAGCAGAAGTTGTGATTCTAGTTGGTTGAAGTTTCGGATCACACATTTTAATCCCACTCTAATTAAAATACATCACCAGTAGTGAATAAACCACATGAGTTGTAGTATTGACCGATTTGGAACGGATTGTGACGATTATTTCTGTGCTGGGAGGGAGAAGGGAAAAGGGGAGACCAGGTTGCAATACGAGAGATGTAAGGATGGAAGTTTACAGCTTGATTGACTTTGGGGTTCAAGTTGATCGATTACGTTTTATGTGACATCCAAACTCATTGGTACAACTCTTGCCTCTGGGTCAGAAGTCTGTAGGTTCAACACTTTGAACTGATAGTATAGGCTGGCACTCCAAAATGGTGTTGGAGAAGAGCATGCTTTATTCTTTCTGGAACATAATGTACAAAGTATTACAGCTCTGTGCCCCCATTTGACCATTTCAATTAGATTACCTAGATTATTACAGCACCTAAGTACAGTAAAAGCCCGTTTATCCAGCACCCTCGGGACCTGGCCAATGCCGGTTAAATGGCATGCCGGATATTCGGTGGCAAGTTGTCAAAAACCCAACACAAAAAAAATTAACTCGTTTTAAACATACCATATTAATAATAGACTAAATAATAACAAAATATTGTATGGATACTTACCAATAAAGCAATGAATATAGATTATAGACTGTAAGTCTATAATCACAGCGCACAATCACAAAGCAAACTTCTACATTGACGGAAGAGTTTTTTCCTCTTAAAGTGGCACTGTCGCCTTTTCCTCTTTTTTTCTTTCTTTCTCTCCATCCTTTCCTCTCTCTCTCTTTCACACACGCACACACACACACACGCTTAGTCAGTCTGGCATCTCAATGGCTCCAAACCCAAACCCCCTCCACTCCTCTCATTTTTCATCTAAATTAATCAACTCACCCCCTCTGTCTCTCCCCTCCTCTCTCCCAACTCTCTCTCCTCCTCCCACTCCTCTCTCTTTCTCCTCCCCCCCTTTCCCTCTTTTTCCCTCTTTCCTCCCCACCCTCTCTCCCTGCCTCTCCCCTTCTCCCACCCCACCCCCCCACCGAAACAGTGTATAAACCCACAATACAGTCAGGCTACATACGCAATATGTAGTATCTGTCAGAGAGAGAGGGAAAGAAAGACAGGGGAAGAGATAGAGAGAGGGAGAGATAGAGAGGGAGAGAAAAAAAGAAAAAGAGGGAGAGAGAGAAAAGGGAGAGAAGGAGAGGAAAAACAGTGCAGCTTTAAGAGGAGAAAACCGGAAGTGTCACTACCAGCCGCATTCAGAACTAATCCTACTGTACTCTAATGCAACAATCGACTCATTAAATGCGCCACTACGATTGTGCCAGATAAGATCTGGTTATTCGAATGGGGACTTTTTTTTGTGGTGCCAGTTATACAGAAGTTACGGTTGATCGGGTCACGGATACACAGGCTTTTACTGTATCCAACATTTTAATAGTTAACCATGTGAATTACAATTGTTAAAGTCCAGATACCCATTATTCTATATTAACTTGTAGACCATTGTTAACCTCTGATCTCAATTAGATTAGTACCTTGGTTCTATGGGAGTGATTACATAGTTTGCATTATACACAAGTGATCTGAACAACTTGATTAAATTGCCATCTTGTATTCACTTCTATATAACTTATTATCCATATAATGTTGAAATGCAGTAATTCTATTCTCTTGGATATTGGTACCAAGTTAAAACTGCATACCAGTGCATTTCTCATAAAAATAATCCTGGCATTTGCTGCAGTAAAAGCGTCCCAAAAGGCTTCCCAAGAGTTTTCTGGAAAGATTAGTGACGGTATTTGCAAATGAGCTCAGAAGCTAATTTGCACACAGCAATATCTCACCAACATCCTTGAAGTGAATGACCTTTTTTTTTTAAGTTGGGGGTTTGTTGCTTAGGACATGAGGACAAATGTCCTTCTTGTTCAGAGCAGTGTATGAGATGTTTAATGTCTACCTGAACAGACAGGTGGGACCTTAGTTTAATTGATTCTGAAGGACGCCACCTCTGACAGGATGGCACCATTTTGAGAGGTAGACATTTTTTCTAAGAATTAAAAGTCAAATGTTCAAAATTGTTATGGCTGTATTGTGACATTTATTTTTGTCAATGAATATCCTATTGATTCAAAGACACAATTGAGTATTTCGGTACATTTAACAACCATTAAATTGGTGCTTAAATGCCGATTCAGCGTTCTTGTTGATCGAGCCCCCAACTTGTAGAGATTAAGTACAGCTCAGAGTTTATTATCAAGCCAATGCTAGCAGCCTTCCTTTGAAGAATCAGATGAGATGTACCTATAAGGGCTGTAAAATACCAGCTGGCTTGAGGACAAGAGGCTTAGTAGCTGTTTAATTTTCTGTTGATTGAAATGTTTAATTGATGATACTTGAATTCTCGTTACTGACCTACAAGACATTGCAGGATTTCATTAATCCCGCTGTTTTCATTAGAAAAGCAGCCTTGTGTAGCCCAAAACCAAATCTTCACTTTGATTTTCTTAACACTTTCTCCCTTAAATGGGATTGGAACAACAGACATTTCCCACTGGAAACCATGCAGTTCCAGAAAGTCTTGAAAATGTAGTGGTTGATTCCATTCAGGAGATTAAATAACAGGGTTTGCTTGCATGTTGTCCTTTCACCTATAGACAGACCTGAGTCCTAACGTGGTCCAGATTGATTGAACTAGTCTCTTTGTCTCTCTAAACGTCTTATAATAATAACAATAATAATCCTTGCATTTGATATTGCATTTGTACGTCTTCTAGAGGTTTCAAAGCGCTTCACAGAATACTGTATATTGTAAAGTGAATTGGCTATATATTTGTGGGCAAAACCCTTATGTTGAATGAATTTGGGGCTTCCCGGTCTGGTTTCTGTTGCACAATGGCAACATTGGCACATGGCACAAATTACGCATATTACAACTTGCATTTAAATAGCGCCCCTCACACTGGATAGGGTCCCAGAGCGCTTCATAAACATTGCATATCCATTTTGCTTATTTATTTTTATTTATTTCCAAGTAACAAACTTCATTAGACAATTGTTGGGTTGGGTGAAAATTGGGTTTACAGTTCATAGAGCTCTACATTTGTAGAGCACCTTTCACATCTGGAGGACGTCCCAAAGCAGGGATTTGGGTAAAATAAGGACATGGTGGATGCTATTTTCAGGTGACTCCATTGATTAATATAAACAAGTAAAACCCAAGTTACTTGGAGGTGTCTGCAGTCTTTGATGCCTGCTGGTTCCTTGACTCGCCACTAATCCATACGAGCTTTAATGGTAAATGTATTTCAGCTTCTCTATTTTCACATTAAGTGAAATTGTTACTTAAGGTCTCAGCAAGCAAACATGAGCTAGATGTATATGAGCAACAAATACAGTATAGTCCTGAATAGCATTGCAACCTCCAAGATCATTTTATTTCAGTACAGTATTAGGTTGAAGTGATTTATGCCATTAAAATGGCAAATAGGTAATATCCTGGTGCAAACTATTTCTCCTGGATTCCAATTTCCTTCTTTTGTAGAAAGTAGGGAACAGATATAAAATTGCAATTAGTAGTCCATTGGCCCTCTTAATTGTGTGTGTGTGTGTATGTGATGTTGCAACATTATACTACTGCAATAAGTAGCTCAGTTATTGTGACACAAAAGTTAAGAACAACAAAATTACACGCCTTTCACATCAGGAGGACGTCCCAAGATGCTCTAATCTAATTCCCAAGAAAGCATAGAAGGACAAAAAAGCATTTTGCCCATCAAGTTGACCTGTTCCACAAGGCTTGTCCAATATCCCCCCACAAGACATGGGTGGAAGAGTCCCATTTACACGATGATCCAAAGAACAACACTTCTTCTTGCTCCACAAAGATATTATCCACAGAGATTACTGACTACTCTTGTTCCTTTTTGGATTAAAACCCAGCATTGCCAGGTTTTAAGGTGTGCAGATTGTAGGAGGAACATTGAGAGGAGGCAAAATGTACCAGAGTCTTAAAAGTCTTGGGAAATATTGAATTAAGAGTAGGGGACACCATGGCATCTTGATTTTAGCAGAAAACCAGTGCAGTGGAGAAAAACATCAGGGCAGACTTGATGGGTCAAATGGTGTGTGTTTTTAGCCATAACATAGAAAAAACTCTTACTCCGAGTGCATCCAGCAAACATCTGCTTTGTGTTGAAAATATCTTAGCCATTATCTTACTTTAATTTTGCCTTAAAATCAACAAAGTTAAGGGATAAGCAGGATAAACCATGAGACATGGGGATTTACAGAAAAGTAAACCAGACAAGGGTTTACATGCTCATGTTACATCGTCAGTATCACTTAGTGGCATATTTGAAGCACAAGATGCAGTTCTGTCATCTATCCTTTATTTAAACATGAAAAACCCAAGGATAAGCTTTTAAATGTGTCTTATAATTAGCAATTATATTGATTGGTCTGTCTGGAAAAAAATGCCCTGAAAACTCGACTGGCATATCAGACGAAGAGGAAAGAAATAGCTTAAGTTTTGCAGAGGTATCAAGAGCGGTGGGACTGAAATTGGTCTGAAGAGGCTGAGAGAAAGAGTACTGCAGTCTTACAGGATTTTCATCATGCATAATTTTCCATAATATGATAATTATTCACCAGCTTAGTAATTACAGGTCATCTTCATTTGTTTCATATCAGTTAATTCTGATGGCTTAATTCCTTTTAGGGAAATTGGTGGCTAGCCACTACTCTGATTATTTTGTTAAGTGTTATTTGAGTAGACAGGACAGAGAGTTATTAATCAGCCCGCATCCAATTAGCATCATGTTTAACCCAGTGATGGACACCCCAAGGTGAAATATTCATAAAGCTTTTTAGATTGTCATTAGTCTATCCAGTTTCTCTCGACTAACTTATAATTAAAGGTTTTCCATCTTAACCCCTTCAACGGCTGATGTCTCTCTATCTTAAGATTACTGCAGAAGATCTGTTGAAACTAAGAAAAATAGTTGCTTCGATGAGTACACATAATTTTCTTTGCCAATTTCCTTGCCTTCTTCAAGACAGGGTCAAGTCAGTTCCTGCTCTCACCTGATGTCCACGTTCAATAGAGGTCTGGATAGTGATCACAAGGAGGAGGAACCTTGGCTAATGTTTCCACTTATCTCAGAAGTCAACAGTAGTGCTACTGGTCCAAAGACACTGTTACTATTCAGATCTGATTAGGAATTAAACCTGTGAACTTCAGGTCTGTGTAACTTGGTGCAACGCCACACCTTTGCTCAATTGACCATTTGGACAGCCTGGTACACTTTTAATTATCATTGGAATGCAAAACACAGTTCAAGAGGTTGAACAACACATTAATAATAATCCTTGCATTTGATGATCTTAACATCATTGAGACATCACAAAACACTTCACAGAATATATTGTAATGTGAATTGACTCTGTATTTTGTGGGTGACATTAAAATGGTAATACAGGAATAGTAATACGATAATAATGCTAAAATGCATAATTTGTAATAATCCATATAAACTCCTCCGACACTTTAGTGGATGAAGGCACCAGACCAGAAAGGAATCTCAGTCTTTAATGGGTTAGCTGCTCTCAGCCTGTGAGGTTCAACCAGTAAGTTAGAACGTGCTTAAGAGAGTGATTGGTTGATGTTCTGCCTTATGTTGGAGAGTCTCATTATCCTCTTTCTGGGTCTGGATTGCTCCTCAGCCCCTGTGATTGAATTATCATTTCGTTTTTTTAATTAAACTTTTCTCCTTGAGCCTCTAGCCTTCTCAGCAACATCCACAGGGCGATGACACATCTCGTGTCTGAGCAAAACTGGGTTTATCGTGCATTTCAAACAGATGCTTAGCTAATCCAAGCTCTCTAGTCCTGCACTTAATCTGCCATTCAGATGAAGATTTTCTCTGGCGTATGGTGGGGTAGAGATTGATTGTATTAGAGACAGATTATAACTAGTGAAAGGCCTATTTCTGACCAGGTTAAAGGTTAGTCAATATTGTTCAGCAAAGAACGTGTCTTCGGTTAAGTAGATTACATTTCAAAGTGATGACCCCTATTAAGTAACTTGGTATTTCATATTATCTGATATGTTACACTTTGTTTTAAATATAGTTGTCCTTTAGTAGTCCAACCCCTTAAGGATCTGCTCTAAAGTCTGAGACATCTCTATTCAAGATTGAGGAGCCAGGTTTGTTCCTCTTAGCTCATCTCTTTCACACTGGTGATCAGCCTCATTGCTTTCCTGCACTTTCTTATTGATTTATATAATAGCCTGTATCCTGGTTCAGTTTATGTGTCTTCAACTGAAGTATTCGTACAAGGATGGCCAATCTCCCGATTAGTGGAGGAATACTGGTTAGCACCAAAACAGGAATAAGACATAAGAGCGCAAGAATTTGCTAGGCAAAAGAAGTTCGAGGTCCATCTAGTTTGCCTTCAATCATCTAGCAGTCACTTGACATATCGTGTCCAAAACTATATACTGTATCCCAAGATATTATTTTCTAGAAGAAATCTATCTAATTTCTTCTTGAAACAAACAACATTTTCTGCTTCCACTGGCTCCCCGAGGAGCCTACTCCTAAAGCCTAAACATAAGTTTACTACTTCTCACTGAAGTGGTGTTTCTGCAGAATGTTCTGAATTTACCCCCCTTTTAATCACTGGTCGTGACTTCAGATTCTACTGTTCAGCACAAGATAAAACAGTTTACATTATCTATTCCCTTCAGAACCTTAAAAGACTGTAATTATATTGCACCTCATCCTTCTGGTCTCCAGTGTGAACATACCCAGTTTATCTAATCGCTCCTCCTAGTCCAGTCCCTCCATCCCCTCAATCATTTGGTTGCCCTCCTCTGTATCCTCTCAATCACTGCAACATAGACATTTTAAAAATACCGATATATCGAAAAACGGTATATCGAGGTAAAAAATCGGGATGCGAGCACAATCAACTACAAGACCCAGAGTGCTCATCTCTATACACAATGCACAGACCGAGGTGCAAAGCCGCCATCTTGTATTCATAGTCCTCGAATACATAATACAGGTATGCAAGGGGTGGGGGAAGAGAGACGGCTGTGGGTGGGGGTGAGGCGGAGAGAGACTGCTGGGGGTGGGGGGTGAGGGGGAGAGAGACTGCTGTGGGGGGGGGGTGAGGGGGAGAGAGACGGCTGGGGGGGTTGAGGGGGAGAGAGACGGCTGGGGGGAGGGGGAGATAGACGGCTGGGGGGGGGAGAGGGGGAGAAAGACGGCTGGGGGGGGGAGAGGGGGAGAGAGATGGCTGGGGGGGGGGAGAGGGGAGAAAGACGGCTGAGGGGGGGGAGAGAGATGGCTGTGGGGGAGAGGGGGAGAGAGATGGCTGGGGGGGAGAGGGGGAGAGAGATGGCTGGGGGGGAGAGGGGGAGAGAGACGGCTGGGGGGGGGAGAGGGGGAGAGAGACGGCTGTGGGGGGGAGGAGAGGGGGAGAGAGACGGCTGGGGGGAGGGGGAGAGAGACGGCTGGGGGGGGAGTGAGAGAGAGACGGCGGGGTGGGGTGAGGAGAGGGGGAGAGAGACGGCTGGGGGGAGGGGGAGAGAGACGGCTGGGGGGGGAGGGAGAGAGACGGCGGGGGGGGGGGAGGAGAGGGGGAGAGAGACGGCTGGGGGTGGGGGGTGAGGGGGAGAGAGACGGCTGGGGGGGTTGAGGGGGAGAGAGACGGCTGGGGGGAGGGGGAGAGAGACGGCTGGGGGGGGAGGGAGAGAGAGACGGCGGGGGGGGGGGGGGGGGTGAGAAAGAGACAGCTGGGGGGGTGGTGGGGGAGAGAGACGACGGGGGTGGGGGGTGCGAGAGAGGGACGGCGGGGGAGGGGGGGGGAGAGACGGAGTGGATGTGATAATATACAGATAGATAGAGATGGGGGGGGATGTGAGAGAGGAGAGAGGGAGAGAGACATAGAGAGACACAGACAGAAAAACACAGAGATGGAGAGAGTGAGAAACACAGAGAGACAAAGATATTTACCTCCTGAGAAGATAGGCTCCGAATGCACGCCCACCCGGAATGCGCGCGCACTCCGATGCTCGCGCGCATGCGCAGTACGATATCGGTTGGCTCATATCGAGATATACCAAAATACCGATATTTTCCGTATCCGGAAAATTCCCATATCGCCGTTCCCTACTGCTACCGAGCACTTTTGGGACAGCTTCCATTTATTGACGATCAGGATTCCAAGCTCCTTTTGATTTTCCATTTTTCTGAGACAAAAATGGTATTTGTGGATCCCAGAACTATGGCAACACCCCCTGCCTTTAATATGGTGCCGATAGCTTCACAGAGAATTGCTATCAAGCGCAATGACTATTTCACAAATATATTCGGCAGCAAATTTGCACTCAGCAAGGTCCCACGTGAAGGAAATGAACAATAAATATGGTGCGAATGCTTGACATTACACCACCTTCTCTTTTCAAATAGTACCGTACCATGGAATTTTTATCGTCTACCTTAACTGGCGGATGGGATGTGTGGTTTACAGGGAAAAACTGTTACCCAATGTCACAGATTACAGATTTAAAATAGTTTCTAAAAGAAGCAAAGGGGAAATGAGGAGAATTTTTTCACGTAGTGAGTTGTTCGAATCTGGAATGTATTGCCTGAAAGGGTGGTGGAGGCCAATTTGATAACAACTTTTACAATGGAGGTAGATGGTTAATTGGGGAGGACAGGTTTGCAGGGTTATGGGGAGAGAGCCGGTGAGTAGGATTGACTTTGAATAGTTCTTTTCAAAGAGCCGGCACAGACTCAATGGGCCGAATGGCCTCCTTTTGTTCTGTAAAAGTCTATGATTTAACAACTGAAGAATGGTTCTGTTGAGAATGAGGCGTTCTGTGGAAGATGTACTGGAGTTTTAGCCGAGGCTGCAAGAGACTAAATGACATTTCCCCCCCTCACTGCTTGTGCTCTGAATTCATCAGTACTCATTTCAAACGGTTACAAATAATTAGGATTGTCTTTTGTTATTTTTTGTCTGTTTTTGTTGATCGCTCCCTTTTTTTTAATAAGCGAGTGCTGACAATAACATGAGGAAAATTCATTTTGAATAGTTACTGACCCTGAGAACATAAGGAAGCTGAATTAATAGGTACAGTCAAAATCCCACAATTGCAGCTGCACTCTGGGTTAATAACTGTGGTTCTTACTGATCAGTAATTCAGTTCTTTCACGCGGCTTTCTATTAACTTCAACTACTCGTGTTGAAAGATATTACAAAAATAAACCAAACCTTGGTGAGAATTATATCTAATTATTTAGTTCTTTTTGATTAATCTCTTACCACCAACGAACTAATCATCCTTGTATTTGCTATTGGCCTATAATGTTAAAATGTCTCACCCAAGTGCCTCGCAGGAATTTACTATGAAATGCAGATATTGCGTAGTTGTCGGGCAAATGCCTCACCCAATTTACTTAAAATAAGTTTCCACAAACAACCATGAAGTGAATGACCAGTTTAGGATTATTAGCAAGGGCAACATTAATCTGAACAGCCAGACAGAACCTTGGATTAACATCTCTAACAAGAGACAGACGCTCCTTCAGTTCTGCTTTAGCGTGTCAGCCTGCACTATAAATTGAACTCCCGTAAGGCAATTTATGGCTGGATCCCAGAGGCTTCTGAGCTATTTTCTCCTCAACATAGTAAATAAACAACCTGCATAATTTACAAGAATTATGAAAAATAAGATGCGATTTGCTTACTTTTTACTGTGTTTGTGCAAGTGTGTGGACTCCCTCAGTCTACTATACCGTATATGTTTTTAGTGTAAGAATTTCAATAAAACGGTGATAGGCATTTCGTTCTATCTTTAACTTAATTGTGGAAAACAATTTGCGAAGCAATTGTAGGATTTTACTATTCAAAATGTGTGTGGAGGGAGCATTTGTAGTTGCATCAAACCAAGACCAAGTACTGGTAGTTACATGGAAGACACTGGTGGTGGCAATGGTGGGACCAGTTTGAGTTAATAATAACAATAATAATAATAATGATAATTGTCCTTGCATTTGATATAGAGTTTTTCACGTCTTCTAGACATCTCAAAGCACTTCACAGACTATAGTAAAGTGAATTGACTGTGGGCGATTAATTGTGGGCGAAATGTGGCAGCCAATTGCGCACAGCAGTGTTCCACAAACAGCCGTGGCTTGAAATGACCAATTTATTATAGTTTTTTTTTAGTGGGATTATTATTGGGCGTGTGGAATAAGGAAACTTGCCCAAGACCTGTGTTCGAATCCTGCCTAGATTTGAACACAGGTCTCACGCTTGTTTGGCGAGTGTTCTAACCACTGATCTACAAGACTCCACATTATGAGTTGATGAATTGAGAGATTCAGACAATAAGTGCATCAGGCGACAATGAAATGTATTGGCTTAAATATAATTTTTCACAAAGCGTCATAGTGTTGATGCATTAATGAAACCGTATGACTGCATAATTTGTCAACAAGGCTGCACTCATCACCAAGGTTGGAACATTTACCACTGAGCGTAGAGTAACACCTAAAGCGAGTGACGTGTGATATGTTGTGAGGGCAGTCGCGGGTAAGGGGATGGGTGGGGGGGTGGTGGGGAGGTGAGCAAGAGGAAGCAATAAGGATCCAAGTGAAACATAAAATAATTATCCTTGTTATTACCTGTAGGTTTTTTTACAATGGTAAAAATGAGATAAACTAGTAAAAATGACACTGACGCCTGGGTAATATAATAATGTAGATTATCAGCGGTGATGCTTGAATTCGCTATGTAATGCATTTTTAGCCATTATCCTCTTTTCAAGTAATATACAAAACATTGTTCTAACAAATTGCGGTCTATTACTTACATTCTTGTGGTTTGTGATGTGATTTGTAGTGTAATCCTAAATCTCTGAGCCTGCGATTGCTGTTCTCTTATTTGCTTAATGGTTTCAATTGAAAAATGTCAAAAACTGCTAAGAGACGGCTGAACAGTGCGCCCTGTACGCTGAATAAACTCTTCACCAATGCAATCGGTGTTGGCAGCTATTGACACACATTCCTGTCCTGCCCTACATGTGATGACAGGTGCCAGTACCGTTGCACTCTGATTATTGACTAACACTTGACAGCTGATTGGAAGACAGGCTGACCTTTCCCTCTGCGTGCTGGTCAATTGAAAGTTGCCCGTCAATAACAGTGCTTTTAAGATTGGACAGCAACCTTGGGTACAGACTTATTACGTCGTACAGTATCAGATAGTTTACAGCACACAAGGCTATTGAGCCTCTCGTTTGTGATATTACTGGGTCCCTTACCTTTCTTCATTCCCTAGCAACACTTAACTATTCCCCTGCAAATTCTCCTTCAAATACTGTTATTGACTTTGACCGCTTTGACTTTAACCGCTGTAAAGTGTTCCTTATTTCTGTCAGTGGAATTTTCTTGTTCCAGACTTACTCTCAATATTATCTGTGAAACTAAATTACGAATGCCCTTATTCGGTTCCCCCGCTTCTCCGCTCCAGGGAGATGAGTAACAGTCTCTCAGGGCTGGCGTGGCAGAGGGTGTCAGATTTGTTTCAGTGGTCCTGGGTTAATGAGGGCAAAGTCTCCCAAGGTTCCTGCTCCCGATCGACTATGTGTTCATCTAAACATGGGATACTCCACACAACCTTACCCCCAGTGAAGTCAGATGGGATAATAATAATCCTTGCATTTGTTATACTGATTTTCATGTCTTTTAGACGTCTCAAGGCACTTCACAGAATATGCTGCAAAGTGAATTGCTTGGGGAAGTGAAGAACTGCGGGTAATATTTCCAAGAGAAAATTCTGAGGGCTGAAATTCTATTGGGGTGAAAATACTTGTGGGTGTAAGGCCTTCAGTAGTGGCAAGGGAGGAAAAAAGATAAAACATTTGATCACGACTCAGTATCTGCCAAGGAGATGGTGTGCTGGCATGACCCATTAAGGAGAGAGAGAGGCCATAACTAGTTAATGAAAATACCCTTTGCATCGAGAATAGATTTAATCGAACTAAAATAATAGTGCAACAATGCGGACAAATCAATTCTGATTTGGGTCATTTGTAGAATTAAAATTCAGCCGTTTGATTTTCCCCCCATCGGTCAGCAGTTCTGAGTTTATCTCTGTATTCGGAGAGCACTGTAACCAGCACATTCCAGTAATCTATTTGATATATTAATACATCAGAAGCTGCTTATTGTGATCACTGGGGCTCTTCAATTTTAGAATTGTTATTTTCAGTTATTAATTCAGGCTTTATCATTTTTGGTGAATTCAAGTGATCTGCAGAAATTGCTTCAGGCACATAGCTCAATATATTAAGAGAATGCAGCACATGCAAATACGTAGAGTTGCAAGTTGGATTTTAATCCTCACAGACACATGAAAGGCTCAGTAGCAACCAGTGATATAAAAATTGTACTCTCAACGTAGTACGTGTGACCAGGGGAACTTCTTCAAGTTTGTGACTGGCTGTGAAAGGAGCATGTACCTGTACCTAAGAAATTAGGAATGTCTGTGCCTGGGGCATGAAGTGCAATATTCTTGATGCACCGTATATACCTTAATCGGTGAGTGCAATGCACAGCAGAACACGGGACTCATCACATTCCTTTGCATTCTCAACATCTTTCACACGAGCCTTTAGCAGCTTGTGGAAGATGCCATCAGTTCTGAGAATGACAGGTCCCTGCGGGGTAGGTTTGTCATCATTCTTTACGCTGCGGGTTCTGATTCACGTTTATTTGGCCCTCACTTGGTAGACTAATAGATATAAAGTTTTTTTTGCTCTGGTTGTTATAGCAGAGGGAATTGCTTATGCATTTGACCCAATGTGCCAGGATTATGTGTAAACCTGTACTCCCTGCGGACAGTGTTTAATATAATATACAGGTACAAATTGGCTGCCACATTTGTCTACAAAAATAGTCACTGTACAAAAGAGCAATTATCTATGAAACCCATTGAGGTATTTTCATCCCAATAGAATTTCAGCCCTCAGAATTTTCTCTTGGAAATGTTACCTGTAATTCTTCACTTCCTTAAAGTTTGGGCCTTAGTTTACGAAGATTTTCTGGCATTTATGTTGTACGTGGTCTCCTGATGGAAGTAAGCTTGATGGGCTGTAAAGCTTTACACCTCCTTACGCTCTTTTCCAAATGTTTTTCAGCTCGAGAAATGACGAGAGGAAAGTTCCTAAACATCTTGGAGCGACCCAAGAAGTAACCGTGCAGTTTTGCTGCCTTTAAAAGGGAACTCGACCGTTGTTAATCAGAAACACGACCGTGGGTCATGGACCAACAGATGCCTCCGCTAGCCAACCCTTCACACGTCTTTCAAAGTGCCAGTGCCACACTGTACAAGATCACGCTTCAAAGGCTGTAGTGGCAAACATATTACTTAGCCTATGAGGCAATAGCTATTTTAATAAGAGACAGCAATTGTCAGTTGGTTGGCATAAAAGTGAAAGTATTTGGGACGTCCCGTGCAAGTCAACTGGTAATATCAGAATGTCAGCATTTGGCTAGAGCGGTGGTACTCGTTAGATGGTCTGGGTCATCTGCAGGCTTTTATCTTTGTTCAGCTGCTGGTGCAATCGCTTCATGGCTCCGTTAACAACCTGCCTGGCTGTGGGATGGTGATCGAACTGGCGTTCAGTTCTCTTTCCTTTTGCACATTAAAAAAAAGGGATGCCGTTGATTCGGAGTCGAGCTCATCCAGTTTCAAACGTTCTTGTGTTCCAGGGCTTTCCTGCATCCCAGGGAATGGACCTTGATAAAGGTGCTGTGGTTAGGGTGCTCATCAAAACGTGAGCCACATTGATGCACAGGATTCCACAATCCCTACAGTGTGCACAAGCGACGGTGGCTGACTGCACCCTCTCTCTCTTATAATGTGCATTGCCGTGAAACCAGATCTGACTGCAGTTGAAATTAGGTTCTGTGATAGCACTTCAATTGAAGCACCACAATTGAGTTTGAGGAACCTGTGCCCATTATATCTGCTGCCTGCGCAAAATGGAACCAATGGCTGGCTCCCTGTTAGTCAAGTGGGCAAAGGAGTCACAAGCCTGAATTTTACAGGTTGTTGCTGAGTTAGCTGGTCTCAGCTGGAGTAGTGATCGGGCCACCAAATTTGGCCTCTACTGGATTAGGGGTAAAATCAGCAGAAATGCCCTCTCATGATCTCTGTCCTGGAAACCTGCTGGATGTGTAGATACCAGGTGAGGACAGGATGGGACTCGTGCAGTGATGCCCTTAGAAGTAGAGCAGCCTGACAACACTCACCCTCAAGGCTCGTGCATTGGGGGTGGACTGGGGAACACCCAGCACCTGTGGGATTGTCGCCCCGGTATTTGGTGGTGGGAAAGAGCATCACGTCAAATGTGTTCAGGAGAGAGGCTGAGGAGATAATTGATGGAAATTGGAGTGGGAAAAAGTCTTAAAAGCGTTACAAAAAGGCTAAGTTACTTTCATAAACAGACTTGTGTGAGGATGAATGAGCTTTTTCTATTATGTAACTTTTTTTGAATGAATAAACGCACATTATTTTAAACATGTTCTCTTATCATTCAATACCTCACACGTGCTCGTCCGTCACACTCTCACCCCCACTCCCCCTACCTCCCAACCCTCTGGATACCAACCCCCCCCCCCCCCCACTTAAGGTGAAAACCCGTGTCCCAATGCCTTTGGACGTCCTTCCAAAGTGATAAAGCTGCTGTATAAATGTAATTTGTTGTTCGTCTTTAAGGTCCTCCACCGCCTTGCCTCTTCCTATCTCTGTGACTTGCTAACCCATTGTTAACCTGTTTGCTCAGCAGGCTCTGGCCTGATCGACGTCCCCCACCGGGCCTGCCCCACCATCGAGGGTCGGGCCTTTAGCTTTTCCGCCCCCCACTCTTTGGAACTCCATTCCACATTTCCTCTTGCTCGCTAGCTCCCTTGCCTCCTTCAAGGCAAATCTTCCCTTCGACTGTGCTTTCAGCCACCCTCCCTGCTCTTCACCTCCCCCGCTCGGATTCAAATCCGTGATTATCCAGCGCTTGGTATATCCTCCCAATGTGAAAGGCGCTGTACAAATGTAATTTGTATTGTACTGTAACAAGGGACCAGGAATTCTCAGGCTCCATTGCTGGTCTCAGGCAGCAGTGCATCAGTCTGCGGCTCCCCTGGGGAGCGGGGAAATCTGTAACCATTCCTTTTGTTCACTATCCAGTCAACCCTGTTGGAAAGTGTCTGCGCATCTAGGATGAGGGTCTGATCGGGATGACACCTGCACGGTTGGATGTCTATTGCCAGTGTTTGCTACCCCATGTGAAGGGAGTCTATAAATGCAAGTTGTTGTTCAGGCACACCCATTCCCTGTAATTAAACTTCAATCCTCTTCATTGAAAATATGAGGAACTCTTAGTCACACAGAAATTTAAATTTTAAACACAATAATAATTCTTAAATTTCATACAGTGTCTCATCATGTTGTTGAGATGTCTGAAAGCACTTTATAGAAGATACTGTAAAGTGAATTGACTATTTGTAGGGTGAAACTTCAGATTCAATGCCACAAAGAAGAAGAATTAGGGGGTATCTTATTGAAACATATAAGATTCTTAAAGAGCTAGATAAAGTAGACACTGAGGGACTGTTTCCCCTGGTAGGAGAATCTATAACCAGGGGTCACAGTCTTAAAATTAAGGGTCAGCCTTTTAGAACAGAGTTGAGGAAACATTTCTTCACTCAGAGGGTAGTGAATTTATGGAATTCACTAACCCAAGAAGGCTGTAGATGCTCAGTTCTTCAACATTTTCAAGGCTGAGACTGATAGATTTTTGAAAAATAGAGGGATTTGGGGATAGGGCAGGTAATTAGAGTTAGGTGAGAAGATCAGCCATGATCTTATTGACTGCAATGGCTCGATGGTGGAGCGGGCCGGGTGGGGGACATGGAGGGGAGGGAGCGGACAGGTTGAGATAGGGTCAGCAGGTCACAGAGGTAGGAAGGGCCTTGGAGGGGAGGACGAGGATTTTGAACTCTTCTGGAGAATGGGTTGCCAATGGAGTTAGGCAAGGGTGGGGGTGATGGGGTCACACAGCCTGGTGTGGGAGAGGACACAAGCTGCAGAGTTCTAGATGATCTATAGCTTGTGGAGGGAAGAGTTGGGAAGACTGACAAGTAGGGAGTTGGCTTAGTCAAGCCTAGAATGCATGGATGAGGGTTTGGTGGCCTGAGGGTTTGGTGGCAGTGGTGAAGTGATGGTGCGGAGGTGAGGGAAGGCAGAGCGGGTCATGGCGCAGATGTGGGGTAGAAAGGACAGTTGAGGGTCTGGACTGGCTCAGTGAGGTGGAGTGTGCATCCATGGACGGTGATGCTGTCAGCGCCTGAAGTGTGGAGACGCTACGGTCTGTCGATATGGAAATTTTCCGATATCGATATATTGGTGGGCTCATATCGATTATATACCGATATATCGATATCGCCGGGTTTTTTATACTGCGCATGCGCACGCATTCCAAGGTGCGCGCGCATTCCATGCTCTAGGCCGAGGAGGTTTGCAATGTCGGCGACAAGGTAAGATGAAAAAGTTTGCTTTATACCGATATAACCGATATATCGATATATCGCTGGACACGATATACCGATATTTGTTTTTCATATAGAATTTTGCGATATACCGATATATTTGAATTTCCAATATTGGCATATCAATATGAAAAATGATACCGATATATCGATATATCGCCGGACACTAGGAGACGCTGACGGGAGCCAATCAGGAGCGCCTCGGTCTTCTTCACATTAAAATGTAGAAAGTTAGTTCTCATCCAGGACTTGATGTCTGACAGCAGTGGTCCTGGAGTCGAGGGTAGAGGCAGAGAGATAGAGTTGGTTGTCATCCGTGTACATGTGAAGAATGATACAGAATGTCGCAAATGTTTGCAGACATAATATAACTTCTTGTTACAACAGAATACGTGGAGCCTTCCAGCCAACATAGTGTACAGGCTCTGCAAGAGTTAAGCGGTTGGTCGACCAATAACTTTAAAGAGACTAACGCTAGTCTTTATGGTGGAAATAAATTTACTGTGGATTTGCTGTTCTCCCGAGAGTAATTCTTACTTAGTACAAAGGATTAGAAGGTGAAAGGTTTAACAATTTATCAAGAAGACTTGATCAACGATGGATCTTTGCTGTATTCAGATGGAATGAATCTCATAAAACTCAATGGGGTACTCATTTCTCTCTGCTTCTCTCACTGTGCTTTGGGTCGCTCCTCTCCTACCCTTATCCTTAACCCATATTACATTGGATGATACTTTGGCAGTCTGGCTCAGTGATCGCATTTTCGCTCTGAGTCAGAGGATTGTGGGCCCACGTCCCACGTCAGGGCTTGAAATCACGTTAATTGACAGTCCAGTGCAATGCTGGTGGGTGGTTGCACTGTCGGAGGTGCCGTCCTTCAGGTGAGGCGTCAAACTGTCTGCTTGTTGAGGTGGGCGTTAAAGACTCCATTACACCATTCGCAAAGAGAAGGGATTTTCCGTCGAGTGTGCTCATTGTGCATTTGCAGCCAAACATGGCAACCAATTTGCAGGCAGAAAGGTGAACAACTGAAGCCCAAAGGGCTTGAACCTTTAATAACAACTTGTACTTACGCGGGATGCGGCGATTAACAGTGGCCAAGCTTGACACTGAACTAGGGAGAGAAGTGGAGGGTAATGATAACAACACCTGCAGTGCCTTTTCGTGTTGTTGAGCATTTCATAGAATACATTGCAACGTGGATTCACTTTATTTTGTGGGTGAAACGTGGTAGCCCATTGCGTAGTGTCCCACAAACAGTCAATTTGTTTTTTGTGTGTGGTGGGGTTGGGTGTATTATTGCCCCCGGAAAGCCATCTGACAATCGACTAACATTCAGGTTACCACTTACCGCTAGGTTAACAGAGGCTTGTGGAGCAAAGAAAGTTGCCTAAGGTTTCCCCCCGCCGCCTGGGAATCAAACCTGGGTCCTCTCGCTTGTGAGGCAAGCGTGCTAACCATTAAGATACCTAGCATAAGACGGTAATCACAAATATACCATAAAAAACGTTGAGGCTGAAATTCCTTCTTGAAATGTTTTCAAAAACAACAATGTTCTGCATGTAACATACATAGCCCAGGGATGTCATGATGACTCTTAGTTAAAGTTCAGGATAAACCGCTTGCATCTGTGCTGCAGGCTCCTTCCAATCCTGAAACACCAGATCGGGATTACCCTGTCTGCTTAAAGATGGAATTATCCCATCTTTAATCTGGAGTGGAAATCACATCCAGGCTTCTAAAGGCCAGTTGTAATCAGTTTTGTGGTTAGTTGACTTGCCAACCCAAATTGTGACGGTTAACCCTTTCCTCAGCACGTTCCAATGCAATGGTCGAAAGGCCACTTAGCCTGTGTCCAGTTCAGTCGCAAAATTGGTCACTCGCTCCCTGGCTGTTTGTGGGACATTGCTGTACGCAAATTGACTGCTGGGTTTCGCCCACAAAATTCATCTTACAGTTTACCATTGTGAATCGCTTTGTCATGTATCGAAGACAAGATACCAAATGCAAGGAACATCATTACTATTATTAAATCTCAAAGCGCTTCACAGAATATACTGTAAAGTGAATTGACTGTATATTTGTGGGCAAAACGTGGCAGCCAATTGCGCACAGCAGCGTCCCCCAAAGTCGTGGATTGAAATGACCAATTTATTATTGTGTTTTATTTGAGGGATTATTATTAGGTGTGTGAAGTAAGGAAACTTGCCCAAGATTTCGCCTTACCTGGAATTGAACCCAGGTCTCTTGTTTGTAAAGCGAGTGCTCTAACCACTCAGCTACAGGACCCTTCATGATCGATACGATTATAGAATGTCCGCGGCATTGACAAAATCCTAGACGGTAACATTGCTCTTGTTAAACACAGGAAAAACAAGTTCTCCCACAAAACGCAAAGTGGATTCACCTTACAGGATATTCTGTCGAGCGCTTTGAGACGTCTGGAAGACGTGATAAGGCGCTGTGTCAAAATGCAACGATTATTATTATTGTTATTGTAATGTCTCCAAAGAAGACCGACCTAAGGAATTGTTTACCAATAGACGTGGAGCGGGTTTGTGTATGTATTGAACGAACGGCAGTGAGCACAGTAACAGCATGTGAGCTCCATTCAGGAGCCTGCTAGATTCGCGCACTTGTTCAAATCAGCAAAGTAGGTAACTAACTATGACATGCACTGAGCTTCCCTCTCTCCAGGCCGTTTCTTCTTTAATGAGATTTTGAAACCCGGGGAACCTTACACGAAAGTTGCACGAAAAATAATACGTGGCATTGTTGCCCTTCTAACAAGAGCTGACATAATTACTGTGGCCGTTTCTCCTTTAATTAGCACACTTCCCGCGTCGATGCGGAGAGTGGGCCTGGTAAAAGCGATCGGACAAGCATTCCTAAGGAGAACAAACAGAAGGAGCTTTCAGGGTAATTGGACCAGACAATGGCTGGCTGTATTCACAGCCGGAGTTGTCGTGGAAACTCTTTGGCAACTCTCGCCACCGCAAGTTGCACATCGCATCAGCCCCTCTAATAAGCCGTAATTGCTGCTCTGATTCACACGCTTTCCGGAATAGAGACAGAGAAACTCCCAACTGTCCTCTGTGTGAGAGATCGAGAGAGAGAGAGAGAGAGAGAGAGAGTCACCTCAGCCTCTCTTAAAGAATGTTTAGAATCCATCAACGGCAACTGGATAAGCAACCGAGATGTCAAAATAATAATAATAATAAATAATAATAATCCTTGCACTTGATAGCGAACCTTTCACGTCGTTGGGACGACCTCCCGACGTGAAAGGCGCTCTGCAAATGTAATTCTGTTGTTATTTTGTTGTTATTGTCTCAAAGTGCTTCACTGAATATACTGTAAAGTGCGAGGACTGTGTATTTTGTGGGCAAAATGCGGTAGTAAGTTGTGCACAGCAATGTCCCGTAAACAGTCGCTGCCATGGGATCTTCAATGCCCATCTGAATAGGTGGACAGAGGTTGTGGGCAGAGGAGGGGAACGTGAAACAGGCCGGAGCCTGCTGGTCAGAGGGAGCGGGCAGGTGGTCAGGGGACTAGGAGATCACAGAGGTAAGGGGAATAAGGCTATGGAAGGATCTTGAATTGTACCTCTGTGTGATGGAAAGCCAGTGTAGACGGGCGAGGGTGGGTGGGGGTGAGATTGTTACGGAGCCGAGTGTGGGAGAGGATACGGCTGCAGAGTTCTAGATGATCTGCAACCTGTGGAGGGAGGGTGACAAGTAGGGAGTTTGCATAGTCAAGCCTGGGTATTATGACGGCCTATATGAGAGTTTCAACAGGCCTGTGAGACAGCAGCAGAGCTGGGCAATGTGGCGGAGCAGGTCACAGTACGGATGTGGGGTAGAAGGGATGGTTGAGGGTCAGACAAGACACCAAGGTTCAGAACTGGCTCAGTGAAGTGGAATGTGCATCCGTGGATGGTGATGCTGTCAGCACCTGAGATGTGGAGACGCTGACAGGAGCCAATTAGGAGAGCCTCGGTCTTGTTGGACGTTCAACTGAAGAAACTTAGCTCTCATCCAGGACTTGATGTCTGTCAGATTCTGATCCTGGAGTCGAGGGTGGAAGCAGAGATTCAATTGAGTGTCGTCCTCTTATATGTGGGAGTTGACCCCATGTTTGCAGATGATGTCACCAAGAGGGAGCATTCAGTGTCCTCCAGGGCGAGAGAGCGCATTCTATTCCAACCACCTCTCTGCGATTTCCACGTGTAGGTGGGATACCTGGAATTATCGTGGTTTGGAGACTCTTAAACATGGTGATGGGTTTCCGCATGTGTCAGACAGTTGGCTGACCACAAAAACACACGAGGGAAACATATTGTCTGTTTTCTATGGTTTGGGTGGTGGCACGAACGAGCGCTATAAATATTAAAACATTTAATCCCATTTTTATTTTATTTTTATTTTATTTTACAGGAGTCTCAGTTCTCAGTAGCTATTTACGTAAATGAAATGGACTGCACAACCCAAGGTGAAAGGAAGCAGCAATCATTCCCCAACGACCCACCTGTCAACTTCGGGTCAATTTCATGCATTTTAAGTGCTTTATGCCGGGAGGAATTTCTGATTGAAGCTGGATTGAGACTGATCAAAACCTCTTTGACTTAGGATCCTTAATGTCTATCAGAGAAGAGGTCTATCAATCTGCTCTGGAATCAAACCCAGATATGTGGGAGCTAAGAACGCTACTTTGCTTTTAAAGGCAGATGTGTTCATGTTGGCCACTCAATAACAATAATAATCCTTGCATTCGACATTGCGCCTGACCACATCTTTGAGAATTGCTTCACAGAATATGTTGTAAAGTGACTGTGTATATTGTGGGCGAAAGACGCACTAAATTGCGCACATCAAATTGCGTCCATTGGCGCGCGCAAGTTTCCTTATTCCACACGCCCCTGGTTACCTAGCAATAAGTGGGAACCCGGCTGTTAATCGATCTCTTTCCAGGGGTAGTAATTGTTCTCCCAAAATTACAATCAAAAAACAATAACATGGTCACTCAATCCATGACTGTGCGCAATTGTGTTGCTCTCACAAAACTAGAGTCACTACACTTTATGGTGTATTATGCGAATTGCTTTTAGTCGTCTCAACGACGTGGTAAGGTGCTATATCAAATACCGTGAATGTTATTGCTGCACGGATAGCTTACTGTAATAACTTTCCCCGAGATATACCAGCAGCTTGGGACATTTACCTTGGGACGTGAAAGGCGCTCTAGAAATGTAACTTGCTGCTGCTGTTGTATAAGGCAAAGTAGAATTGGTGCCAATATAATTGGTCGCCTCCACCCCACCACCCAACCACCCAACCACCCTTTTGCTGGCTCTGAGACAGGGGCCGACAGAGCGGCTTTAGAAATCTGGTCTAAATACAGAGACTTTGCTGGTGGAGAATGTGTCGTTTCGGGAGAGGGTAATAGGTGGAAAATGCCCTGAATCCGCTCGGCAGGGATTCCGGAACAGCCAACCCCAACACACGGACTGACCTCGGGAGCAAAGGGACCTCGGGAGCCCAGCGTCCCAAACATTCACCGGCTCCTCGGGCATTAATTAGCTGTCAATTACGGCAAATTAATCAACTCCTCGCCCAATTAAGCAATGTCAAGAGGCGGCAGAGGAGCCGGCCTTTGTGCGAGGCGCATGAGAAATCACTTGTTGGCAAACTCACTTTCCATCAGCAACCCATTGCCTTGCTTCAGCGAGCGCAGGGGACTCGAGAGAAAAAAACCAAGGGCCAGGGAAACGCAGTGACTGCTGTAACTCTGCACCATAGGAACACAGGAACAGGAGTAGGCCATTCAGCCCCTTGCGCCTGTTCCGCCAATCAATCAATCAATCAATCAATCACTCAATCAATCACTCAATCAATCACTCAATCAATCAATCAATCAATCAAAACTTACATTTATATAGCGCCTTTCACGTCAAGAAGAGATCAAGGCTGATCAATACCTCAACTCCAATTACCTGGCTTTAAGAAGTAAGAAGAAATCCCACCTAAAGACCTTTCTTACAACGACCTGTGCCCTCCCTCTTTGCCCTGGCTCAGTATCAGACTCTGCCATCTGTCAAGCGCTCTGGGACGCTACCCTGCACGAAGTGGGTACTATATCAATGCAAGTTGCTGTTGTTGTTGGAATGGGCAGAATGCTTCTTGTGTGCGTTACAGCACCTGTAGTGTCCAAATTGTTGTCTCATAGGACTTCTCAGTTATTCTTGCTGGTTGTAGTGGAGTGACTGTGTTTTTTTTGCAGGCAAACCAGCCAGCCTTTCTGGACTCGGCAATGACCCACACACAAATGGCCGTGAGATGAACAGGCAGCTAAGCTGGAGTATAATATTGTATTTCATATTGGTAATGTTTAATAGGATAACCCCATCACCCCCACCCTCGTCCGGCTTCACTGACTCCCCCATCCCCATCCAAAAGGCCTTGCTTCTCCCTACCTCTGTGACCTGCTAGCCCACATTTGCTCCCTCCTCTCAGCGGCCCTTCGGTGGTCGAGCTTTCAGCCTCTCTGCCCCATGCTGCCCCCTACCCTGCCCCTCCCACTTGCTCACGTCCCAACCTGACTGTTCAGCACTTTGGGTCGTCTCCCAACCCGAAAGGCGCTCTATAAATGTAATTTTGTTGTTGTTACTTTTGAACTTCTTCCCACGTTCACTCTGCCTCGCTCCCTCCCTTGCCTCCTTCAAGACACATCTCGACCGTCTTCAGCCCCACTTCCTACCCTCCCTGGCCTCCACCCTCCCTGATCCCAATCCCCAACTCGGGTCCAAATCCCTGACTGTCCATGTCCAGCTCCTTAGGACGTCCTCCCAAATAATGAGAGGCTCTGTACAAAGGTAATTTTGTATTGTATTGTTTGTGATCTCCCCCCAAACCCAAGTCCAGCACTTTTTTCGTTTGCCCAACCGAGTGTCTGACACATACGGAAACCCATCACCGAGTTTAAGAGTCTCCAAAGCAAACTGAGGATTCTACCTGCACAGGGAAATCCCAGAGAGAGATTGTTGGAATGGAATGCTCTCTCTCGCCCTCTCTTTCACATGCTTCACATCCAACTGGCTAGCCCAGCACTGAAAGCCACATAAAATGCAACCTCTGAGGGACGATCTAAACTACAATAACATCATAATAATCCTTGTAATTTGCACAGCGTCTTATTGTGTTGTTGTGACGTCTCAGAGCGCTTCATTAGTACTTATTAAAAGTGAAAACCCCCCCCGAGCATTTTGTCGGCGAACGTAGCAGCCAATTAATCCTGTCGCAGGCTGAAGTAAGTGGTTATTAACTGTGTAAATGTTCCTCTCCCAGGCCTTAACGCAGGGATTATTCTTGGGTAATCACGTTTGGATATCCAACCTTCTCCAGGTGGTGAAAATCAGCTTCCTAATTTCCCAGTTGTCGACTGTAAATGATTTCTCAATCTGCTGTGGTAATTACATGAGTTATTTTCAGCATGGCAGGTATTACTGTCAGCACGTGCCGGTGACATGGTGTATAGGGATTGAGCTGGGATTGACAGTTTTAGACAATGTCAACTCGAAGAGAGCCAAACTGAATGAAAGTCCCACATGAAATGAGATGTAATACTCTGTTATGAATATATATTGTTTCGCCCACAAACAGGCAATCCATTTTACAGTGTGTTCTGCAAAATGCTTTGAGATGTCTCAACGATGTGATAAGGCGCTATCTAATAGTAATAATAACAACAACATTGTTAATAATCATCATAATAATCCTTGCATTTGATATAGCGCTTTTCACATCTTCTTGACGTCTCAAAACGCTTCACAGAATACACTGTAAAGTGAATTGACTGTATATCTGTGGGCAACACGCGGCAGCCAATTGCACACAGCAGCGTCCCACTGATCGTGGATCGAAATTGTGAGAAGAAAAATAGAGGGATTATTATTAGGCGTGTGGAGTAAGGAAACATGCCCAAGGTTTCGCCCTGTCTGGAATTGAACCCGAGTCTTTCGCTTGTAGGGCGAGTGCTCTAACCGCTGAGCCACAGGACTCCACAGGGTGCCTCTCACGAATTGAGTGACCCTCTGACACACCAAACCTATTCTCCTTTTCCACCTGCGTCAATAAATTTGCTTTCAATGTGCATTCTTTCCACGTTGAATTCCTTTTGCCGTATCTCAGGGCATAATATGTCCTCATGCCTTGGAAACTTTATCAAATGTCCCCAGCATTGATTTACCTGGCCACACAGCTTGGTATCAATCCAAAAAACTCTCTGATAATGTTAGTAGGGGAATGACCAGGGAACCTTGCAAACTCTTATGAATGGAGCCTGTTGCAGTATTGCCTTTGCTGTTTGCATGGTAAACGTACCCTCTGCCTGAATGTGTTTTGTGTGAGTGTGAGAGTACACTCACAAGGGGATAAAACACATATGGTTCTTGAGGAGGCAGCAGAGGTACACTTTGGATGGGACGTGTAACAAACAAGTGGGTCAGCTCTCTCCTCTCCTCTCCTCTGTTCTAACCGTAAATGCCAGCATTTCATGTATTACGACTCTGACTTAACCTAAGGCCATTTGGGGGTGTCGTCAACATATCTGCTTGTGTCCAATAAGTATTTTAGAGTTATTTCGGCTGGTGCGTATTTTAAATGCTGTTAATGTAAAAGAGATAATGGCTTTGTCCTCTCGACTCGAGAAGCCCCCGACTTTAATCACTGAAGCATTAGGTATCAAATATCGGACTCCATGACTCCCCACCCATACACACACACACACACACACACACACATACAGCTTTATATTAGTTATGAATAATGCAGACAGCAAGGGGGGAGCCAGGGCAGATCTGTGCAAATTCCATCAGTCGCTCTCTCTTCCTGTCCATTTATCACCATCTCCTTTCCATTATCCAGCCAATTTTCAGTCCAGCTAAGCCACTGTGCCGCCAATCCCTGTGGCAGTCACGTTATATTGGAACGTTTCATATATTGAATCTTATAGCCAAGTCCCTTCTGAATATCTCTCCTCCTCCATATTTCATTAGCTCTGACAGGACTTTCAGTGTTCTTGAGAATCACCGACCTGTTGCAGTTAAACCCTCCAAACCAACTCACTCTTGGTCTTGATGAACTATTGACCGTCGCTGATTTCCAACTCAATGTGTACTTTGCTGCTCCAGCAGTTCACTTGCTCCAGATCCTCTCACACTCGTTTTCAAATCGATTCACGTCTCACACTTCCCTAACTCTCCAATCTGCTTACCCACCCCGTACCCCCCCCCCCCCCCCCCACCAACACTCCCCACACTCCACCATCTGCTGCCTCTGTTTGGCTGAATCTGGCCTCCTATTTCCCTAGTGCCCTCTATTCCACCATCGGTGCCCATGCCTTCAGCCATTACTCCCCCAAACTCTGGAACTCTCTCCCTCCGTCAATCCCTCCATCTTTCCCCCCCATCCCCCTCCCTCCCTTTCAATATGTGAAAGCATCTGAGAGTGGGCAAGAGACATGGTCCCTGTAAGAATAGCCACAATCCACCACTGTGTGTGGGACACCGCTGTGCACAGTTGGTTGCGCACAATATTTACCGTCGATTCATTTTACAATTTCCTACTGAATTTACGGTATGTCCTGGTAAGCGCTTTGCGGCTTCTCAGAGATGTGACAAGGGGCTGTACCAAATATAAGAATGGTTATCATTATTGTTCTGATAATAACTGCGTCCTTCACTATCCTTATCAACGAATAAAGATACGGCTTAAAGAGTAGAGGGAAGGGAGATTGCAATAAGACACATATATATATATACAGTATATACATGCGTATATATTAAAAAGCCATTGAACAGAGAACAAAATCAAGTAACAGCTGTTTGCTCTTTAATCTCTAATCGTTCGATCTGGCCTTGAATAGGATAGAGGCCACGCAGAAAACACTGAACTACATCTTAACCTAATCTCCTTTGTTATTATTACATCCTCCTTACTCATGTAAATCAGGCCAAAGTCATTTTAATATGCGGGTGTGTGAGTCTACCCTGTGTTAGGGTAACAATAATAATGATGCTTGCATTTAATATAACGCCTTATCATGTCATCAAGGCTGCGTTTCTTACTGGCGAAACCCAGCAAAATAATAATAATAATCCTTGCATTTGATATAGCGCTTTTTACATCTTCTAGACGTCTCAAAGCGCTTCACAGAACATACTGTAAAGTGAATTGACTGTAGTTATTTGCAGGCGAAACGCGGCAGCCAATTGCGCACGGCAGAGTCCCACAAACAGTCATAGATTAAAATGACCAATTTATCATTGTTTATTTTGAGGGGTTATTATCAGGCGTGTGGAGCAAGGAAACCTGCCCAAGGTTTAACCCTGCGAAGAATTAAACCCTGGTTTCTTGCTTGTAAGGTGAATGCTCTAGCGACTGAGCTACTGAACTCCACAATGTCACAGTGCATTGTGATGCCTCTGAAGTCGAAGCATGGACCGAGGGCAGTCACCTCTGTAATGGGAAGATGGAAGTGTTTATTGAAATATAAATAACATTTATTTATTGGTTGAATAAATACATATCCATTGGGTTGGGCTGAGGTGTTTGAAATCACCAGTAAAACATTCAGATCACATTGGCTTCCGGCATGTCCCTGAGCCCCTATTAACCCGCTTTTAAGGTTTCCCATTCACCCTACAGATGGCCGTTCAGTCTTGCAACTCTTACAATATTCTGCAAATATTCTCAAAGAAATCTCACTGATTTCAGAACTTCAGGATAACAATGTAAGTGAAAGGAAATCATGTTTATTAATGACACAAGTCTATCAATACACCTAACATAGGCATTTGGTTGTTAGGATTTCTGATCATCGATGTTGCCAACATGTTATCGCACTTTTCACAGTACAGTACTGACACTACACACACAAGTCGCACTTTCATCCAATATACCCCACCCTGCCGTCTACCTCTGTGTCCCCTTTCAATTATTTTTTGCTGCAATAAATGCAACCTGTCTCTCTGTCTCTCTCACTTTCTCACACACAGATACACTCTCTCTCTCTCTCACACACACACACACACACACACATTAATCAACCTTCTGACTAATTCACCAAAGACTGGGGACCTTTGTCAATTATCCAGTAACAATTTTTAAGGGAGAGGAATAGAATAGAATTTAATAGCTGATTAGTGAGGATTTGCTGTTATTATATAAAACCAGCCGAGCATTTCCTAGATTGGGTTTATTCCTTGCGATCTGACATAATTGTAAAGATCTCCTTCCCTTCCCCCGTGTTCTTGTTTCTCCTTGTCTTTCTTTTAAATTGTCTCTATCTCCCTTTCCCTCTCTCTCTCTCTCTCTCTATTTATTTTGGAACTCCATCCCGCAGTCCCTCCGCCTTGCGTCCTTCAAGTGGCGTCTCAAGACCGTCCTCTGTGACCACGCCTTTGGCCACCCTCCTACACCTCCCCTCCACCCCACCCCTCTCTCTCCTGATCCTAACTCCCTGCTCTGGTCCAAATCCCAGACTTTCACCTGACGTGAAAGGTGCTGTGAATGTAAATGTAAATTTGTGTTGTGTTTCTCTGTGTTTCGAATGAGAGAAATTGCCAACACTCTCACTTTGGTCTATGAACACAAACCGGTTTAAGTCTATACGCAGCTATAATGACACGAACATAGACACACACACACACATATACTTACATACAACCCTTAATCTCCCGCAAAAACGGACTGTATAATAATAATAATCCTTGCATTTGATACAATGCCTTATCGTGTCATTGAGTCTCAAAGCACTTCATGGAATATACCGTAAAGTAGACAGACTGTGCTTTCTGTGGGCGAAAAGATTTTTCGACATAAATAAAAATCCTGATTTAATGCAAGCTTTAAAGCGTATTTTGTGGTGATGTGGGGAGCGGGGTGGGGTGGAGAGAGGCAATGATGCTTCACAATAACAGGGAGACAGAGCGACTGCAGTTAACATATTAATACATGCAGTCAGCCAAGCAGACGTAATCACCAGCACATAATTTGATATTGAAATCCAGCAAAGACCAGCCCCGCAAACATCCACCCACACCCTCCCTCCCCACCTCCCTCCTCTCTAAACTACAGCAAATTACTAAAAAGCTAAGCTGATTTGCTCATCAAATCTAAAAATAAGCAGTTTATCCGGCAACAGAAAGATCCCGTGCAACTGATGTTAGGATTAAGGTTCTTTGATTACTAGAGAGAGAGGTGGGGAGAGAGGGGGGGGGTTGATTACTAGAGAGAGAGGTGGGGAGAGAGGGGGGGGTTTGCAGAAAACAGATCAGTGAAAGTTCTGAATGTATTAATATTTTTGAGGGGGTGGGAATGCGTGTGTTGGTGAGGGGGGGGGGGTGGGTTAGAGACATTCTCCTCAATGCATACAGTCAATTCACTTTACAGTGTATCCTGTAAAATGCTTTGAGACGTCTCGAATAATACTAATAACAATCCCTGCATTCGATATTACGCTTTTCCACGTCTTCTAGACGCCTCAAAGCGCTTCATAGAATCTGCTGTAAAGTGAATTGGCTGTATAGTGGTGGGCGAAACGTGGCAGCCAATTGCGCACGGCGGTGACCCCACAAACACTCATGGATTGAAACAACCAAATGAAAAAAGAAAAAGATTCGCGGGGTCATTATTAAGCCTGTGGAGCAAGGAAACTTGCCCAAGGTTTGGCCCTGCCTGGACTTGAACCCAGGGCTCTCGTTCGCAAGGCGAGTGGCTCTAACCACTGAGCTACAGGGGCTCACAAGACATGATAAGGCGCAATATCAAAAGCCACGATTACGATTGTATTATTATATTGGGCTAAATAGCTGTGGGAACTACAGAAGTGTATGGTATCTGTCACAAACATCACAGGAGGTACATCAAAATATCATCATCATTGAGAATAATTTGATACAGCGCCTAATTTGATGTCAAATTTGAGGGCTTTTTCGTGGGGTTGTTGCCGTCATTGTTGCTTTACAAATTCTTACGAATCATTTCAAAATCATTGTTATCATTTTAGCATTTCAGCAATATTGTTAGTATTGATAGCACGAATCATCACATCCTCACCAATGGTTAACATGTGAAATAGTGTTATTGGCAACAAAACATATGAAATGAGGGAAAAGAGTTTTAAAACCGTGAAATGCCACAATAAGAGCAAACAAGCAAGAAAAGACAATTTAACACCACACGTGATAAGGCGCTACATCAAATACAAGGATTATTAATATGATTATTAAATGATATATTAAAATCATCCCAATGTAAAACCTGTTTTGTCGGGTGATGGACACTGACATCTGTCCTCTGGATCTGACTGCTGATATTGTCATTAAATAAATAAATAAATATAAAATTCGAATGAATAAAGAACTGTTTTGGTTTCGCTATCATTTTTGTGGCAAATGAAGTTTTCTTACAGGATTATTTCATTTGGATTTCCCTCGCCTCTCTCTCTCTCTCTCTCTCTCTATACCCTCCACCACCACCCACCCCCCCTCTGTCCTTTCTCCTCTCTATCTTTTAATTCTCCCGCTTTCCCCCTCTCTGCCTATCTATCTTTCAATTCTCTCTCTCTCTCTCTCTCTCTACCCCTACACACACAGTCTCTCTCTGTTGCGAATTAAACGCACCTCACACATCTTCAAATTAAAAAATGTTCCTAAAATCAGAAAGATTGGCCAATGTAGCCATTCAGGATAGTTTTTTCACTGTAAAAAAAGATCATCACTGCAACCATAAAAATTTTTTTTTTTCCTCTTTTTAAAAAAAAATCGCCCGTTAACTAACCGCTTATCTCAAATCAGGGACTATTACCAGGGCAGGTTACGGCGCATAATGGCTTGTGCTTTCGTAAACAGACTTAACCTTTGCAAAATTCAGCAGAGGACAGAGAGGAGAGAGATATCAGCTTCGCATCAAACGAAAGACTTAAATAGGGGGCAGAAAGCGAGCGTTATTATTATCATCATCATCGGTATTTTATAAAACAAGGATTATTAATAATTTAAATAGATTATCCGCACAGAGATATTCCAGGTCGGTTTGGTATTGAAGCCTGTCCCAGTGGAATCCTATTCATTCCGATTTTATTGACTAAAGTATATTTTTTCCACCCTTAGGGTTATGAAATTGCTATGAAATTTATGAAATTAAAATAATATGTGTATTACTGTACAACAATATGTGTATAATGGGTGTGTAATAATAATATTAATGTTAATAATAATCCTTGCATTTGATAACAGCTGCTTATCCTGTTGTCGGGACGCCACACAGAAGAAATGTTTCTATATGAATATCCACAGCACCTTTTCACGTTATCTGAAGGACCTAACAGAGTGTGTGTTTCTGTGACTGTGGAGTGTGGTGACTGTGGTGAGTGTGGTGACTGTGGAGTTTGCAGGCTCACGTTTACAGGTGGGGAGCGATGGTGAATTATAAATGCAGCAAATTTTCCGAAATGTCTCAGTGAATCTCCCAGGGTAACAGGGACCAGGGAGCACAGGTTATTAGATGCTTTAAATCTGAAAGGACTATGTATGTGTCTCTGTGTGTCTCTGTGTGTGTGTGAGAGAGAGATGTTGTGTGTTTGTTTCACATTTCCTGCATCGATTCACACTTTCACTTTCTTCCTCCCTCTCTCTCTCGTTTATTCCCATTTACTTGGACCTTTGCGACAATAAACTATTCATGCAACAGCAACAACAACAAACAAAAGACTGGATCTTGATCGGAAAGATGGTTCAGATCGATTGGAAGCTGTTTCCCTGTTTGAAGCCTCCCACCCGACTGTCTGCACACGGGATTCAGTAAATCACAAATGATTTTGCCAAAACCAGGAGAGAAAAGAAGGGAAGGTGGAGGGAGAGAAAACTAAAGTCAAACGGTAGACCCACGTCTAGCAGGGAATAATCAAGCAGATAGTTAGAAAACAGCAGAGAAATGAACACATCTAAAGAGAGACAAGGAGGTGGGATGTTCACACTCTCTTTCCTCGTAAATGTGTGTTCACTTGCTCTCCCTCTCTGTCTCTCACACTCACATATACATTGGGATATATATTTTGTAAGTGGATTTGATGGTAAAATATTTCGTTCTGTGTAATAAAAATACAATTTCAAATTTCTATCGTTGAAATGTTAATTTTCGACATTGGAATACATTTGAATGGCAAATTTCTGCATCAGGTACAATTCATATTATTATTTTCAGTATCACGTTTCAGTTGCGTGTGTTGTGTGTGTGTGTGTGTGTGTTGTGTGGGGGGAAACAGAGAGATAGATAACGATAAGAGAGGCAAAGTCAAACTGAACACCTTCATTAAACAGAGAGAGGAGGGGGGGGGAAAAACAGCATAAAAAACATCCTGATAGATATCCGTGAAATAAAACACCTTTTAAAAATGAAATACAAGATCAAATAGACTTGCAAAAACACGAACCAAATTCATGAAAGCTGCCTACCAGCTTTTGTTCGTCGAAAGATCAAATAGAATATGAATTAAATTGAATTTAAATCGATCAAATATTTGTATGTTTAATAGTTGCTGACTGGGTGGGTGGATTGGTGTGTGGTTGGAGGGCGATTTAAGAGGCAACCCCCCCCCGAAAAAATGATCTCCATACATTTAAGAAAATTAAACGACCCCCTCACTGCAAATCAACACACACAGATATAATGTGTCTTAAGATCAATTCTTAGAAAATAAAAAGAATAGAGAAATTTGACATTTAAGTGTATTCACGCAGAAATTGTACAATATTAAACTTAGAGAGACTGCAAATGGCACTTGCTTTGATATCACACATGACATAATAAATTATATTGCAGTTTGCAAATGAAATCCATTTACAAGAACACCCCCCCCGCAAAAAAAAATCTCAACGTGTGAGAGAGGGAGGGAGGGAGGGAGAGAAAGAGAGAGAACGAGCAAGTGAATACAAGGGGAGGAAAAATAAGATAGATATGTCTTAAAAACTGTCTCCCAAACTGAGAGATCCAGTGATATTTTTCCCCTCTGTGTGGGGGCTGAGGGGTGGGGGGGTTGGGGGGGGGGAGGTGGGGGGGCTGAGGGGTGGTGGGTGGGGGGAGGTGGGGGGGAGGGGGGGCATAAGACTCTCAGATCCCCCCCCCACCACCAATCGTTGCCTTGTTCCTGATTGGATATCAGGCGTGTTCTTGTCCCACTAAATAAATAGGGAATTTCTAATAGAATCACATCATTGCACATGAGAGAGGGAGAGTGCACTTGGGACGAGAATCAGTGAGTGAGTGAAAGGGGGGGAAGAACAAAAATAAGTGGGAGGGAGAGAGAGATAGAGGGGGGCAGTGAGAAATAAGGGTGGTGGAGGAGGAGGGAAACCACAACGACAACAAAATAAGTGTAACATCCCCCCCCCCCCCCCCCCCCCCCCCACTCTCCCTAAAAAATGACAGGGAAACGGGAGATGGTTTCAAATAATTTCCCCAAAACCAAAGGCATCTCTGTGGCTCAGAACCTGATGACCAACGAGCAGTCCAAAGGTACCAGTCCCTCCATTGGCAATGCCTCCAGGTGCACTGGCTTTGGGATTCAGGAGATCCTGGGACTCAACAAGGATCCCCCAGCGCCTCCCCGGCTGACTATGGATTCCCTGCCGCCCACGGCTCACCTTCTGACGGCTAGGACAGTGCTGACCCCCGCCGGGGTTGGGCTGGTCGGGGCTGCCGGGCTCCCGGCGTTTTATGGGCAGCCGGCGTTTCTGGATGTGCTGACAGAACATCAAGGGGCATTGGCCGGGCATCTACACAGAGCTGCTGCCCAGCTAGAGACCACACAGCAGGTCAGCTCAGGTGAGAGGCTCCTTCTTGTACTGTACACCCCATCTCCCCCCCACCAACCCTCAACTCAACCCTAAACCCTAACCAACCCTGAACCCAACCCATCTCACCCCCAACTCTAAACCCTAACCGACCCTAAACCCTAACCAACTCCCCAACACTAAACCCTAACCAACCCTAAACCTAACCCAACTCATTCCCCCAATCCAACCCAACTCACCCCAACCCAAGTTCCCTCCATTGTTTATGCTCAGCCTGGTGTGTGTCACACGGAGGAACCCATCCCCACAAGAGTCTCCAAAGCAAACTGAGATTTCCATGTATCCCACCTACACATGGCAATCCCAGAGAGAGTTTGTTGGAATGGGATGCGCTCTGTCTCTCTCTCTCTCTCTCTCTGGAGAGATGCATCCTTCTTACTTAATTCAACAATGTATTGTCCAGCTAGGACCACCCTACCGATTAGGGCTTTGGTTTTGCAGGATTAACAGGAGCTGAGAGGGAGAGAGGATTCCCTTCCCCCAGCGCCTGGTCTGCCCTTCTAGGTCCTATCATCAGCAGTGAGAGCCCTGGCTATACTTCAGACCTGCCTGGCTCAGGAACCCGAATGGAGGCCGCCACAGAGGGCTGGCTTGATTCTGGCAATTCGGTTGCCAAACATGTCAAACGTGTAGCCAGTTCAGCTCCAAGGAGATCCCACTTATCTTGCCCCAAGGACGATAATTTATCACACCCTCTGGACTCCCCCAAGCATTGGCTCCTTCTTGCCCTGACCTACACTCGGGCATTTTCTTAAAGGAATTGTCACTGCTGGGGATTAAACTCAAAGGGACACTGTTATCCCGCACCGAGAAACATTAACGCAGATTATATTTTGCAGATGTAACAACGCGCTTCATGTACTGACATGAAAGGGACTATACAAGTGTCATTTTGTTGTTGTTGTTTCAAATGTTCAGATGATTAAAAGTAACGTGAAATCAACGGTATAATAATAATAATCAGTGCATTTGATATGGAGTTTTGTCATATCTTTGAGATGTCTCAAAGCGCTTCATAGAATGTACTGTAAGGTGAATTGACTATATTTTGTGGGCGAAACGCAGCAGCTGATTGCGCACGGCAGTGACCCAAACAGCCGTGGATTCAGTGACCAATATATTATTTTGTTTATTTCCCCCGGTAAAGCGAACTGCCAATCGAGTACCCACTGGGTTCTTACTTACTGCTAGCCAAACAGAGGCGTGTGGAGTGAGGAGACTTGCCCAACATTTTGATCTGACGGGAATCAAACTCAGGTCTCTCACTTACAAGACGTGCGCTCTAACCTCTCACAGGTATCATTATAATGGAGAGCAATTTATTGGTGAGGAATTTTGAAATGACTGCAGATTTCATATATAATATTTAACTGTAGGTATATTTTTTAAAAACCTTTACCTGCGCCTAACATTCTCCGGAAATTGGGTAACCGGGATGCGTCTCTCCAGAGAGAGGCAGTGCGAATTCCAATCCTACAATCCACCTCTGGGATCTTCATGTGAGGTTGGGATGCACGGGATTCTCAGCTTGGTTTGGATACTGCTCAGCAATGGTGACTGCCTTCAGCCACTGCGCCCCGAGGCTCTGGAAGTCCCTTTCTCACCCCCTACACCTCGCTCCCCCTTTTTCCCCCCCAGTTTCAGGTCTCAGCTGAAGACCTTTCTCTTCGACCGCGCCTTTGGTCACCTTTCTACCCCTGCCCCCGGGATCCGTTATTGTGAAGCGCTCTGAGACGCTGTCCGGCGTGGAGGGCGCGATATAAATAGAAGTTGTTGTTGTTGATGGATTTCTGCATGTGTCAAACCAGAAACAACACTAACAGTACTTGAAGTCAAAGCTACTGAGGCTACTCACCTTAACCACTGAAATAATCTGTTTCTCCCACAAAATACGCAGTCAATTCACTTTACAGTATGTTCTGTGAAGCGCTTTAGGGCATCTTAACAATGTAATGAGGCGCTATATCAAATGCATGTGTTATTATTATTATTATTATCAGTTTGCAACAAAATTAAATTTAGATTTTTCTTTTTTTTTAATCGAACCCTTGAAATTGCATTCCCCAAACCAAAACTATTCTCTATTAAATAAAACAAATATATTGTGGAGACTGGGGGCTGATTGATTTTGCTTGTTGTGTTTTTCTTATTTATATGCATTCAATGAAAATGCTTTAAGCAGTAGGAAAGGTATTTTTTTAATCCGATTTTTGTTTCTGTGAATATTGTCGTCGTCGTCGTCCCCCCCCCCCCCCCCTCAATTCTGGTGGGTGATGTGGTGTTCTGTAGTTTAGCAAATTTTATAAATATTAATTCAACACATTGTAGATAATGTGATTATTTTGCGATTGAAAGGCTGGAGGGATATTTCAAATGAAAGACTTGGCACCCAATCTTTTTTTTATAAATGTCTCCCTGAAGACATATTAACACGGATTCATTCCCTGAACTAAATTATTGCTCCGTTTCTTGGGACACGAAAGGCTGCGTTTATTTCAATGTCTGTCTGGATTTGTGACTGTTTTTCAATGAATTTTTATATGTGGGGAAAAAAAGTGCAATTACAAAATAGTATCATCGATTATCGAGTATTTGCAGAATATAAGAGAATATTCCTATTGATAAGACTGTTTGCAGACTGTTCGGCAGTCTGTTTCTATTCGTTCACAAAATCCAGCCACAGTATATACTCTGTGAAGCGCTTTGAGACGTCTCGACACAGGGATAAGGCGCTATCTCAAATGCAAGGATTCTTCTTCTTACTATTTAACAAAATGTATTGACAGAATATTATTCTTGATTAATACATTAGTGCATCCAACTGCTTTGCAGACTCTTTTTTGATTTGATTTTGTTTTTTAAAGAAAGCCTATTTCCAGTACACAGCCTGTCGCTTTCTGTGCAAGTTCGAATGTTCTTGTTGTGTTTTGTGTGTGTGTGTGTGTTGTGTGTGTGTGTGTGTGTGTGTGTGTTTTCTGGGTGTGTTACAAGAAAACTCGTCAAATAGACACGAATTGAATCACAAAATGATGTGAAATTAATAATAATTGACTCCCTCACTTTCTCTTTCCCCCCCTTTCTCCCTCTCTCCATCCTTCTCTTTCTCTCTCCCTCTCCTGCTTTGACACTAGACTTGTCCCACGTTCAGTGCTGTGTTCAATTCAGGGATGTGTTGTGTGTTTCTGGTCTGAGTTTAACGCTGTAAAGACAGACAGACAGATGGTATTTTAAGCCGGGAGAGAGAGTTTTCCGCGTTTCCAACTAACCAGCGGCAAACCAGTACAGCAGAGTTACTGCATTTAACATTGAGCTGTTTCAAGTCAAACGCCACTAACGAAATGGTCTGTGTGTGTGTGTGTGTGTGGGTGTGTGAAAATACACTTGGTAAAAGATTTCGATGCGATAATTAATTATACAGCGAATCAGCTTCGAAATGTCGCATTTTACCCCCACCCACGCCCTCCCATATGTTTGCAGAGAAAATTCTTGAAATGAACCATGTCAGTTAGGTGTGAAAGTCACAATTTCTTTGAACTGAGTGGATCTATAAGCGCTATATCAATATATATATATATATATATATATACATACATACTGTCTAAGCGCTAAATCAATATATATATATACATATATACTGTCTATAAGCGCTATATATATATATATAAAAATGCAAGGATTATCTGGAACTGCCGTAAAAGACTTGTTCAATATTTGGGGAGATTCACTTAGAAAATTGTCCACCTTTTCAGGTTAGAGACATTAAATCAGGTGATGTACTCTGTATAAAGGTGTGTTCCTGTGTTGTGGATCAATTGCGATCCTTGCATTTGCTAAAGCAATTGAATGGTTTTAATGTAAAGTGTAGTGACTGTGTAATTTGTGCTCAGCAATGTTCCACAAAAACATGTGTACAGTGTACAGTACAGTGTACAGTACAGTGTACAGTACAGTGTACAGTACAGTGTACAGTACAGTGTAGAGTGATTTTTATTGTTTGGTCAGAGGGTTGTATAAGACATGGGGAAACCTGTCACCTTTGCTTAGCAGTCTCCAAACCAAACTGAGAATTCCAGGCGTCAACACCTCCCGACACATGGAAACCCAGGGAGAGATTGTTGGGATGGAATGTGCTCTGTGTCTCTGTGTCTCTGTCTCTCTCTCTCTCCCTGGAGGGACAGATCCCCATCACCTAATTTCTGTAGAATATGAGGCAGAGAGATAGAGAGAGGTCAGGTCTCATAGCAAATCAATGGCATATGGAATGAGGAGACACTTACCCACAAGTGTATAGGATTTGTGTACTGGAGCTCAGTGGTTAGAGCGCTCGCATCGCAAGCGAGTGGACCCCGGTTCGATCCCCCGGCACCGTGAAGCCTGACTCCACACGCCTCTGATTACCGACCAGTGAGTAGGAACCTGTCGACTGAATCAGTCCATTGGCAGATCGCTTCCCAGGGGCGATAATCCCTTTTTTAAAATAAAAAATAATGCAATCACTCAAATCTGCGGCTGTTTGTTGGACACTACTGTGTGAATTGGCTGCCGCTTTTCGCCCACAAAAGATGTGGGTTGATTTGCTTCACAGTGCATTCTGCGAAGCTTTTGAAGACGTGATCGAACGCTGTATGAAATGCGGGGATCGTTATTATTATTGTGGTCGGTGTGCGGGGTGTTCTGTGCAGTGTGAGGTTGGAAACTGTGCCTGCCGCTCGATGCCGAGTGTTACAATTGGAAACATCTGTGAGATACAGACGCGATCCAGCCCGGGCGGCACCCCATGAACACAGCAGGGGTGCAGGCGGGGGAGATGGCACATGTGCCTTCTCACAGTAGACATCCTTACCTGTCAGCTTCTCTTCTCACGTATAAGAGGTCAAAACCAATCAGTGATGAATAGCCAGCGGAACCTCTGACAATGTTCTGCACATGTGTATTTGTATGTAAATCTCATTCGCAGGTCTGTGCACGATAGGCTGTATCAGAATAGCAATTTTTGCATTTGATATCACAACAAATGGCGTTTGTATGGACCTTACATGTGTACAGTGCCTTATCACATCATTGAGACGCCTCGAAGCGCTTCGAGGTGAACTGACTGTATATTTTGGGGGCGAACCCCGGTACCTGCAAAATAGGGGTCTGTGTTTGGCCGCCCGTGCACAGTGCTGCTGCTGACGTGATGGACACTATATCAAGCCAAGTTGTCATTATTCCTGCAATGCAGCCTTGCCCCCCCCCCCCCCCCCCCAGTTCAGTCCTGTGCCGCAGTGATGCCTGTGTAATTAGCGATGGGATGTGTTGTTGGACAGGAGGAAGTCGGGATGTGTGAAATGAACGAAATCAGGACATCAAATAATAGTGCAATAAATAATAAAGTGTAGAATTCTGGTTGTAAAAAAAAGAACAGGTTTATAGAGGGAATGAGAGTTATAGGGCTACACAGGATAGTTGCAGTAATAGGGTATTATATGCAGTATAGTGTAATAGGAGTAACAGGGTTATATAGTACAGTGTAATGGGAATAATAACTAGGACACCACTTTCACCAGTCACTTCTTATTAAGATTCTCTCTGCAAAATATTTCTGTGGTAGTTTTCAGCTGCTGCGTGTAAACTGTAAATAATAAAATAAATGACCTGAATATGAATACAAGTGACTCGGTAACAAGAGAGGCACTTTCTGTCTTACAGGCAGCCAGTCAGCCAGCACTGCTCAGCTGAGAGTTTGGGAGGTATCTGTTTTTGTGTGTGTTTGTATGGGGAGGGCTTTGAGTTTAGAGCCTGGGCTGACTTGGTTTGTCCCATGCTTCTTGAATCTGAAAGCTTCAATAATAATATTAATAATTATATAACAATAATAATCCTTGCATTTGATAAAACGCCTTCTGACATCTTAAAGTGCTTCATGGAATATATTTTGAAGGATCAACGCTGCAGCCAATTGCACACAGCAGTGTCCCACAAACAATCGTGGATTGAGTGACTAATTTACTACATCTTTTTAAGGGATTATTACCTCTGGAAAGCAATCCTTCAATCAGATGACGACCGGTTTACCACTTACTGCTGGTTGGGGGGTGTGAGGGAAGGGGTGGGGGTTAACAAGAGGTGGGGGGAGAGAGAAAGAGATTGGGAGAGAGAGAATATGTAAGGGAGAGAAACATGGAGAAGAGGGGAGCGCTAGAAAGAATGAGAGAGCAGAGAGTTCCTCCAGTTTACACCTTTCCACCCCTCTTTCCATATGTTGTAAGGACAAATGTTTGACCACACTTTTGGTCTTTTACTTTCCCCATCCCGCCTCCCTCGGCCCTGTCTGCTATGTTTCCTAATTCTATTCTAGTGCTCTTCGACAGCAGTTATCCTCTGTAATGCCCTGGTCTCTATTAAGTTTTGCTCGAGCATTTATAGAACATGTGCAGTCACAATCATTTCTCTGCACCTCCAACCCAATCAGCCAATAATCTAATGGGAACCAGGGTTTTCTCTTTAAAGAACTAACCCGCCTGAACAAACGTTAATTACTTCTTGGAACGAACAGAGGGAGATGTGGTTTGTGCTTTGTTATTAAGATCTGTTTGGGATTTTCTCTTTTACTTTTATTGGAAAGACTCGTGGACCATTGATAAAACAATTAATTGTTTGTTTGAAATCAGCTGATTTGTGGGGGCGGATTGGGGCTGGGGGGGTGGAGTGCAGTTGGGGTTGGGTTAGAGCTGGGGCTGGGGGCCGGTTGTGGGGAGGCTGGGATTGGGGGCGGTTGGGGTTGGGGTATGGTTGGAGCTGGGGGGAATTTGGGGCTGGGGTATGGTTGGGGCTGGTGGGGGGGTGGTTGGGACTGAGGGCTGGCTGGGGCTGGTGTTGTCTCTTGAGTGTGGTCACCACTGTATTCTGAAGTCTTTTGAAGTCCTGTTATACTCCCCTATACTGGGGAATAGATCAGAAATAACTGTCCATTCTTAAGGAGAAAGCTGTTTCCATTGTAGTCATTAGATTGGGAAAAAAAAACCTTATGAGATTGAACCATTCACCACGAGATTTCAGGCTGATTTTTAAAATTTCAGCATCTCACCCACAAAATATGTGAATTCACTTTCCAGTATATTCTGTGATAAACAAAATGATAAAGCGATTTATAAAATGCAAGGATTATTATTGCTTTTATTCAGTCACAAGTATTGGACTTTCAACAGATTATTTAAAATCCCCATTTATTTCTGTTAGTTAAGAGCTATTTTCGGTAGCTCGACTAATAAAATACATTGATTCAATACATTTATATTTGCTTCAATTTGGCTATTGCATGCTTCAGCGAAAAGCAATAACTGTATTGTATCAGCCATTAATAGTTGATGAATTAATATTAAGGATGGTATGTTTGGACTCTGGCAAAGCCCTTGATAGAGGTTATCGCCCCAAAGAGAGAGGTTCAAATTCAAAGGGAATGAGATCCTTCCACAGTTAGACTAGATCGATTTTCAACACAGTTCTTTCAAAAGTCTCTTTATTAATTGTAACCGTTCAAACTCACCAAAGCAGATGACACCTCACATCTTGAAACCTTTTACAGGTTGGTTTCCTGTTGTATTTGGTGTCGATTTCCCGAGGTATTTGGGTCAGTTGCCGCTGTATTTGGATGAGTTGCCAGTTATGTGTCGGTGAATTTGCAGTTATATTTCCATGGGCTGTTGGTGCTGTTGTTTGTTGGGTGAGTTTCCTGTACGTGTGCATTTTGCAGAGTTTCTGGTGTGAGTTGGTGGCACTTATTGGGGTAGGGTTTTGTTGAGGTGTATTTGGGATTGAGGTTTGTTGGCATCAATTTGGGGCTGGGGTGTATTCAGGGTTTGTTGTGTTGGGGCTGGGGTGTATTCAGGGTTTGTTGTGTTGGGGCTGGGGTGTATTCAGGGTTTGTTGTGTTGGGGCTGGGGTGTATTCAGGGTTTGTTGTGTTGGGGCTAGGGTGTATTCAGGGTTTGTTGTGTTGGGGCAGGGGTGTATTTTGGTTTGGGTTATATTTGGGGTTAAGGTTTGTTGGGGTGTGTTTGGGGGTGGGTCTGTGTTTGGGGTGGGGCTGGGGTTAGGGTGTGTTTCAGTTTGTTGAGCTGTGGTCTCTATTTGATGGGAAGTTCGATGGAATATCCAAACCCAATGCTTATTTTTGATGTTACAATTGGATGTACAACATCAATGGCACACTGTGACTGCAATGTACACACTGGTGTCCCCCAAACTCTTGCCAACCTGCGCCTAATACTATCTGGAATTAGATAAGATAAGCAGGATATCTATCCCCTCCACCCCACCCCCACCCCGCCTCCCAGAGAAAGTATTCCATTCCAACAATCTATGTCTGGGATTTCCATGTGTAGGTGGGATGCGGGGAATTCTCAGCTGGGTTTGGAGACTCTTAAGCAATGGTGATGGGTTTCCACATGGGTGAGGCTAAACCTAAAACATGATCGGACATTATGACTGGCCGATGGATCACAAACCAAACCAGATTCCCACCACAGATAAGGGGAGAGATTTAACAAATCAGACACTTGCAGAGACTCAAAGAAATTAACAAGTGCAGAAAATACTCCATCCCACCTTGCATGGTCCACTTAGAAATGATTCCAGTTAGGGCAGGCAGTAATGTGTGTGTGTATATATATATCTATATATATATAGATATGTTCTTACAATAATCTCTATAATCCACATTCATTTATATCTGAACTCTTCATGGAATTATTTGTCAGCCGCTGTTCTATTTGAGGGATGGGAATTGTTTGTGTGAGATGGGAATTAATGTCTTTTGAACGACGACCATATTCCTCAATAGATACATTCCCTAAAGTATTTGCTTCTGAAGCTAAATGTACAGGTTCTTCCCTCCAACGTCCTTCCAAATAAAGTAGACAAACATACACATGCTACTTTTATTTCAACTTTTATTTGATTTAGGTGAGGAAGTGAATTACAAGGCATTGTTTGTATTTTTTTTGCTTGTGTGTGTGGCTATGGGAGAAGAATATAATAATAGCAAATGTCTCTTGCATTTGATATAGAGCTTTTCACATCTTATCGACGTCTCAAAGCGCTTCACAGAATGCACTGTAAAGTGAATTGACTGTGTATCTTTCGAGGGCGAAACGCGGCAGCCAATTGCGTACAGCAGCGTCCCATAAACAGTCGTGGATTGAAAGACCAATTTTATTATTGTGTTTTTTTGGGAGAGATTATTATTAGAAGGGGAGTTTAACTCAAATTAAATCAAATGATGAATTATGAGTTTAACTCATTAGTACTGTGTCTGAGGAATGGTTTGGTGGTAGGTTTGAAAAGAATGAGCAGATTTTGACAGTTGTCTTAAGTCCAATTGAGTCATGAAGGCGCCCACTGGATGAGCAGGTTGTGAACACAGGGATTAATGTAGGGAGAGGTAGGAGGGTCAGTGATAATTATAGATCCTTGTATCTGGGGTTTGGAATTTCTGTCTTACAAAACATAGTCTTGTTTAACTCTCTCGTTCACAGACCAGTTGTTTCATCGTGAGGGTGGGGGGGAGAGAAAGGGAGAGAGTTGAACCATTCTCTCACTCACACCATGTACACATATATACTATATATATATTTGTGTGTGTTTGATAGAGAATTCGGTTTAATTAAACTATAATTTACACTATATTTATGTATATTGTAAATGTTATATTGTGAAATATATTTCATATATAGTTTCAATGTGGTCTGAATGTGATTTTTATATATATATTTAAGTAGATATATATATATTTTAAAAAACACATTCAGACCACTTTATATATACCGGTAATATGTATTTTTTGTTTTAGTCTCTGCAAGTGTCTGCTTTATTCATATTTATTAAATATTGCCCTTGAATTTCCACATGGATCGTGTGTGTTGCAGACACGACAGCCGACGAGCACTCGGTTTTAAAGCTGGGAGGTTTTCATTTCAATTGCAAATACGTTCGATGTTGTCAGTAATACAAACTTTGCAAATTTAAAAAAACATTGAATTTCTTTCCAAGCCAATTTTGCTGTTATCACCGCGACTTTCTCCTACATATATATATATATATGCACACACACACACACACACACACGCACATATATGTATATTATATATAATATATGAATTTTCAAATAGAAATTCAACAAAATCTTGCATTTAAAATACACATGTATATATTTATGTAATGAAAAAATTCGAATTTTTATATACATAAATGTATAAATGTGTGCATTTACATATTTTGCGGTTTTAAAACATACAAGATTTCGTTCAGATCGATTCCTTTAAGCACATTTAAAATCTGTCCGTGACACAGATAAGGAGGATTCTGTTGTTTCTGTTATAACCTAAAGTGTTCACTTTTTCAGATCACAATTCAAAACTCGCTCCGACGGCGTCGGAGCGAGTTTTGAATTGTGATCTGAAAAAGTGAACACTTTAGGTTATAACAGAAACAACAGAATCCTCCTTATCTGTGTCACGGACAGATTTTAAATGTGCTTAAAGGAATCGATATATATATCTATATATATATATCTATATATATATATATATATCTCTCTATATATATATATATATATATATATATAGAGAGAGAGAGAGAGAGAGAGAGAAATCGAGTATAAAACAGGTTGTTTTTTGACACGGTTGGTTTGTTTTTGGTGGCAGATTCCGAAGACATCTCGTCAAGCGACAGAAAATTTTCCAAATCGAATCTCAGTCAAACAAAAAAACGAAAGAAAAGACGCCACAGGTAAGAAAACATAATCTCCCCAACTCTGCAAATTACTGTCTCTCTCTCACTCTCTCTGTATAACACTAGCCACGTCTCCCCTATCTCTCAGTGTATGCGTTTATGGCTATCCAGTATATGTGTATGTTGTGCATGTGTGTATATATCTGTCTAGTGTATGTGTGTATCTAGTGTTTGTGTGTGTGTGTTTATATCTAGTATATGAGTCTGTGTTTGTATCTATCTAGTATGTGTGTGTGTGTGTATCTATTTAGTGTGTGTATCTATCTAGTGTGTGTGTATCTATCTCGTGTGTGTGTGCATCTATCTCGTGTGTGTGTGTGTGTATCTATCTAGTGTGTGTATCTATCTCGTGTGTGTGTGTGTATCTATCTCGTGTGTGTGTGTATCTATCTCGTGTGTGTGTGTGTATCTATCTAGTGTGTGTGTATCTATCTCGTGTGTGTGTCTGTGTATCTATCTAGTGTGTGTGTATCTATCTAGTGTGTGTGTGTGTGTATCCATCTAGTGTGTGTGTGTGTATCCATCTAGTGTGTGTGTGTGTATCTATCTCGTGTGTGTGTATCTATCTAGTGTGTGTGTATCTATCTCGTGTGTGTGTCTGTGTATCTATCTAGTGTGTGTGTATCTATCTAGTGTGTGTGTATCCATCTAGTGTGTGTGTGTGTATCCATCTAGTGTGTGTGTGTATCTATCTAGTGTGTGTGTGTATCTAGTGTGTGTGTGTCTGTGTATCTATCTAGTGTGTGTGTATCTATCTAGTGTGTGTGTGTGTATCCATCTAGTGTGTGTGTGTATCCATCTAGTGTGTGTGTATCTATCTAGTGTGTGTGTGTGTATCTATCTCGTGTGTGTGTGTATCTATCTAGTGTGTGTGTGTGTGTATCTATCTCGTGTGTGTGTCTGTATCTATCTAGTGTGTGTGTATCTATCTAGTGTGTGTGTGTATCTAGTGTGTGTGTGTATCTAGTGTGTGTGTGTATCTAGTGTGTGTGTGTGTGTATCTATCTAGTGTGTGTGTATCTTGTGAGTGTGTGTGTATCTAGTGTGTGTGTGTATCTATCTAGTGTGTGTGTATCTAGTGTGTGTGTGTGTGTGTATCTAGTGTGTGTGTATCTATCTAGTGTGTGTGTATCTATCTAGTGTGTGTGTATCTATCTCGTGTGTGTGTCTGTGTATCTATCTAGTGTGTGTGTGTGTATCCATCTAGTGTGTGTGTGTGTATCCATCTAGTGTGTGTGTATCTATCTAGTGTGTGTGTGTGTATCTATCTCGTGTGTGTGTGTATCTATCTCGTGTGTGTGTGTATCTATCTCGTGTGTGTGTATCTATCTAGTGTGTGTGTGTGTATCTATCTCGTGTGTGTGTCTGTATCTATCTAGTGTGTGTGTGTATCTAGTGTGTGTGTGTATCTAGTGTGTGTGTGTATCTAGTGTGTGTGTGTATCTAGTGTGTGTGTGTGTGTATCTATCTAGTGTGTGTGTATCTTGTGTGTGTGTGTGTATCTTGTGTGTGTGTGTGTATCTATCTAGTGTGTGTGTATCTAGTGTGTGTGTGTGTGTGTGTGTATCTAGTGTGTGTGTATCTATCTAGTGTGTGTGTATCTATCTCGTGTGTGTGTCTGTGTATCTATCTAGTGTGTGTGTATCTATCTAGTGTGTGTGTGTATCTAGTGTGTGTGTGTGTATCCATCTAGTGTGTGTGTGTATCTATCTAGTGTGTGTGTGTATCTATCTAGTGTGTGTGTGTGTATCTATCTAGTGTGTGTGTGTATCTATCTCGTGTGTGTGTGTGTATCTATCTAGTGTGTGTGTGTATATATCTGTCTAGTGTATGTGTGTATACGTGTTTGTATCTTGCTTGTGTAGGTGTTGAATGTATCTATTCCACAGCCTCACTGGACAATGTATGTGAACTTCACTTTCTTCCCTTCGTTATATTCGTTCCATGGTTGGTCCATTTCCCTGGATGTGTTTTGTGGCTTTGCCCTCGTCAGTACAGTACAGTGCAGTACAGTGTTGTGTGTATTCTTCTCAAACAAACCCCGACTGTAACAAGGACTCTGCCTTTCCCCGTCGGTGTGAAATGTCTTTCATTCATTAAATGATACGCGCGTAAAAATAAAGACATTTAATTTATTTTAAATACAGTTTAAACCCCCCCCCCCCCCCCCCCCCACAATAACGAGTTGCATGTATTGTACTGAGACACTGGGAGTGGATGGAGGTAATTTTCTGTGTGTGTTGTTTCTGTTTTGGGTTTTTTTGTTTTTTTAAAAAAAGGACTATTTTCACCTCTTACCAACTGGAGGAGTTGGAAAAGGCGTTTAACGAAGCTCATTATCCCGACGTTTACGCACGAGAAATGCTGGCGATGAAGACAGAGTTACCAGAGGACAGGATCCAGGTATAAACAGAACTCATGTTCACACACACACACACACACACAGATCACAGAAACTCGCTCCCCGCAGCAAAATAATGATGATAAATTATAATCATTTTATTACCAATAATATAAGCCGTTTAACTATGCCAAGCTCTGGGTTTATATGGAGGGAGATCAGGGCGAGGGGCAGAGATGTCAAATTTACAACAATAGAATAATAATAATAATCATCAAACGAATAATCGTGGAAATGGCAAATCATTTATAAGATAGTGGATTGCCCCCAAATTCTGGGTTTATGGTGAGGGAGACCAGGGCGAGGGGGACACGTCTACCGGGATAACAACAGGGATGGAAATGGACCGAATTGAAAGCTTCTCAATGGTTGTTTTTCTCAGTTGCAAATTGCTGGGTTTGCTGCAAATCCACGTGTTTCTGAGAATGTTCTGCCGTGAAATGTCTATGGAAATAATAAAAATAATAATAATAATAATAACAACAACAGTGACAATGTCCTGGCTGTATTTCAGACGGGAATAACCCGTCGGTTACATTTCCAGCTCACACATCCACACACACACACACACATCCACACACACACACACACTCTCCCTGTGTAAATGATGCTGGGCTGGTATTAGAATCGATGGCTGAGGGGGAGGGAGGAAGGAATTACTATTTTCAAAACAATCTTTTCGATTTCCGATCCCACCAATGAATTTTTCGAGCCTTTTTTTTTTTTTACAGCTTTTTACACCCAGAACCTCCCTGGGGACTAAAGAAAACCCCGTGCAATAGCCTGATATATCAGTATCAAACCGCAGACCTGCTTTTCAAACGTTGCATTTTGTTGAAATCGCTATATTCGATGATGGCGATATATTTACACATAATGTGTGATATAACATCTAAAATTGCACATACAATAAAACGTTATATTTAATATGCAATGTCCTGCATAAATATAATACACAATTTATATCTGACATGTAATATCATAAATATTATATTAAATAATAATCTTTGCATTTAATCTCGGAAAACACTTTATCGCATTGTCGCGACGTCTCAAAGGGCTTTGCAGGATACACTGTAAAGTGGGTTGACTGTATTTTGTGGGCGAAACATATTTTGGCTTTGTATGTAAATGTACCTAGAATTGTGAATGCTACAAGAGTTTAAAAAAAAAAAAAATTATTTCAAATTGAAATCAAATGCATCTTTGCTGAGAGGAGAGATGAATAATGCGTCCGATTCGATATAACGACTTTCACGACCAAAAACCCATCGTGGGATTTTACCATAAAAGGTAATGTCGCGATTAAATACATTTATTTTCTGAAATACATCTTTTTCTGGAATTTCCATTTTCGCCCACAAAATGTGCAACCAATTCCCTTTACAGCACATCGAGTGAGGCATTTGAGATGTCTCATTGACGTGATAAGGTAAGGTTTCAAATGTAAGGATTGTCACTATTATTATTATTTCCATGTAAAAGTAGGATGAACGGAATTTTTGATTTGGATACTCTTAAGCATGGTGAGGGGGTACCTCGTGTGTCAGACACCTGGCTGATGCCCCTCCCCCCCCCCCCCCCCCCCCCGCCCCTCCCCACCTCCCCCCAAAGTGTAATGACTAGGCCTTGTGAGAAAAATACCAACCAAATACCAGATAATTAACTTTGGATAAAGTATCAAAGCATCTAATCATTGGACTTGGTGGGCTACATGGTCTCCTTTTCCTGTTTTCCATTAAGTTGTAGGTTGAAATCTTATTGAGAGATTCAGGTGGCTTATGTTGTTGAATAATGGATATTTTGGAATGAGCTACAGGTTGGAATTTAAGATTAAAAGACTTTCTGTTGAAAAATAGCCAATAGATGTTGAGACTCAATAATAATAATAATAATAATAATAAAATAATAACGCTTGCATTTGGTATAACGCTTTTCACATCTTCTAGACGTCTCAAAACGCTTCACAGAATATACTGTAAAGTGAATTGACTGTATATTTGTGGGCGAAATGAGGCAGCCATTTGCGCACAGCAGCATCCCCACAAACAGTCGAGGATTTAAATGACCAATTTAAATTTAGGTATTTTGAGGGATTATTATTAGTCTTATTTTGTTGGTACATCTCAAAGCACTTCGTAGAATATAATGTAAAGTGAATTGACTGTATTTTGTGGGCAGGAATGTATTGCTTAAATTAATATTTATTTCCCTCCAAGGGATCTGATCAGAACCTATGAGCGTTCTGATTATCGGTGATTTACCTATCTTTACTGTGGAACAAAATATCGAGAATTTTAGGTGGATTTGGAAAGATACCGGGAAGTATTTCTTTGTAATTGATCGGCTGGGACGAGGTTGACAAGGAAGGGCGATAGAGGCCAGGATACTGGACTCATTTAAGAAAATCGGCTTGATTCTGCAGGGAGCAGACGGTATATTTATTCTAAAAGGATGAGATGAAATGGTCTTCTTCTGTAACTTTCTTGTGAGGGAGCTGGAAAGCCTAGGAGACAACATAAACTAGTTGTTAGAAAAGAACAAACTTGTGGTTTAATGACTGGGGGAAGACGGTTTCATTCACAAAATACACGGTGTGGCCACTTTACAGTATATTTTGTGAAGTGTTTTGAGATATCTAGAAGACACGATAAGGCGCTATATCAAATGCAAGGTTTTATATCAAATGCCATGTCAAACGTAAGGCGCTATATCATTAATCTGCACTTTGAGACGCCTCGAACACAGGATCAAGTGCTGTAATTTTGTCGATGACTTGTAATTTTGGAGTCCTGTAGCTTAGTGTGCTCTCCTTGCAAGCAAGAGGGTGTGATTCCCAAGGCATGGCAAAACCTTCGGCGAAATACCTTCCTCCACATGTCTCTATTTACCCGATAGGAACCCGATTGTTAGTTGATTGGAGAATTCCTGGATCTCTATCAGGGGGCAATAATCCCTCTTAAAAAAAACTACAAAATTCGGTCATTCAATCTATGAGAGCTGGGCACAATTGGTTGCCGTGTTTTACCCACAAAATACTCAAGTCAATCCACTTTACAGTGTATTCTGTGAAGCTCTTTGAGACATTGTTTTAATGACGTGATGAGGCGCTCTATCAAAGGCAAGAATTATTATTAGTAGTAGGATTAGTGGTAGTAATAGTTGCTCACGAAACAGTTCCTGAGACATTTTGACATGACAAGGCGTCATAAAATTACCAATTATTTCCTCCGCTCTAAGTGAAGTGAGATTGCTGTCATAGCTTGTAATCTGGGAGGGAGGGAGGGAGGGAGGTGGGGGTGGACGTGAGGAAAGGGGGGGAGAAACTTGGGGGGGAGGTTGGGGGGGGGGGGGGGTTGGGACGGTGGGGGGGGGGAATCAATTTTAACAGGTGTCAATGATTCTCTGGACCGTGGCAGTATCGCTTGATTAAAATACAGCGAGAGACTGAGAATGGGAGAGAACATGAGAGAGAGAGAGCACACGCGCGCAAGCGAGAGAGATAAATTATACCGAAATGATATATATCTCATCCAACATATCAGGCAGCTGTGGACATGAGGCGATTTTTAAAATGATAACAACCTAATCAGGAGAGGGAAGATTACAGGGCGACCCGAAGCTATCAATCTGCCACCGGTTTTAATTTTGTTTCCATTACGGGGCAATTGCGAGAATTCCGCAGCAAAATTAACACCCAATTTTCTCCGGGTTTAATTAGTTAAATCACTAGACGGAGTGGTCCCCGGAGGGTGATGGTGGTGGGAGGTGGGGGGGGGTGGGGGGGTGGGCAGAGGGACGAGTTGTGGGGGAAGGAAGGAGGGAGGGAGGGAGGGAGCGAGAGAGAATCAGTTAAGATGAAAATGATAACGGCGAGGCTGTAATTAGGATGGGTCAATGGCTTGGCTCCCCTGAGCCCGGCTGATTTAATTTCCCGTGATATTTAGACGGCTGTCGCCTAAGCTGTCCCATCGATTGATGCAGAAATTAACTTATTTTTCAATCAGGCTTTGGCTGCCCCTTGGGTCGTTTCTTCTCTGCCTTTTTTTTTTGCAGTTGAAGTGATTTTTCATCAAGAGGCTGTCTCTGCTGTGAGAGAGCTGCAATCACCATTACAAAAGGCCCTTACTGATTCTGACAATTTTTCAAACCTTTCCTCACCCACCCACCCACCCTTGCTGCCCGCGCACACACACACACACACCACAACCACCTGACCAGTCGATGTGTAATGAGCACTCACATTACTTGTAGAGAAAGAGAGATAGTGAGAGAAGAAGGAGGAAAGGAAGGAAGGAAGGAGTGAGGAGGAGGAGAGTGGGGTGGGGGGGGACAGGGCTTGTCAAAACCTCTCCATAGGGATGTGAATCTTTAGCTGTGAGTGACAGTAGGTTACAGGTTAGGCAGGTTACAGGTTGAGCAGTTTGACTCCCTGTTAATGTTGATCCTGGGGATAGATTCTGGATTCATTTTTGATCGTTACAATCTTAATTATGATTTTTTTAAAAAACTTGGGCTTCAATGCATTGCTGACTAACGAAAGAGCCTTTCCCACACACACGCCTAATAATAATCCCTCCCAAAACAAACTCACAATAATAAAATTGGTCATTTCAATCCACGACTGTGTGTGGGACGCTGCTGTGCGCAATTGGCTGCCGCGATTCGCCCACAAATATATACAGTCAATTCACTTTACAGTGAAACGCTTTGGGACGTCGATAAGATGTGAAAAGCCCTATATCAAATGCAAGGATTATTATTATATTATTATCACGTCTTTGAGGCATCTCCAAGCACTCCACCCAATATACTGTAACGTGAATTGATTGTGTATTCTGCGGGCGAAATGCGGCAGCAAAATAATAATAATCCTGAACTATTGCGCAAAGCAGGATGCCACAAAGGGTCGTGGATTGAGATGGGAGGATGACTCAAAGGACTACATAGAATTTACTGTAAAGTATAGTGACTATATTTTATGGGCAAACGTACACCCAATTTGCACAGAGAAACGTCTATCCGTCTGTCTGTCCCAGTCCTATTGTGTCTGCAATGAGACTTTACTCTCTATATACTCAGTACTGTATCTAATAATAATAATAATAATCCTTGCATTTGATACAGCGTCTTATCACATCTTCCGGATGTCTCAGAGCGCTGCACAGAATATATTGTCAAGTATACTGTGTGTTTTGTGGGTGAAAAGCATTACGTAATTTATTAAAAATTCCAATGAATTAACAACTCAATTACTCATAAAACCTGTGACAGAACCCAATGTAAAAATTCTGTATCGTAAAATAATAATAATCCTTGCATTTGATATAGTTTGTTTCATGTACGGAGATTGCCTCCAAGCCCTTCACAAGATATATTATACAGTGGAATGAGTGTATTGTGTAGTGGGCAAAACACGCAGATTAATATTAATAATAGAATATTTAAATTTGTTTGTTGTACATAAAGAATAATCATTTGATCAATCAGCCCACAACTGTTTGTGGGGACGCTGCTGTGCGCAATTGGCTGCCGCATTTCTCCCACAAATATCCAGTCCATTCACTTTACAGTATATTCTATGAAGCGCTTTGAGACGTCAATAAGATGTGAAAAGCGCTATGTCAAATGCAAGGATTATTATTTATATTATTATTATATATATTATTATATATATTATTATTATATATATTATTTATAAATTATCTATTCTGTGAAGCGCTTTGAGTCGTTTCAATGACGTGAGAAGGCTCTATATCAAATACAATGATTATTACTATATATTGCATTCAATCCTGGGCTTTATGAAGTTGATAGCTTGATTGAAAGTGTGTTAATGCTGCTGATTTTTTGTAACTTTCCCTTGCATTTCCCGTTCCCTGCCTCTCGCCCCCTGTTGGACAGGTGTGGTTTCAGAACCGCAGAGCCAAGTGGAGGAAGCGGGAGAAATGCTGGGGGCGGAGCAGCGTCATGGCGGAGTACGGTTTGTACGGGGCCATGGTGCGCCATTCCATCCCTCTGCCGGAATCCATCCTGAAATCAGCAAAGGACGGAATCATGGAATCCTGCGCTCCCTGGCTTCTCGGTAATTACCTTTACTGTTTGATGGCAAGCTGTGTGGTGTTTAACTGGTTTAGACTCCTGTCAGTTACCCCCCAACCCAAACTCTGGCTTCCAACGCAAGCCTTGGCTCTTGCCAACCTCTGCCTAATATTTTCTGGGAAAAGGTTACGCAGGATGTGTCCCTCCAGGGAAAGAGCGAGAGAGAGAGAGAGAGAGAGAGCGCATTCCATTCCAACAGTCTATCTCTGTGATTTCCATGTGTAGGTAGGATGCATGGAATTCTCAGTTTGGTTTGGATGCTCTAAGTATGGTGATGGGTTTCCACGTGTGTCAGGCCCGGGAATAAAAGTCACAGTTTATATGACATCCCCACTGCTTGATGTGTTGTCTTAAGATACCGATAAGTAATACGAGAAAGTGATTTGCGCCCTATTTACAATTCAACTCTGGATTGAACTAAAACTTTAACCTCAAGATGTCTTGGGCTATTTGTAGAAACTAATGAACCTTTTCAGATTCTTTATGTTCATGAGATCTTTGCTCTGCTTTATGTATTGATATAATAATGATTATAATAATCCTTGCTTTTGATAAAGCACCTTAACACGTCTTAGAAACATTTCGAAGCCCTTCACAGAACATACTGTAAAATGAATTGACTCCAGATTTTCTGTGTGAAACGCGGCAGCCATTTGCGCCCAGCAGTGTCCCCCAAACCATCGTGGAAGGAGTGACCGATTTATTATTATATGGGTTGACTTCATGCATGTTTGTAGGATGTTACCGTGCACAAATTAGCCAGTGCATTCACCGACAAGTAGACTGCCATAGTTATTGCAACTTACAGTAAAATCCCGTGAAGCGCTTTGAGCTGGACAGTGTGATAAGAGGTTGTATCAAAAGTGAAAGAATCACTATTTTATCCTCATAACTCGCCCTGAAACAACTGTCCTTATTTCTCTTGTCGAAACCTTTTATGTCTGATGCACCCTGACCTAACCTGACCTATACTATCTGTGTTAACTGCAGCCTTGGCTCCCTCGTTCCTACTACAGTTTAATCTTGGCATCTTTCTTTGCTTTACCGTTTTCAGTTCAAGATGGCTTTCCAATGACCAGGCGATTTTCTAAAACCGAGTACCAACAATTCTTTCTAGGAATGCACAAAAAGTCACTGGAGGCGTCTGAGGTGGTGAGGAAAGTGGGAGCCGAGCACGGCGGTCAGGCCGGCAAAGAGGAGGGCGAGCGGCAAGACAAGGTCACAGACCCCGTCAACTCAGCCATTTCTAAAGAGGAACTGCGGGAGAGCAGTATAGCGACTCTCAGGGCCAAAGCCCAGGAGCACAGTGCTAAAGTGTTAGGAACCGTGGCCGTAGGCGAGAGGCAGCTGAAGAAGAACGAGGAGCAGCGGCCCGAGGAGACCGAGAGCGAGGAATTGAAAGCCACTCGAGAGGAGAAGCCCAACGAAAAGTAACTTTGTCCATCAAACCTTTCAGCTCTTAACCACAGTCTTTGTACAAATGCAGTGAGCCGGTCTGTGTGCGTGTGTGTGTGCGTGTGTATGCTCGGAGACAGCTACACACCAGGTGCAATGGCTCTGATGCTGTTTCTCTTCTCTCTTGGGGAGTGTTGCATTTTTTTTCCCTCCCTTGAGGTCACTCCAACCCGGGCTGGTGTTGTGTGTGTGTGTGTATTTGTTTTTTTAAAAAAAACCCAATATATATATATATATAAATATATATTAGCTGTTGCCATCTAGCTGGTGTTTTGAATGACTGATGTATTAGAGATTCAGCCTAACTCAAAACCTGGGTGGATTTTTTTTTTGTTAGAACTTGGGATATTCCAGAATTAGTTGTGTTCTTTTCGGCAAAAATCCTATTCACATCCTGAATTCAAGCTCATAAATTGTGAGTCTGCTACCCTCCCTCATCCCCAATCAGCCCAGTCCACACGCCCCCAAGTACAGTACCCCAGGACTCACCTCCACCAGGACTCACTCCAACCTGTAACTCACTCCCAAAGGATCCATTAATCTATCTGTAAACCACTTGAACCCCTTGATTAGATTCCAGCCTGCAAATTACCCTTGGGTATCCATTTGCAACAAAGGGGTCACATTTACACAGCAGAGTTTATGTTGGGAGGATGTCCCAAAGCGCTAGACAGTCAGGGATTTGGACCCAGCTATGGGGATTGGGATCAGGAGGGGTGGAGGGTTTTGAGACATGCCTTGAAGGAGGCAGGGGAGGGATTTGCAACAATAGCTTGTTAGCACCTTTCACACACAATAGTATCTCAGAGCACTGCAGAATGATAGGGTTGGACTCCACCGTGTGTGTGTGTGTGTCTATATATATATCTAGTATATATAATATATATACTATCTTCAATCCATGACTGTGGGCCACAGCCAAATGAACAATGTTGTGTGCAATTGGCTGCCATATTCTACCCACAATTATACAGTTAACTCACTTTACAGTATAATGTGGTCCAACTCTACATGAGCCACTTAATAATTTGACTGGCCAAATTGAAGAGCAATATATATATATATATTTTTGGTGAGCCTGAAACATGGAGGAACCCATCACCATGCTTAATAGTATCCAAACTAAACTGAGAATTCAATGCATCCTGCCTACAATTCCCTGAGAATAGATTGTTGGAATGGATTGCTCACTCTCTTCATTGGAAAGATGCATCCAGTTTTTACCTAATTCCAAAAAGTATTAGGTGCAGGAGCCAAGGTTTGGGGACCCCCCCCAGGCTGAGTTAGAGTTGCTGGGATCGCCAGTTAAAATAGTCACCTGGAAAGTCATGGGGAGGCTGTGACCATCTGGTCTGTCGTGAAGCATCTTGACGGCACCCAAGTGTCCCTTTCCCATTTCCTCTCCAAACAGAATGCTTCCCTTCTCCATTAACAATACCCGTGGTTGAGAAATGCTTCAAGTAGACAACTGCTAGTCAGAAAACTCTCACGAGTGAAAAAATATTGAATACAAAAAAAAGAAGTCAAGTACAAATGGTAGTTTTTGATGTTTCCTGGAGAACTGCTGGAGTGGTGTAAAGACTTTGTATTTTAATAGTTTTTATGTTGTATTTCTGTAAGTAAACACAAGGTTGCCATTCCGGGTAATTGTCCTAAAGAGTTATCCATTGAAATCAGGAGCCCATTTGTGGAGGAGAACAGACCCAAGATTTATTTGGTCGTGAAACGAACGCCTGTACTAGCCTTACAATTTTACATTTTATCCATACATCGCTGAATTTCACAGTGTTTTATAACAGAAATATAGATGTTTCACCTTCAAAATATACCATCCATTGACTTCACGGGATATGCTGTGAAGCGCATTGCGACGTTCTCAGTGGTGTGTTAAGGCGCTGTATCAAACGCAAGGATTCTTATTACTGTATAATTAGATTGGGATTTTGTGTCAGTCTTCATTGGCTGTATGCAGGCACTGTTGCTTCCTGATGGCTGCCTCAGACGCTATCATTTGCATTGTCTATGCAGCTCATGTTCTCAGCTTGGCACCTCGAAGCAGTAATCAGTAAGCTCAGACAACAACAACAAAACAAAAAAACAAACAAAAAACTTACATTTATATAGCGCCTTTCACGTCGAGAGGACATCCCAAGGCCTTGTAGTGCAGCCCTCGAACCCTGCGCTCAGCTCTTTGCCACCGAGATTGCAAACTTTTGATGGAATACTCAAATCTGAACGCACCAACCAAACTGAGACCCCAAATCCTACCTTGCCTAGTCTCTGAGGCAGGCAACTTTCCTTACCCCACACTCCTTTGTTTACTAGTGGTAACTGGGGAACGACTTGTTAGTCAATCGGTGGATCGCTTTCCAGGGATAATAATCCCTTCCAAGTGTGTGTGTGTGTGTGTATATATATATATAATATATATCAGAATTTGGTCAATCAATCTATGACTGTTTGTGGAACACTGCTGTGGGCCAATGGCTGTGGAATTGCTGAATAGGAAATGGTGGCAAATCCATCACCAATACGTTGGAAAACAATCTTAATTGCTAACTGGGACCAAGCCTTTGCTCAGTAGATATCTAGCGGATTCAGTGATGGGGGAGATGAAAACTATTATTAACCTTTTCTCCCCTTTACTCAAGCCAATAGTTGCAAGGTGAGCAGAAAATGCAGAAATCCCACCTTGATCCATTCCATTGGATATGTGACCAATATAACTTTGCCAATAAAATTGAAGCGATGTATTAGGATTAAAATATTGAACTTTGTAAGTTTTTTTTTACAGGGGGTGAAAACGTGCTTCTCTTCCATTTCCCTCGTGTGTGTGTGTGTTCCCTACAGCACACACTGCCCATGGCTTTGTCATAGTTGCAAACACCACTTCCTATTCAGTCAGAGAAGCCAAGGGAGATGTGTCTGTGACACTTGTGGAAACCCATCATCTTTGCTTAAGAGTCTCCAAACCAAACTGAGAATTCTATGTATCCCACCTCCATATGGAAATCCCGGAGATAGTGTTGGAATGGAATGCTCTGTCTCTCTCTCTCTGCCTGGAGGGATGCATCCTGCTTACCTAATTCCGGACAGTATTATGCGCTTCTTGTAGTATGGTTTGGAAGGGTTCAATGTTCTGACACCACACTTATTTGGCCAGTAGGGAGCGAGCAAGAGTAGCTTCAAATCCACACCCACCTTCAATCTAGCTACACCTGGACTCCTTCCAGCACCGAACTAAAATAAAACAAATCTATTTTACTTTTTAGCAATTGAGGCGATAGATTTTACTCTCAGATCTGTGTGTATGTTTTATCAATCTTATTGTCATTGCTAACAGCTGGTTAGGTCCCAGATGAGTTAATCTTTGCAAGGTTGCACAGAATCGATTTAAAAATCAGTGATTTTGGGGTAAAGTCTGTGCCCCAGTCTGGCTTTGGTGTACTTTACTGTATTCATGTTAACAAAACAATTAGGTTCCAGCAACACAGGAAATTGGAAGAGGAATCTCAACACAGTAAAGGATATTGCAAGAGATTATGCCTTGTGTTATAAAGATAGGAGTGTGTAATTTTTTTAATTAACTTGTATGTTTCACTGTTGTCAATTCTAGAGTTGTCTATAAAGGACTTGCGGGCAGTGGAGTTGTGGGTAAACCTAGTAGGATAGCAATAAACATGTGATGTTACAAAGTGGTTTGAAGTTTTCCCATTGAGTGTGAAAATGGCTCACGCTTCCACCCTTTTGTCCTGTTGGGTAGAGAGTGATCTTTGTGTAGCTCATCATGTCACCCGCTGTTTCCCCTGACAAACCATTGCCATGATTCACGTCTGTTAGGAAATCCCTGACCTTCTATGCCAAAATGTACGTTTCACTTTATTCCCAAGATGAACGTCCCGTAGTTTAGTGGTTAGTGCACTTGCCTCGAGGAGTCCTGTGGCTCAGTGGTTAGAGCACTCACCTCGCAAACAAGAGATCTGGGTTAGATTCCCAGCAGAGTGAAACCTAAGGTAAGTGTCCTTATGCCACAGGCTGATAATTATCCCTCAAGAAAAAAGAATTGGTCCCTTCAATCCACAACTGTTTGACTCCACAATTCACCCACAAATATAGTCTTTACAATATATTATGAAGCGCTTTAAAACATCTAGAAAATGTGTAGATGGATTATATCAAATGCATGGATTATTATTATAAACTAGAAGATCCGTGTATGATTCCCAAGTGGGGTGAAACCTTAGGCAAGTTTCCCTGCTTCATACGCTTCTGTTTACCTAGCAGGAAATAGGAATCCAGTTGTTAATCAATTGATGGATCGCTTTCCAGGGGTAAAAATCCCTCAAAAAAAAAAGCATTTGGGTCAGTCAATCTACGACTGATGTGGGACATTGCTGTGTGCCATTGGCTGCTGTGTTTCACCCAGAAAACAAACAGTCAATCCCCTTTACAATCTATTCTGTAAGACGTCTCAATGACGTGATAAGGCGCTATATCAAATGCAAAAATTATTATTATCAAGACTAGGGCTCTGCCTTCCGTTCACACATTCAACTGAAGTCATGCCCCAAAGCCATTTCTCTTTAGTCACTGCTCTAATCCCTGGGATCTGCATCTCTTGAACCCTTCACTAATTCCCTAACTCTGAGCACAATGACAACCTGATCTGGCGACGCAACGTTTAAGCAATAATATAAGCGTGGGAGAGGGGGGAGGGACAACAACATTGTATTTATAAAGCGCCTTTCACTTTGGGAGGACGTCCCAAGGTGCTGAACTGTCCAGGGGTCTGGACCTGAGCACAGTGGGAGAGGCAGGGTAGGGGGAGAGGGGAAGGCAAGAGGTGGAGAAAGGAGGGAGAAAATCCTCTCTAGAGCCTTTCAATTCAAATCCAAGATGGGCAGTGAGAATTACATGCACTGAAGAGAATTGGGTTTGAACTCAAGCCAAGCAGATGAGATGGAGGTATCCGCAGGTACATAGGAACAGGACTAGGCCATTCAGCCTCTCAAACCTGTTCCGCCATTCTAGCAGACCAAGGCTGATCTATACCTCAACTCCAATTAATTCCTTAGATCTCTTCCTCCCTGCATGTAATGAACATGAAAGACAGCGACATAGCTCACTAACTCAGCCTCCCCACCCGCATCGCATCAGAGAACAAATCATTTCTTCATCTTGTCTTCCGCAGCTCATCCTGTGATGACATGCTGTTGGTTGGACGGACCTAAACAACAAAGTTACTGGAATGTAAAGCCTCTCTCTGTAAATACTGTACATACCCTGACCCAGTTCTGCTGGGCCAGCTGATCATGGAAATATATTGGATTGTAGTTACTGAAATTCTGTGTTTCTTGTTTGAATTTCTGTAAAAAAAAAATCACATTGACAAAATAAACGGTGCAATGAGAATTCAGTGCATTGGTTTGCAAACACTGTGTAATGCTTTAAGTTTCACCCACAAATTACACAGCTGATTCACTCACTTTGTATATTCTATGAAGCGCTTTGAGATGTCTTGAAGACATGATAAGGTGCCATTATCAAAGGCTAGCATTATTATTATGTCACCAGTCACGCCACGTAACGGTATTTGCCTTGAAGTGTTTTGAGGTGTCTCATCAACCTGACAAGGTGCAATATCAAATACAAGGGTTATTATTATCTAGGGGGACGATAAGATAAAAAAAAAATAATAATGTGGTCACTCAATCCTCAACAGCCTTGCGTATAGGAGTAAAGAGGATGTATTGAAGTGAATAGGAACATAGGAACAGGAGTAGACCATTGAACCCCTCAAGCCTGCTCTTATGAGCATCTTTCAGTAATAAAAAAAAATCATTTTGTGAGGACTTTTTCACATCCTGATATTCTGATAATAATCCTTCAAAAAAAAGTTAGTCACTTGTTCAATCCACGACTGTTTGTGGAGACGCTGCTGTGCGCAATTGGCTGCCACGTTTCATCCACAAATATACAGTCAATTCACTTTACAGGATGTTCTGTGAAGCGCTTTGAGACGTCCAGAAGACATGGAAAGCACTGCATCAAATGCAAGGATTACTATTATTATTCTCATTCTGAGGCTTGTTTTAAGGTTAATGTTGGGAGAGCTGGGAATGCTGACAATCTAATTTTGAGGGAAGTATAGAGAGAAAATCGCAGAGACGGATTATATAACTGCCCTCTTAGATCGCGCATGAACATAGCAATGAATTGCCATTGAAAAAGTGTACAGCATTCCTAGAGCTCCACTAGAGGGGGCTTCGCAGCCACAATTCCTACACCAACATCAGCCAGTGTTCAGCAACATCTGCAAGCAGCAACAACAACAAAATTACATTTATAGAACGTCTTTCACATCGGGAGTTCGTCCCAAGGCACTGAACAGTTAGATCGGGACCCGAGCAGGGGAGGAACTGTCGGGGGGTAGGGGCAGGGGGAGGGAGAGTAGGAAAGGGGGGAGAGTTGGGAGGGGAGCAGATGGGATGGTCGAATTAGGAAGGTCTTGAGACCGGCCTCTTGAAGGAGGAAAGGGAGAAAGCGAGGCGAAGGGATTGCGGGATGGAGTTTCAGAGTGTGGGGGCAGAGAGGCTGAAAGCCCGGCCACTAGTTCGGGTGGGGGAGATGGAACAGGCTAGAGCCCGCTGAACGGACGGGGAGGCTGATAGGTTGGAGAGCAAGGCGGCAGCTACATGGGGTGAATTTGGGACACTTGCATTTGTTGCATTGCCTGATCGCTCGGATACTTCTCAAAGCACTTCACACAACGAGTTACACTGTTTGTGCGCCTCATCTCTGGGTTAGAAAGGTACGGGTTCAAGCCCCACGACAGGACTTGGAATCACATCGTCTAAACTGACGCTCAATGCAATGCTGGTGGGGGGGCTTTGGGTGAGGGAGAAAGGGGGAAGAATTGTCAGAGGTTCCCATCCTTTGGACGAGATGTGTGTGTGTACGTGTAAGAAAGGGAGTGTATGAATGAGTGTGAGAGAGAGAGAGTGCGAGAGTCTGTATGAGAGAGAGGTCCCACCTGCCTGTTCAGGATGTTAAAGATTGTGCAGCACTATTTGATAACACTTTAAAATCAGCAACTTGGGAAGTCCCACCGACGTGAAAGGCGCTATATAAATGCAACTTATTGTTGTTCAATTACAATTAAAGTATTAGTCCTGTAGTGTGTAGCACTCGCCTCGCAAAGCTGGTTTTGATTCCTGGGAGGGGAGAAACCTTAGTCAAGTTTCCTTACTCCACATGCCTCTGTTTACGTGACAATAAGTAGGAACCTGGTTGTTATTCAATTGGCGGATCGCTTTCCAGGGATAATGAACCCTCCCCAAAAAATCAGGTCATTCAATCCAACAGGACACTGCTGTGTGAAATTGGCTGCTGCATTTCACCCACAATTGACTTTACAGTATGTTCTGTAAAGGGCATTAAGATGTCTCAAAGACTTGGTAAGGAGCTATATAAAAATGCAACCATTATTATTAATAATTAAAAACACCAAAGCGCCATGAATCAAATACAATTTGATCTGAAAAAAAAATATTCTGTGTTTTGTTTAAACTGAGCCTGAGCTTGGAAGTAAAATGTAATTGCCCTGAAAGGAATTGAAACACACACAGAGTAAAGGCGGCTTGATTTGAGTTGCATGTGCTCAGTGGATGTGTTTGCTTTTCTCTCTGAATACGAATTGCTGAGATCATATTCCAGTGACTGCGCCTGAAATGGAAAAGTTGACTGAGTCAATTTTACATGTGGGCTGAGTGTGTGCACTGACGCAGATTAAACTCTCTCTGCACTCTATAGTTCTGGGGACAGGTCAGGGGACAGGGTGGTGGTGATTGGGTGGAGGGTAGGGCAAGGGTAGGGCAAAAATATATATATCGATATATATATATATATCTATCCTGTACAACGATCTAGGGATTTGGGGACAGGACAGGGTAGGGGACAGGGTGGTTAGGTGGGTGGGTAGGGGGAGAGTATATATCTATCTATTTATAGTGTGTCAAGTTTCACTCTTGAACAATCCAGATCTCACTCACCATGTCATCTCTGCTGAGATGGGGTTCTGCTTGTCTGAGGTACAGACATGTGCAGCCGCAGTGCTGGTTTGAGCGCTTACGCAGAAGCGCGGGAACCTGGGAGGCAGCACCTAGTGCCTCTGCCTTCAACCTGACAGCTTACATGCCCGAATCCACCTGTTTCCCGGAGGTCAGGAATCACAGGGGTCTATACCAGCTGTCGGTGGAGCAGCCTGAGGTCTTCTGGGGCGCTCTGGGCAGGGAGCGTTTGTCTTGGATCACTCCCTTTCACACCGTGAGAGACTGTAATCTGAGTGTGGGCAAGATCCGATGGTTTGATGGGGGCAGTCTCAACGTCTCTGGTAAGTCTTGCTTTAATTACAAACAGTGTATGTGTGTGAGTGTATGTGTGTGAGTGTGTGTGTGGCACTTCATTATCTTATTTGTTCTCAAATGTCTTCCTCGTAGGAGACTTTTGGCGAGTAGGCGCAGTAATAATAATAATCCTTGCATTTGGGTACAGTGCCTTATGACATCGTTGAGACGTCTCCAAGCGCCTCACGGGATATACTGTAAAGTGGAGTGACTGTGTATTGCGCACAGTGGTGTCCCACAAACAATCGTGGATTGAGTGACCCAATTATTAGTATTATTATTACTTGAGGCAAGTTTCCTTACTCCACACACCTCTGTTTAGCCAGCAGTAAGTAGGAACCCGGTTGCAAGTCAATTGGCGGATCGCTTTCCAGGAGTAATAATCCCATCGAACCAAAAAACGGGGGAAACTAAATCCAGTCCCAAATAATACACAGTCAGGCCACTTTACAATATATTCTGTGAAGCTCTTTTAATAGTAATAGAATATTTCAATTTGTTTTGTGACAAATCTAGAAAACAAAAAGAATTTGGTCACTTGATCCACGACTGTTTGTGGGACACTGCTGTGCGAAATTGGAAGCCTTATTTTGCGCCCAAAAATACAGTCAATTAACTTCACAGTATATTATGTGAGGTGCTTTGACACAGCTCAATGACGCGATAAGGTGCTGTATCAAATGCAAGGATTAGTATTATTATTTTACTGTGTCACCAGTCTCCCAAGTCAGGTCACTGAATTTACCCACATTATATATTAACATTTAATATACCTCAATTGTAAAAGAGTGTATCTCCCAGGAGCAGATTCACAATTCCCTGGCCAGGGTTTATAAACGTTAGGCTGGTGTGGACTTTTACACCATTACAGGAGCTGCCAGGGACCATGTCGCCAAATGAATGGAACCGAAAGGGAGAGAAACACAGGGGCAAAAAAAACAAGAAGGTGGAAAAAAATCTGCAGCATTGTGTAGTAACTCTCCGTTTAGTGGAGATGCCTTGGTGTGACTGTAGTGACTGTGCCTAGTAACCCAGGCTCCACTACAGTCAAGCGCTCTGAATCGCTGCCGATGTAAAGGGTGCTATATAACTGCAAGATGCCATTGTTGACAGAGGCCAGGACACTGAACTCATTTAAGAACCAGTTGGAATGGGAGGACAATAGGCTGGGAAATGGGGAACAGGTGAAATCAAACCAACCCAAACTCTCTTATGATCTTGTACTGCCTGGAAATACTTGTTCCTCCTCTCCTCCTTTGGATGAGACGTTAAACCAAGTCTGCCTGTTCAGGTGGAAATTATAGATCCCACAGCGCTATTGGAAAAGAGAAGGGAGTTTCTCTCTCTCTCTCTCCCAGTTTCCTGGCTAACAATCTCCCAAATAAAACCATGGCTGTTTGTGGGACATTGCTGTGCGCAAAACTGGCTGCCGGCTTTCTCTCACAAAATAATAATAATAATAATCCTTGCATTTGATACAGCGCTTTTTATGTCTTCTAGACATCCCAAAGCGCTTCACAGAGCGTCCCCCACAAACAGCCGTGGATTGAAATGGCTTTTTTTGAGGGATTATTATCAGGCATGTGGAGTAAGGAAACTTGGCCAAGGTCTCACCCCCGGCCTGGAATTGAACCCAGGTCTCTCGCTTGTAAGGTGGGTGTTCTAACCAGTGAGCTGCAGCTCCCAATACACAGTGGCTCCACTTTACGGTATATCGTGCGAAGCACTTAGAGAGTTATTTTGATGATGTGATGAGTCGCTCCATCAAATGGAAAGATCATTATTTGTCATTGTTCATAATAATAACGCTTTCTCTCGATTTTCTTTCCTTGTTAAGTCAACTGCCTCGATCGTCATGTCCACACACATCCGGACGGAGTGGCTCTAATCTGGGAGCAGGACGAGCCTGGAACTCAGGTGAAGATTACATACAGGTCAGTGTGAGGAGCAGAGCGTGTGGATCTCGGGCGTACATAACAACAACAATAAAAATTACATTTGTATAAGCACCTTTCACGTCGGGAGGACATCCCAAGGCGCTGGACAGTCCATGTTTCAGACCCGAGCTGGGATCAGGACTGGGGAGGGTTAGAGGAGGATCTTGAGGTGGGAGTTGAAGGAGGCCAGGGAGGGGGAGGTGAGACGGAGGGACTGCGGGATGGAATTGCAGAGGTTGGGGGCAGAGTGGCTGATGGCTCGCCCGCCGATTTTGGGGCGGGTGGGTCGAATGAGATAGAGCATGAGTGGAGAGAGCACAACAGCAACAAAATTACACACACACACACACACACACACACACACACACACACAAACAATAATAATCCTCGCATTTGATAGAGCGCCTTATGATTGCGTGACTCAATGTATGTCTCAGCGCCTTGGGACGTCCTCCTGACGTGAAAGGCGCTTATATCAATGTAATTTTGTTGTTGTTGATGTGGTTGTCAAGCTCTGTGTCCAGATGATCCCACCTGATGTGACCTGTGTTGTTGACCCAGGCAGTTGCTGGAAGTGACTTGCCGCCTGGCCAATACCCTCAAGAGACGAGGGGTGCGAAGAGGAGACCGAGTCACCCTCTACCTGCCCACCTCACCCATCGCTGTGGCCTCCATGTTGGCTTGTGCCCGTATCGGCGCCGTGCACATGGTGGTGTTTGCCGGCTTCAGTGCGGACGCTTTGGCAAACAGGATCCAGGACGGTGAGAGCTTCCTTGGGGGAATTCTTTCCCATTGAGCTTTGGTAAGGAAGGGCAGCTCCTACACCAAGCCAGGTCACAAATGTTTGCACGCGCACACACACCCAGCAAATATACACATGCAACGTGTACAAACATGCTGAAACATCTATCTTATTGGCACTGTGGGGAGGTAAGGAGCAGAACCACAGAGACCTTGACAACAAAAGGTGGAGCTCCTGTAGCTCAGTGGTTAGTGTAGCTCAGTGGTTAGAGCACTGCCTTAAAAGCAAGAGATCTAGGTTCAATTCCAGGCCGGGCGAAACCTTGGGCAAGTTTCCTTAGTTTTCTTACTCCGCACGTCTAACAACAAACCCCCCAAAAAGACTAGAATAAATTGGTCATTTCAATCCACGCCTTTTGTGGGACGCTGCTGTGTGCAATTGGCTGCCATGTTTCTCCCACAAATATACAGTCCGTTCACTTTACAGTATATTCTGTGAAGCGCTTTGAGACGTCTGGAAGACGTGAAAAGCGCTACATCAAATGCAAGGGTTATTATTATTAAAATCTTTTGAAATCCTCGATCCCTCATGTCCCCACTGCACTGCTCTTTCCCCTAAAGCGCAGTCTGAGACTGTCATCACTGTCAACCAGGCCCTGCGGGGCGGGCGGGTAATCGAGCTCAAGAAAACAGTGGACGAGGCAGTCAAGTCCTGTCCCAGCGTCAAGCAAGTCCTGGTGGCCACGAGGACGGAGAACAAGGTCCCCATGTCAGATATTGATGTTCCCCTGGAGGAGGTAAGTATGGTCCCTGGATTATAACCTGTCGGATCCTATCATTTCCTGATCTTCTTTGTCCCGTTGGGATCTGAGGGATCTCAGGCCGAGGGAGACGGAGATGCAAATGAATTGGGGAATCTTACACCAGATAAACAGACAGATGCACACACACACACACTTTCAATACAATGTGGATAACACACGCATACACTTTCAGTGCAATATACACACACACACACACACAATACAAACACGTATACACTTACACATTCGATATAATACGGCAGACACAATCACACACGGCAACACAATACAGTACATGCACACAGGTACGCAAACACATACGATATAATACAGATATATACAATCACACACAGACATGTTCGGAGACATAGACACATACACGAACACTTTCAATATACAGTAATACAGACAGTCAATAAAATACAGACAGACACAAACACACACAGATACGCACACAAGCGCATATATTCAATACAGTACAGATGATATTCACACAGACGCATAGAGATATACACATCCAATGCAATACAGACAGACAGACACACACACAATCAATTTAATATAGACAGGGAGTTAACCTGTGAAACTTACCTATCTGTCTTAGTAATACTTTTGTAACAGAAGGCTGATGCCAGCTCATTCCCCTCCTCTGTTGCTGCCTTAGATATTCAGCCTCCGATTCATTGAGTTGGTTGAAAAGGAAGAAGGTAAGAGAGTAAGAGCAGACTAAACTGACAGAACTGGGATTGGAGGAGATAGCTCTGATTGATGAGCCCACAGTAGTTTTAGCTCAATGGGCGAATCAGGCTGTCATCTCCATGATGGAGCAGATTTAAGTGAACTTCACAGTCAAGATCTCTGGCTGAACCACCTTTTCTCTTTGTGGAGTCCTGGAGTGCAGTGGTTAGAGCATTGGTTCGCAAGCGAGAGGACCTGGGTTTGATTCTGAGGCAGGGCTTAACCTTAGGCCAGTTTCCTTACTCCACGTGTCTCTGTTTACCAGCAGAAAGCAGAAATCCGGGTGTTAGTTAATTGACAGATCTCTTTCCGAGGTAATAATCCCCAACCCCCAAAAAAAATTGGTCACTCAATTCATGACTCTTTATGGGACACTGCTAAGCGCAATTGGCTGCTATATTTTGCCCACAACGTATACAGACAAATCACTTTAAGGTTTATTCTGTGAAATGCTTTGAGATGTCTCAATGAAAAACTAAGGCACTATATCAAATGCATTTTTATTATGATGGTGATGACTGACGACACCAAGCAGATTCCAAAGGGATTCTTTCCCACTCTATGAAGAGCGATGGAGTTCAGAATGTGGCTGTGGTTATTTGCTTGGAATGCGGAACCCCCAATTGGCTCTCATGAGGTATCTGCTGTGGGTGGGAGGTGGGGGCCGGGCCCAGCCCAGCATGGTCAAGGAAGGAAGTGTTGGGATTTCCGATCCCGAGAGTTCCAAAATATGACCCAACAATCCTCACAGGTATAATAGGTTTATTAGACAAATTATATTACGAAATTTACTTGATATGTAGAAAATACAAATAGAGAATACGCAGACTATGAGAATATACTACCGGTTCAAACTGCACTCTGCTGAGATGTCGTGAAGAAGTCCTTCCTATACTCATAGCTGAATCCTTTCTTGTCTGGCCTGTCTCCAGCTCCCACCACTTCTACTTTCTCTCTCCCAAACTTCCCCAGTTATACTTTTTTCCTTCACACTTTGGCCCCTCTTGATTAGATTGCCACGCATCTGGCATCCTCCCGTTTATTTGTCCTGTCTCCTTAAAATTGATCAACGAGATCAAAACCTTTTAACTGATCAAGCTGCGAAGATGGAATATCCTTCTTATCTGGTACCAGATACGGTTCTGGGTCCCTTCCTTCGTCCTGTCCAACCTGGGACAGGAGGGGGTCTTGTTTACATTACTCTGCTGTCCCTATAAGAGTTGTTGGTTTACACTTGAAGACGTTAGACACACATTCCATTTCCCCAATCCTAGCTTCAAAGTCTCCTCTGATGTTCTAACATCTTCTTTGTCTTGCCTAATGATGTTAATGGGAGTTGCAGAGAAATATAAACATAGTACCTTCCTTATCTTAGTACCAATCAAGAGGGGAACACTTTGTTTATGCCAACCTCCTTAGCTGACATCCTTCCTGGCTGGTACCAAGATTTGTGTCCCATCATTCGTCCCTTGCGGAATGCTGTCTGATCCGGCCTTGTGACATATGTTTCCTGTCTCTCCATAATACAGTGAGAGTTATTTTTATAGGCATATAGGTAGCCTTCATTGATAATCGTATCTAAACTAAGGAATTATATGTCTAATATCAATGTAGTAGTACATATACAAATGATACATATTGTTACATATATAGTAATATTGTACAGACATTTCCACATTACATTGAGAGTCCTGTATATCCCAACAGAAGAGATTGACTGCTAACAACTGACTCCATCTGATGCTGGTGCAACTGGCCAAGGATGGCATCAGTAAAGAGATGTCACTACACCCCGGTCAGAGACCCTGACACTCACGCCCCTGAGCTCCTCTAGCTCAGTGGTTAGAGCACTTGCCTTACAAGAGTGAGACCTGTGTTAGAATTCAGGCAGATCAGGGCGAAACCTTGGGCAAGTTTCCTTACTCCACGCGCCTAATAATAATCCGTCCAAAACAAAACCACAATAATAAAATTGGTCATTTCAATCCACGACTGTTTGTGGGACACTGCTGTGCGCAATTGGTGCCGCGTTTCTCCCACAAATATACAGTCAATTCACTTTACAGAATATTCTGTGAAGCGCTTTGAGATATCGATAAGATGTGAAAACGCTACATCAAATGCAAGGATTATTATTTATTATTTTATGTTCGCTCAGCGAAAGAAGACCAAGGTCCTCCTAAATTGAGGTGTCCCGGCTGCCTGTTCAGGTGGACTTTACAGGTCCAACGGCACTATCTGAAAAGAGAAGCGAGTATCTCTCTCCCAGTGTCTTGGTCAAATAAAATTGGTCGCTTGCTCCATAGCTGTTTGTGGGACATTGCTAATACACAAACTGGCTGCCACATTTCTCCCACAGAATACACAGCCACTACACTTGACAGTTTATCCCCGTGAAGCATTTTGAGATGTTTTGCGACGAAGCGATAAGCGACGCTATCAAACGCAAGGATTATTATGACTAGTAAATGGTGGTTCATTTTCCAGGAGATGATGAAAGAGGAGGTGGTGTGCGAGCCGGTTGCTATGGAGAGTGAGGACATGCTGTTCCTGCTGTACACGTCAGGAAGCACTGGGAAGCCAAAGGGACTTGTGCACACACAGGCTGGCTACCTGCTGTACGCCGCACTCACACACAGGGTAAGTGGTGGACACACGCATTACCGTATTTACTCCAAACAAACAAGTCTCCCCTAAAACATCCGGCTTGCCCCGCCTCTTGCCTCCTTGCTTCCTCTTCGACTGTTGAGTGTATGTATATATGCAGCACTAGAACATAAAAGGTTAACAAAAATAGTTACTTGATTAAGCTATTTGGGCCAAGTACAATAGAATCCATTCCCCGTTTAGCCTGTGAAGCTATTTTGTCTTGAAAGGTAAGACTGAGTACAATTTGTGGAAATTTGGGCTTAATTTGGATTTTTGTTTAAGTTCAGAAAAGTGGCTTCCACGTATGAATTGTTATTTTCCTAGTTTCTGAAAGGTGACCAAACGTGCTGTCGAAATTACTAGGTGTTAGGTCAGGTTTACTTAAGGCTTTGATAAATGTTGACAGTTTTGGTAAATATTAACAAAACTGATAACCGCTCACGGTTATCCAGAGGAGAAAAACTGGGGCTGTTTACACTAGAACACAGAAGGTTGATTAGGAATCTTTTTTATATAGAGTTGTGGTAGAGAATTGTACGTCTCTGAAACAGAAGGTCGTGGGTTCAAGCGCCACGTGCAGCCAGCAGAATGGGACTAAACAGAGAGCAATGGGCCAAATGGCTTCCTTTTGTGCCCCAACTCTTCCCTTGCCTCCAAGACTGGTTTCAAACCCCTCCTCTTCATCTGTGCCTTCGATCACCCTCCTCCCCCCCCCCCCCCCCACCCCACCTGCCTCCAGCCTCCCCGATCCCCAGCTCAGGTCCGAATCACTGATTGCCCTGCGCCTTGGGACGTGAAAAGCGCTATACAAATGTAACTTTGTTGATTTTGTTGTTGTTGTTGTTGTTGTTGTAAAATCCTTGACTCTCTAAGGAACTGGATAGAAACACTGGTATCCATTCAGCTGGTGCTGCCGATCACTTCCCCTGAGCTGTGCGCTGTTCCTTGGTTCTGAGATTCTTGGAAGTGATTCCGACCCACTGCAGGGAAGCTGGGATGCCTTGAATGGTTGCCAGTCCCTGCACAGGAGGCAACTAATGGTTTTGAGTCATTCCAGCAGATGTCTCGATATCCCCCTCCGTTCTGGCTGACTCTGTGAGAGAAAGGGTCGTTTGTTGATTTACTATGTCTGAGTGTATGTGTGTGTGTGTGTGTGTCCTTCTGACGTGAAAGGCACTATACAAGTGTAATTTGATTGTTGTTGTGTCTGTGTGGTGGAGAAGGGGACTGGAGATGGGAATTGGAATTCAAATGATCCTTTTGAGGGTTTAAGGGATCTGAGTCAAGGTCAAGAAAGACAGAATCTTTTTGGTGTAAAACTATAAAATAAATAATTTTTGGTCAATCAATCCATGACTGTTTGTGGGACACCGCTGTGCGCAGTTGGCTCCCGCGTTTCTCCCACAAAATACAGTCACTCCCTTTTTACAGTTTATCCTTTGAAGTGCTTTGAGTGTCTCAATGGTATGATAAGGTGCGATATCAAACGCAAGGATTATTATATTATAAAGCAGAGCTATACTGGAGTGTCGGCTTGGACTATTGGAGCTCAAAGTCCCTACGCAGGAATTGAACTCACAACCTTCTGACCCAGAGGTGTGAGTGCTGCTAACTGAGCCAGGCTGACAAGTAACTTAAGCTAACGAGCTGGAAATAAAACCACAATTGGATCCAGGGAGTTCTATTACATGAAAAGGGAAACTGCGTTATACCAAATAGATGAACTGAACAGAAGGAGTCTGAGAGACGTTTAGTCAAATCCAATGTATTTTGCTCAGCATTTCGCTATTTTTCTTCCTGGGCACACACACGTCATAGTTTCAACTAGTCAATTATTATTATTAGCAATGGAAAAAAAAAATAATCCTTGCATTTGATATAGAGCCTGTCACATCAGGAGGATATGGTGCTTCACGGGATTTATTGTAAATTGGAGTCCCGGTCGTTAGTCGATTGGCAAATAGCTTTCCAGGGGCTAATAATCCCTCCAGAAAAAGTTTCAAAGTGTGGTCACTGAATCTACAACTCCACGACTGTTTGTGGGACATCTCCGTGTGCAATTGGTCAATCCACTTTACACTATATTTTGTGAAGCGCTTTGAGACGTCTTAATGATGTGATTAGGTGCTGTATCAAATGAAAGCATTATTATTATTATAATTTTTAAAGTGTAGGTTTTTCGTAGGTTTGGGGAGTATTGCAAGGTACCAAAGACCAATAATAGACAAGATTGAGCTGGTTTAACAAGAGCTGAGTAACACAGTTATTAGGTTACTGATGGAGGCGAGAGGTCGCTATGCTAGTCAGGGGTAAGTTGTATCTGACAGCTGCTCTGGGTGTTATGTTTAAGAGTTTGATCACTTGGCTGAGCTGGAATGTTGATCTTCAGCTAATGGAATGCCATTGCCTAACAGTGAGGCAAAGCCACTTATGGTGCGGAGAAAGATTTGGTACTTACAGCTTCCCTCAATATCACGGGTTGTTTGTGTACCTGGACTACTGCCATTGTGCGTGCGTGCATGGGTGTGTGTGTGTACATGTGTGTACATGTGTGCACACGAGTGTGTGTGTCAGACTGGCTCAGTGGTAACACTCTTGGCTCTGAGTCAGAAGGTTGTGGGTTCAGCCCCCCCCCCCCCCACGACATGGAATCACGTTGTCCAAGATAACACTACATTGCAGCTCTGGGGCAGGGATGATAATAATAATAATAATAATCCTTGCATTTGATATAGCGCTTTTCACGTCTTCTAGACGTCTCAAAGCGCTTCACAGAATATACTGTAAAGTGAATTCAATCACTGTGTATTTGTGGGTGAAACGCGGCAGCCAATTGCGCACAGCAGTGCGCAATTGGCTGCCACAACAAACAATCGTGGATTCAAATGATCCATTTTTTTGGGGGAAAAGAGGGAATATTATTAGGCGTGTGGAGTAAGGAAACTTCCCCAAGGTTTTGCCCTGACCTGCCTGGATTACGAACACAGGTCTCACACTTTTAACTAAGGCGAGTGATCTAACCACTGAGCTACAGGACTCCACCTGTTCTGGTGGACGTTAATGATTCCTTGGTACTATTCGAAAAGAGAAGTGGAGTTGTTCTCTCCAGTTATCCTGGCCAACATTCCCCCAGATAAAAATTGGTTGCTCGCTGTTTGTGGGACATTACTGTGCGCAATTGGCAGGAGTGTTACCACTTTACCGTGTATCCTGTGAAGCACTTTGGGACGTCCCAACGTCATGATGAGGCGATATATCAAACGCAAGTATTAGTATTAAATTCTGTGGATTTTAAATTGCAAACATCCCGACAAGTACTGATTGTATATCTCTAACAACACTGAGACAGATATGTGACTATCTGCACTGCAATGATATCAAGGCTCTCATTCTGGTGATTGCCTATGACTGCCCCAATATCCCCACGGTGAATATTGAATTAAGTTCAAGGAGAAAGAATACTGGCATTTCAAAGGTAACCTGATCAAAGGAACTATTCCACAGGAAAAAATAGAAGTCACAGATAAACACACTTCACTAACGTGGGAAGAGTGCAGGCTTTCAGAACTAATTTGCACTAATTTCCCGGTTAATATGTTTCTAAGTTGTTGTGAAATCCTTCCACAAACAGGACCACACAGTGCTGTATACCACAACGCAGGTAAAAACAGCTCGGAGCTTTGTGAGCTCGGAGCATGTGGATGGGTTTCCACAAGTGTCAGACACCCGGCTGACCCAAAGAAAATCCCAGGCAGGATGTCATTCACAATTACTGCCTTAGAGAGCACGTTTGATTATTATTATTAACTAGTATTATTATTTCATCTTATCTTCCCGCTAAATAATAATAATCCTTGCATTTGTTACAATGCCCTATGATGCTTTCAAGACGACTCAAAGCACTTCACAGGGTGTATTGTAAAGCGGAATGAAAAGAGTCACTGGGAACACACGGCAGGTCAGGCAGCATCTGTGGAGAGAGGAAAGTGAGTTCCTTGCGACTTCTGTTTTTGTTTCAGATCTCCAGCATATTTTGCAGTATTTTACCTTTTGTACATTGCAAAGAGGATTGACTTTGTATTTTGTGGACAAATGTGGGTAGTTATCAAATCACTGAGCGCTCTCTCTCTTTCTTCTACCCACAGTATGTGTTTGATTACCATGATGGCGATGTCTTTGGCTGCATTGCAGACATTGGCTGGATTACTGGGCACAGTTATGTGGTGTATGGACCTCTCTGTAATGGAGGGACCACAGTGCTGTTTGAGAGCACACCTGTATACCCCAACGCAGGTAAAAAGAGCTCGGAGCTAAATAACAATCCTTTCACACAGACATGTTTCTTCCCGAGGTGGAGAGTTTGGGAAAATAATAATAATCCTTGCATTTGATATAGCGCCTTACCATGTCTTCGAAATGGCTCGAAGAGCTTCACAGAATGTACCATAAAGTGAACTGACTGTATGTTTTTGTGGGCGAAACATGGCAGCCAATTGCGCAAACCTTTAATAAAGCCTTTAAGGGGATGGAGTTGCTCACAAGAATTCTCCAGATAAGTTTCTCATTCACCTCAGGGCTGTTTGGAGGATGTTACTGTTCGCAAATTGGCTGTGGTATTTGTCAACAAATATACAGTCAATACACTTGATAGCAATTATCTGTCACGTGCTTTGAGAAGTTTCAACATCAACAGCATGACATGGAATGCATGGATAGGGAAAAATTGAATAAAACTCGTTGAGGAGAGAATTGTGCAAGAGAAAATTGTGGTTGTGAGAAAATAAAACAAAACGTATCTATCGCTCTCTTTCTACTTGAGAACAAGCCCATATGCAGTATTGTAACCCAGAGCAGAATTAATTTGGGGGAATCAAGCTATATATAAGTCTGCTATAGCTATAGCCTGATATAGCCACCTTATTCCTAGAATAGATTCCAGCCTGCGCATTAAATTAAGTCTTCCTTCCTGTAACACTGCCAACATGAAGTTTGAAAGACAACATAGTCCTTAAATCAGCCCAGGAATTTAATGGTAGGCATTGCGGAGTCCTGTAGCTCAGTGATTAGAGCACTCGCCTTACAAGTGTGAGATCTGTGTTCGAATCCAGGCAGGTCAGGATTCAATCCACGACTGTTTGTGAGATACTGCTGTGCGCAATTGGCTGCCGTATATCGCCCACAAATATACAGTCAATTCACTTCACAGTATATTCTGTGAAGCGCTTTGAGACGTCTGGAAGATGTGAAAAGCGCTATATCAAAATGCAAGGATTATTATTATTATTATTCAATTAATGTGGGCATCCTCAGGATATAAATTAACTCTCCACAACATCCCACTCAATCGCTCTGTAGAAATAGCGCAAGTTGGTGGCAACATGTTTTGAAGACGTGTTAAGGCGTTATATCAAATGCAAGGATTATTATTATTACTGTTGGTACTGTGTACAGATGAGATTGAATGTGTTTCTTGGGCCGAACCTCTGCTGTAATCTCTGGTGATTTCTGTTCTGTGTTTAGGTCGATACTGGGAGATGGTGGAAAGGTTAAAGATCAACCAGTTCTACGGGTCTCCCACTGCCATACGCCTTCTGCTGAAACATGGGGACAAGTGGGTCAAACGTCACAACAGATCCTCACTGAAAACACTGGGCTCAGGTCAGAATCTCCCACTGCACGTTCACAACAGTGGATATTATTTTAGTTAGTTAGTTAGTTAGTTAGCTAGTTAGTTAATTAGTTAGTTAGTTAGTTAGGTTTGTCCATAATATATACAGTTAATTCACTTCACAGTGTATTTTGTGAGGCGCTTTGAGACGTCTGGCTTTAGGAGAGACTCGAGCTGCATGTTATAACAGTGTTAGAACAGTCTATGAAAGTCAGTGCTGGTACCAACTTCTTCATCAGAGCTGTCTGGTTCGAATTCTATTTCCCAACTCAATCCCCACCACTCATTGGAGCCGCCTGCTCCAGGAAAACTGTCCTTTCTGCCTCCATTCCCCCACACTTTGCCCTTTCCTTGTCCATCTTCAGTTCACATCTGAAGACCTTTCTCTGTGACCACAGCTACAGTCATCTCCCATCTTTCCCTGGCTTGGTGTAAAGCTCTGCTACTGTAAAGAGCTCCAAGGGCATGAAAGACGCTGTGCAAGTTATAACCCTATAACATTGCTCTACTGGTGCTCGCTTCTCCCAATAAAGCTTTCTGATATAATCCTATTCCTCCTGCTCTTTCCCTATGGTATTTGTGCTGGTACTCACTGTCCCACTGGAACTCTGTTGTAATTCCATGTTACTCAGCTTCATGCATTTACATTTACTCATGCATTTACTCATGCATTTCCCTTAGTGGAAATGCATATTCTCAGCACTACTGGAAATGTTCCTACTCTAGTGTAGGGCTTCGAACAAAGTCAACATGTTTGTGATCTTTGATCTTTCAGTCGGAGAACCCCTGAACTCTGAGGCCTGGGAGTGGTATTATAAAGTGGTTGGGGGCGGCAGATGCCCTGTGGTGGATACCTGGTGGCAGACAGGTAAGAGGGAGAGAGGATCTTGCAGGCCTGCTAGGCCACAGTTTCAATCTCCCATCTGTGCTGACTTGGCTGAGCATGGTCACTGCGGGCACTGATGGCATCGTAGATAAGAAGGCTCATAATCCCTTCTCAATGCTTGTTACAATCTGGAATGCTCTGCCTGAAAGGGTGTTGGAAGCAGATTGAATAGGGAGAGATTCCGGGATGGTGTGGTCTGAATAGCTGAAGGGTCAATCGCTGATGGTGAAGCGAGCAACTCCATATGAATACAAAGGAATTGGATATTTAGTTGAAAAGAAAAAAAATTGCATGGCTATAGGGAAAACGTGAGAGAGTGGGAATAGTTGGTAGCTCTTCCAAAGAGCCGGCACAGGCACAATGGGCCGTATGGCCTTCTTCTGTGTTGTAGGATTCCTATGATCCTATGAATGCACCTGTGCTCTGTTGTTTGTTGGGGGGATTAGGGGAGAGGGAGGGGAAGCCACACATGAAGAACAACCACTCAGGCAGAATAAGTGGAATTATACATCAGCGAGTGACTTTGGTCTTAGATGAGGTAACACTCCCTGACACCATGGAAGGAACAGGAAAAGCTTCACAGCAGTTATGCCATAGTCAACAATGAAGATGGCAGTCCTCTACCCATGCCCACCAACCGCAGGAGGAAAAGCATCACATTCCCCCGTAAGACAGGCCAAATGTACCACTGCCCCCACAGCTTTGCCTGTGTCACCCACGTCCTGAGACTGAGCAAAGCAAACCAAATTCATCATGGTATTAGCTATAGCCACAAGACCATTTTGGTACAAAATTTAAGGCTGCACGTTTGGTTTTGGGGGAAAATTCTTTGTTTAGGAACTGATTTTCCACACTTCTTCATAAATGAAGAATCTCTGAGCATTTCCAGCCTTTTCTGAGCTCAACATGGCATTGAAATTCCTACAAAATTCACAGTCACATTTTACAGTTTATACTGTGAAGCGCTTTGAGATGTCTCAACGAGATGATAAGGCACTATATCAAATGCAGGGATAATTATTCATATTAGTCACCTCATCACCCACTGAAACCCAACAATGTTCTGTTTCAGAGACGGGTGGGGTATGCATTGCTCCGCGCCCTGCAGAGCATGGAGCAGAGATTATCCCTGCCATGGCTATGAGGCCATTCTTTGGCATAATGCCTGTCCTCATGGATGAGAAGGTAAGTGGGAGTCTTCATTCCTCTCCACTTCATTCCCTGCCAATTTGGGGAGAAAACTCTTCATTTGGGGACCGATATTCCACACTTCTTCCCAAATAAACAAACTCTGTGCATTTACCTTGTGTAGGTCGCACTGAATGCTCCAGGACACTACCCCACTTGAAGGGCACTATATAAATTCAAGTTGTTGTTGTTGTCTTGTCACCCACTGAAACCCAACAATGTGTCCACCCCACACAGTATTTCTCAGGGTAATTAGACTCTGGAGCTTAAAATTGAATGTGGCACAGGATTGGGTAAGATTCTCATTTTGGTCTTCCATTTGGAAGGCCACTTTTAAGAACAGCTTCAATCGAACGAAGAACTTAGCAATTCCCGGTTCTGGATGATTCTTCAACTGCTAAGAGCGACTTGTGTGAAGACCATTTTGACAAGAATAATAACAAGGTTTTTTTTTCAGAACTGTATTTATTGCACTGACTCTCTGTCCAAACCAGGGGAAGAAATCAGCACAGAACAACATCTCAGGGCCTCTATGCATTGCTCAGCCATGGCCTGGGATGGCACGAACAATCTACAACGACCATGAGAGATTTGTGGACACATACTTCAGACCATATCCCAGTAGGTGGATTCAAGAACAAGCTGGTGTGAAATTAAAATTGAGAATAGAGGAATAACAGGAGAGGTTTGAAAGAATATCTATGGTTCTAAAGTGCCTAAGTGTCAATGTGGACACAAGCTGATGCTCCAGGCAATTATTCTATGGTTGGCAGCCATAGGCTGAGGATGGATGCTGGTGCTTCTGCAGTTATCCTTGCGGTGGGAGTTAACTAGGGTCTCCTTGGAGCTGAACTGGCTCCAAGTTCGACATGTTTGGTAATGGAATGTCAGTATTGAGCCAGCCTTCTGTGGTGATCTCAGAATTCTGGTTCCTGACCAGGCAGGTCAGTAATATTCCAGGGCACTACTGATGAGAGTACAGTTTGACTCATCACCAGGACCTGGAAGGGCAGACCAGTTACTGGGGGGCAGGGTGTCACCCCACTCAGCTACTGTTAACCTGGCAACTCAAAAGCTCATGTATTTTGTTGAACAATAGGTTCATCTACCCTCAATCTACAACTTGGATGTTTTGTGATCACCTTTTACATTGGATAGTGTCTCAAAGTGATGCGCCACCAAGGAAAATAAGAACAAAGGGAGTAAGAAGGTGCTGATCATCGGTTTGGGACGTCCTCCCAATGTGAAAAATGCTCTCCTGCTGTCATTTCCTTGTTCATTGTTGACTCAATGCAGAGTCAAAAGGGATGATTTGTTGGCAGGGTTTTGAAAACAGGGTGAGGGTGCAAGGCAGAGGGATTTGGAGACAGAGTTTTAGAAAGTTTGGGTTGAAACCTCAGCTGCTGAAGGTGGAATTGAGTGAAGGATTCACAGCAGCAGGCTAAGTGGGCAGAGAGGAGTGATCGAGTAAGACAGTTGATCTGAAGAAGATTGCAGTGGTAATAGAGGGCGCCTTGGGAAGTCCTTCCGACATGAAAGGCACTAGATAAATACAATTTATTCTTTGTTGAAGGGCAAGAACAATGGAGGAATTTGAAGGACAGATTTCTGGCCTCTGGTTGTTTGAAAAGGGAATTGTATTTTGATAATTAACTTTTTAAATTCTGTCTTAAAATAAACTTTTCTTTGGGGTCTGCTCAGATCATTTTTTCACGGGAGACGGTGTGTACAGATCCAAACAGGGCTACTACCAGATCACCGGGCGTCTAGACGACGTCATTAACATCAGCGGACACCGGCTCGGAACAGCAGAGATTGAGGACGCTGTGGTAAGAGAAGGCTGTTCGTCCTTTGATTATATTAGAGCATAATAATCCTTGCATTTGATATAACACTTCATCACATTGTTGGGACAGCTCAAAGCGCTTCACAGCATATATTGTAAAGGGAATTCATCATATTTTGTGGGCGAAATCCAGCAGCCAATTGCACACAGTAAGATTGAGTGACCAAATTACTTGTTTTTAAAAGGGATTATTACCACTGGAAAGTGATCCACCAATTCATTAACAACCAGGTTCCTTCTTACTGCTAGGTAAATAGAGGCGTGTTGAATAAGGAAACTTGCTTAAGGTTTTGCCCTGTCCGGGAATCGAACCCGGGTCCTCTTGCTTGTGAGGCGAGTGCTCTACCAATATGCCTCCTAACTCCAGCATGAGAGAATGGGCAAAATGCGACAATGTTTTGAGGGAACTGACCACCACATTTGCCAATGAACAATGAATTACAGCCAGTAATCATCTGCTAAGTGGTGTTTCCATATTCTAGGTCTGTTCCATATTACATGGAAGGATTAGCATTATTGTGAGTTTAATGGCCCTGGTTTCCATTGAACTTTCAGAATCAGCACCAAGTTGTAGCTGAGTCTGCAGTGATTGGATGCGCCCATGAGGTAAAGGGAGAAGGTGAGAGGTCTGACCTAGAGGAACCTTGGCAAGCTAGCCCAATTGGCTGTAATGGATGATGTAACCCTAACAGCTGTCCAACAATGAGAATGAACCATTTCTGAATGTCAAGTGAACAGAGTTGCTGGAGGTGTGGTGAGTGCTCTATCCCTGATCAATGCCAACACACGTTTGAGGGACCAACCTCATCTGAAGCACCTTGAACAATGCAGTGGTCTGCAATGGAGAGCCAATCTGGCCTGTGCTTATATCCCAAGATAAGGCTTGTACTGTGACCCAGATATAAGTGCACTACAAACTGAGTCAGGCCATGAATGCCTTATAAAATCTCTTGTGGTAACTCCAGCTCATCAACTAAAGGCAATGGACATTGAAGCTATTTGCCATGGTAAGGTTTGTCTGTCTCTCTCCCCAGGATCCTATGTCTTTGTCGTGCTGAAGAACGGGACCGACATCTCAGTTGATGTTATTAGTGAGGAACTGAAAGAAATTGTGTCACGGAAGATCGCTAAGTATGCAGCTCCCGATTATATCCAGGTAATGAACAAACTCAAAGTAAAGTAGATCCCAGTTTCCATGGACTCAACGAGAATCCCATCACAGTATTGGAAGAGAGAAAGGAGTTCATCCTGGTGTCCAGGCCAACCATCCTCCATTTCACTTCACAACAGTTGGGAGTAATTCTGCTGGGCACAAAATCAGCTGTTGCATTTGCCTCTCGTCACTCTACTTATCCACAATTATCTGAAACACGTTTTGAGACAAGCTCAACATTATATACTCTATAGTATATATAGTCTACTATACTCTATAGTATACTACTCTATAGATCCCGACCTTGGGACGTCCTCCCGACGTGAAAGGTGCTCTATAAATGTAATTTTGTTGTTTTTGTCTATATCACATGCAAGGATTATTATGTTTGAAATTAAACATCGAAGTCTTCGATCCAGGTCCCACTTTTAAATAACCCCACCCTCACCCACACATACAGCCTCTGGCTATGTGTGGACCCAATCTCGATCCTGTTCTTACCTGACATCCGCCCAGATGTGGAGTAACCAGTCCTATTCACTCCCCTCGCCTATACCCGTTTATTCCCTTCTCTCTCATGTATACATCAGGTTTTGTGATAAATACATTTGTTTCAATCATAGCTTCAGATAGTGAGCTCCACATTCTTAACATTCTCTGCTTGAAGAAGTTCCTCCAACTTCCTATTACAACAACACATTATATTTGTCTAGCACCTTACATGTCGGGAGGATGTCCCAATGTGCTGGACAGTCAGGGATCTGGACCCGAGGTGGGGGTTGGGAGCAGGAGGGGTGGAAGGTGAGGAGGGTAGATAGGGAGGATGATCAAGTAGAACGCACGGTCGAAGAGGTGGGTCTTGAGATGGGCCATGAAGGAGGCAAGAGAGGGAGAAATACAAAGGGACTATGGGATGGAGTTCAGAAGGGTGGAGTAGGGAGGCTGAAAGTGTGACCAATTTTTTTAAATAATTGATCTTAAATCAACTATTAGCTGGTTTATATTGATGCCCTGTAGTTTGGGATTCACCGTGAAACGAAGAACTGCCGGATGGATGAGGCAAAGAGAAGATCCTATAATGAGGTTGCAGGTGATCAGTAATTGATTCTCTTCCTCATCTTCCAGGTTGTGAAGAGGCTCCCGAAGACTCGCTCCGGGAAGATAATGCGCCGGGTCCTGAGGAAGATTGTTCAGAACAAAGTGGATGAACTTGGGGACCTGACAACCCTGGACGACCACACTGCGGTGGAGGAAATCGTGGACGAGCACAAGAAAATACTGGAGAAGGAGCCCAGAGTGACAGGACGATAAACGGGCCACATTTGCAACAGGAGGAGAGACTGATATTCATTCACAAAATATTAGTATGATTTTGACTTGCAATTAATCCAAGTTCCTATCAAAATTACGAACCAGACTCGGAACTGGAGCTCAAATGAAGATGGTCACGTCTCCCTCCTGTGCTGTTGTTATAGAGTCATCTCATGGGAAGGCACCCAACATAGGAGGTTCTTTAAGAGTTTCACCAAATATTGGTGCGACATATCGACAATTTTATACATCTCAAACTGCTTCACAGAATATAACAAAATTATATTTATAATAATTTTAAAATTTAACCTTTCACATCAGGAGGACGTCCCAAGTCGCTGAATGTGCTGTAAAGTTAATTTACTATATTTGTGGGTGAAACATGGCAGCCAATTGTGCACAGCAGTGTCCCACATGCAGTGGTGACCAATGTATTATTGGTCCAATTAAATGACCAATTTTTTTTTGAGGATTATTAGGCGTGTGGAGTAAGGAAACACGCCCAAGGTTTCACCCTGGCTGGAATTGAACACAGATCTCTCGCTTACAAGGCAAGTGCTCCAACCGCTGAGCTCCAGGACTCCACAAAGGATGAAACAAAACCAGAGTTCCACATATTCACATTTGTTTCCCCCCATGTCTGGAGTGCAGTCCACACTCCCTGCTCAGAGGGACACACTCTGCTTACCTGATACAAGTATTTGTAGTCTTTGACATCCTCATGACGTGAAAGGTGCTACAGGAATGTAATTACAGTATGTATTGTATTTGGCAAAGGTTGGCAAGAGAAAAGGAGTAGGTACTTCCCCAGTGTGCACGATGGGAGTGCATTTCAATACAAAGTTACAAAGTTATTTCCAACTCAATAAGAATTCGAGAACATGGTCCATTCAGCCAGACAAGATTTTTTCACCTGTTTATTAGATCACAGCAGATCTTTTGTAACACGATTACCTCAGCTTTTCTTCCTCCCCATCAGATCTGGTCTGGTCAGAGCAGTGGAGTGGTAATGTCTCACACCTCAGCCATGCCCTCCATTTAATAGAAATGACAACAGTCAATAAAAATAATTATCTCTGGGAATCGCCCCTTTGTTTTCATGATTGCATGTAGTCATTCTGAATTGTTCACTTGAAGCCGAGGAACATTATAGACTTCCTCCACAGCTCATCCTGGAAGTTGTGAGCAAACACCAGGGCCTAAAGTTGGGAGTGCTTTGACCCTGAGCTGTGATCATTTCTGGCTGTTACAGACACGTCCTTGGGCCCAATGGACTGACACGTACATTCCAGGAGTCCAGCAAGCTGGGAAAACATGCGACCAGCTCTGACCTCCTCGATATCTGGCTTTGCCCGCACGTCAGCGGAGTTGGCTCAGCTCCCAAGCACCAGCTCCAGAGAGCTTCAGCAAAGAATCGTGGTACTGGAGTGAGGAGAGAGAAAAACACATACACAAAATGGAGAAACAAACAAAGACACACAAGGCCATTAGCAAGCAACAATAAAACTACATTTGTATAGCGCCTTTCACATCAGGAGGATATCCCAAGGCATTGCACAGTCAGTTTTTCAGACCCGAGCTGGGGTCGGGATCGGGGAGGGTGGAGGGAGGGAGGGAAAGGAGGGAATTTGAGGTGACCGATGGAACCGTCGAAGAGGGGGGGGGGTGTCTTGAGGCGGGACTTGGAAGGAGGCCAGGGAGGTGGCAAGGCGGAGGGATTGTGGGAGGGATTTCCAGAGGTTGGGGGCAGAATGGCTGAAGGCTCGTCTGCCAATGGTGGGGGGGAGGAGGGGGGTTGGGGGACAAACATCATGTGTTCAGCAATGGTGTTTCTGACAACGGAAGTGAAAGATCTGCTAGTCCTCTCTCTCGCTCTGTTCCCAAGTCCCCTCTAAAATATAACTCTTTAACTGTGTCATTGGTCACCTCACGTCCACCACCCCCAACCCATCTTTTCTCCATTCTACTCAGCCTCAGATCCCACTTCTGAAAAGTGCTTTGGATCCTTTTCCTATTGACGATGTGAAGGGCAGTATATACTGTAAACTAAGTAGTTATAGTTCCCTCCTGCCAGATTTTTTAATGGACTTCCTGCTCCTGACTGAAAACCAGCCTTTGTCTGAGGCCTGAACTACAGTAAGACTACAGTAAGGAAACCAAATTTTTCCTGCAAGAACTCTGTAGCTAATCAATAAATGATCCATAAATAAGGAGACCTGTAGCTCAGTGTATAAAGCACTTTATTTGCTTTCAATGCTTGCAGCGGCAAGCTTCTGTACTCCACGCTCCTGTTTACCTAACATTAAGTAGGAATCCTGTTGTTACGTCAATTGGCGGATCACTTTTCTAGTGCTAATAATCCCTTCAAAATACATTAAAAACTAAATTGGTCATTCAATCCATGACTGTTTGTGCGTTTGCTCATTTCGCCCACAAAGTTTACACTTTACAGTATATTCTGTGAAGCGCTTTGAGACGTCTCGAAGATGTGATAATGCGCTGTATCAAAAGCCGGGATTACTATTTGTTCGTTGCCCACCTTCTCCAGGCTGCTGCGATGCCCCACACTGACCACCGTCATCCCCAGCTGCTTACAGGCTCGGTACAGCTCACCCTCCACCTTCTCTGTCAGCGCACTCGTAGCTTCATCCAATACTGGAGAGTCAGGGAGACAGTGAGAGAGATGTGTTTGATCAGCCGGGTGTCTGATACTAGTCTGGTAACCCTCATCTTGAATGCTTGAGAGAACCAAACTGAGCGTTCCATTCATCCCACCTACACAGGGGAATCCCAGGGACAGACTGTTTGAATGGAATGCACACTCTCTCTCCCTGGAGGGACGCTCCCTGCTTACCTAATTCCAGAAATTGTTAGGTGCAGGTTGGCTAGAGCTATTGAGTGAGAGAGAGAATGGCAGAGAACCCCCCACTACCCAGCCCCCCACACGCGCGCACAGACAGAGCGGCACAGACCTGCGTATTTGGGCTGGTGATAATAAAGCCGAGCGAAGGACAATCGCTGCATTTCTCCTGGAGACAAAGCGTCGAACCTGAGTGGGGGGGGGAGAGGAAGTAAAGGAGTTTACACAACAACAACTTTACATTTGTAAAGCACCTTTCACCAACCACATCAACACTACAGCGGGGCCCGTGTTTGGCCGCTGCAATATCGAGGTTCGGATGTCGTGACTGGCCCGTTCGCTCCCTGCACACAGGCCGACGGCTGAACAACACAATGGCACACTTTCAGGCCATCGAGATCGCTGCCAATGTCACCTCCTGTTCACTGTGACACCTACACAGTCAGGAGGTGATGGTTGCCAATTATCTTCAGTCACCCTCCTACACCAACCCTCCCTGATCCCAAACCCCCTGCCCGGGTCCAAATCCCTGACTGTCCAGCAGCAACAACAACAACAAATTACATTGTGTAGCACCTTTCATGCCAGGAGGACGTCCCAGTAACTTGGGTCAGAAGCTTGTGGCTTACCAGTTCCACTCCATCTGTTTGTCCAGCCCTCCCGTCCTCTTCAGCAGTGATGCCTAAACACAGGAAAAGGTGGTGAGGCGCTTGTTTTTAAAGACATCTCTCTCCCAGGTGGGTGCAAATGGCATTTCAATCAGACTTGGGCAACAATTTAACCCAGTATGAGGGGTGTGTGGGCAACAAGCAGTGTGTGTATATATATATATATATACACACACACACACATAACCCACAATCAGATTCTAGCTTCTAACTCCCCAACTCACTCCCGGGGATCCATTGCATAATATATAAAAGGATTGACTCACCAATCCTGTGAGTTCCAAGAAACGAATGATTCTCTCGTCAGCTGAATCTTTGGCAAAAAAAGACGTAAACCCAAGTCAACAACAAGAATAAAACAACGACATGCCTTAATATAGCATCCCTCACGTGAGCAGTGCCTCGGAGCGATTAACAGTAGTGTGGCTGGAACCCGAGCCGGTAAGAGGGACGGCCAAAGGCACGGTCGAAGGTGTGGCTTGAAGAAGGGGCAAAAATGGGGCAAAATAGAGAAATTGAGGCAGTGATTTTCTGAGATTGTCGTTGGTCACAGAAAGATAGAGAGCGCCCTTGGCACCAATTTCAAGATGTTTAGCTGGGGAAGCAGGCCGGTCTGCAGTGGAAGCTGGATATTTACAGCGCTCAGTAACAGTGGGTCCACAGGACACATATATTAAAGTGACCCCGTGTTCTAGTGGGCACCTACTGGGGGGCTGTCCTACACACATGAAACAGTACCTGAGGCTGGGTAGATCTCCTTTAAGGGGTAAATCACCTGCACAAATACAAACACAAATACAAAGCCCTGTAAATACACCAAAAAACAAATTACATTTACACAGTAAATTTCACTTTGGGAAGAAGGTCCCAAGGAGCTGGACAATCAAGGATTTGTACCCAAGCTACAGGGATTGGGATCGGGAGAGTTCGAGGACAGGGAGGGAAGGAGTACCCAACTCCTTCCCTCGGTAGGAAGCCCGAAGGGGATTACAATGTACATTGATACAGACAGCACCCTTCATATTGGGAGGACGTTGGTTATAATGTATTCAGGAGGGATAGAGAAGGGAGAAAAGGGGGCGGGGTGGCAATTTTAGTTAAGGACTCAGTGACTGCCTTAGAAAGGAACGAGGTGGAAGAAGGACTAAAAACCGAATCTATCTGGTTAGAATTGAGGAATAAAAAAGGTGCAGTTACACTGTTAGGGGTATACTATAGACCACCAAATATTGGGGAGGAGATAGACAAGCAGATCTGCAAGCGTATCACGGAGAAATGCAGAGCTAATAGAGTAGTGATAATGGGTGACTTCAACTATCCCAACATAGACTGGCAGAATAGTAGAGTAAAGGGCAAGGAGGGAGAAGAATTCCTGAAGTGTGTGCAGGACAACTTTCTTGATCAGTATGTTTCCAGTCCAACGAGGAAAGAAGCATTGCTGGATCTAGTTTTGGGAAATGAGGTAGGGCAAGTTCAACAGGTTTCTGTAGGTGAGCATCTAGGGAATAGTGACCACAATATCGTTAGATTCAGAATAATTATGGAAAGGGATAAGGAACGATCACAGGTGAGGACACTCAACTGGAAAAGGGCTAATTTCAATGAGTTGAGGTGGGACCTAGCCAAGGTGGATTGGAAAGAAAAATTGGCAGGTAAGACAACTAACGAGCAGTGGGCAGCGTTCAAAGAGGAGATAGTTCAGGCACAGGTCAAAAGCATCCCCACAAAGGTGAAATGTAAGGCATCCAAACCTCCCTGGATGATTAAGGAAATCGGGGCCAAAATAAAACAAAAAAAAGAGGCTTATGATAAGTGTCAGGCTCAAAATTCAGAAGGGAACAAAGCAGAATATAGGAAGTGTAGGATAGAACTAAAAAAGGAAGTTAGAGGGGCAAAGAGACTGCATGAAAAACAATTAGCGAGTAAGATTAAGGGGAACCCTAAGGTTTTTTACCAACATATTAAGAGTAAAAGGTTGGTCAAGGATAGGGTGGGGCCAATTAGGGACCTAGGAGGAAATCTCATTGTGGAGGCAGAGGGCATGGCTGATGTACTGAATGAGTACTTCGCCTCTGTCTTCACAAAAGAAAATGATACAGCCAATGCCATGGTATTAGAGGAGAGGGTAGGAGAAATGGATAGAATAATTATAACCAGAGAGGAAGTGCTAAAAAGGTTGACGTCGCTCAAGGTGGATAAGTCACCTGGTCCGGATGGGATGCACCCTAGGTTACTAAGTGAGGCACGGGAGCAAATAGCAGGGACTCTGGCCACGATCTTTCAATCTTCCTTGGACACAGGGGTCGTGCCAGAGGACTGGAGGATAGCTAATGTTACTCCCTTGTATAAAAAGGGGCAGAAGGACAAGCCTGGTAACTACAGACCAGTCAGTCTAACGTCGGTAGTGGGCAAAATTCTAGAGTCCATAATCAGGGACAAGGTAGATCTTCACTTAGAAAGATATAGGCTAATAAAGGACAGTCAACATGGATTTGTTAAAGGCAAATCTTGCCTTACAAATCTGATAGAATTTTTTGATGAGGTAACGGAATGGGTGGATAATGGTAGCGCAGTTGATGTAGTTTACATGGACTTTCAAAAGGCATTTGACAAAGTGCCACATGAGAGACTTATTATGAAATTAAAGGCCCATGGCGTAAAAGGGACAGTGGCAGCGTGGATCCACAACTGGCTGCGAGACAGAAAGCAGAGAGTTGTAGTGAGCGGCTGTTTTTCAGATTGGAGGGAAGTGAGCAGTGGTGTGCCACAGGGATCGGTTTTGGGACCATTGCTGTTTGTAATCTACATCAATGATCTGGACTTGGGTGTACGGAGTACAGTTTCCAAGTTTGCAGATGACACTAAGTTAGGGAGAATAGTAAACAGTGAGGAGGATAGTAGCCATCTGCAAGAGGATATAGACAAATTGGTAAAGTGGGCAGACACATGGCAGATGAAGTTTAATGCAGAGAAGTGTGAGGTGATGCATTTTGGGAGAAGAAATGAAGGGAGGCAATATAGGCTAGATAGTACAATTTTAAATGGTGTGAAGGAACAGAGAGACCTGGGGATTTGTGTTAGTGACTCGTTGAAGGTGGCAGGACAGGTAGACAAGGCTGTTAAGAAGGCATATGGGATACTAGGCTTTATAAATAGGGGTATAGAGTACAAAAGTCAGGAAGTGCTGACTAACCTCTATAGGACTTTGGTGAGGCCTCAGCTGGAATACTGTGTTCAATTCTGGTCACCACACTACAGAAAGATTTTAAGTGCTTTGAGACGTCAATGTGAAGGCATTGGAAAGGGTACAACGAAGATTTACTAGGATGGTGCCAGGATTGAGGGACTTCAGCTATGAGGAGAGGCTAGATAGGCTAGGGTTATTCTCTCTGGAGCAGAGAAGATTGAGGGGAGACCTAATAGAGGTTTATAAGATCATGAGGGGTTTCGACAGGGCAAATAGAGAAAAACTATTTCCACTCGTGGGTGAATCTGTGACTCGTGGTCACAGATTTAAAATAGTTTCAAGGCGCAGTAGAGGGGAGCTGAGGAGAAATTTTTTCACTCAGCGAGTTGTTCGAATCTGGAATGCATTGCCTGAAAAGGTGGTGGAGGCTGATTCGATAACAACTTTTAAAAGGGAATTAGATCTTTATTTAGGGAGAACGGGTCTATTAGGCTATGGGGAGCGGGCAGGGCAATGGGATTGAATCGCTCTTTTCAAAGAGCCGGCACAGACTAGATGGGCCGAATGGCCTCCTTTTGTGCCGTAAAATTCTATGATTCTATGATTCTATGATTCTATGACGTCTCAAAGCACTTAAAATCTTCCGACTGTGAACTTCCTTCTGAAGAAGCATCAGATGACAGGCAGGGTGTGGGTGGCTACCCACACCCTGCCTGTCATCTGATGGTCATTGATCTCAGTCAGTATGATCCTGCCCAGCGTTTTCTCTGACCCTCCCCCTCTCCCCCCCACATGACACTGAGATTCTCTGGCTGCTTCTTCCTTCATTTTTCTTACGATCCAGTTTGTTAGTCAATTGGCAGATCGCATTCCGGGGATATTCCAATGAATAAATTTTGTCACTCGATTCAGGATTGTATGACACACTGCTGTGTGCAATTGGCTGCTGTGTTTGGCGCACAAACAACAACAACAGCAAAATTATAATTGTATAGCACCTTTTCACGTCGGAGGACACCCAAGGCACCGATATACAGTCAACTGATTTTATAGTATATTCCGTGAAGTGAGTTGAGGTGTTTCAACAATGTGAGAAGGTGCAACATCAAATGCAAGGATAGTTATTGTGAAGTTTCTCCATGCCTGTGGCTATCCCAACCTGGTCTCTCTCTCTGTGACTCACTCTCAGACTGACTTGCTGTCTCTCACACGTATCCACACACACACACACACACACACACACAGGATCCGAGCACTTACCTGCTCCCGCAGCGTCCCGTCCGTGAAGAACGGCTTCTGGGGAATGAAGAGAATCCCATGGGGTCCGAAGCAGGTCAACTTCCTTACGGAGCCTGGAAACACACCAGGCGGGCGGTTACAGTGAGCATCATTTCCACCAGTCCGTGCCTCACCCCACATCCCAGGACCTGAGTCCAACCCGTCCCGGCTGTCGGACATTTGTTGGGAGAGAGAAGGGAGTTTCTCCCAGTGTGACCTGGCCGTCTGGCAGTGTCTCTCTTACCCTCCGTGGCTTCCCACAGTCCGTTCAGGATCCTTAACAGGGACGTCTTCCCGGTGCCTGTGTTGCCTGTGATCAGCAGGCTGTTACCCTCTGTGATCTGCAGCGTCAGGTTCTGCACCAAGAGCTGGTCTGAAGAGGGCGAGGTGAAGGAGACCCGCTCTAGAATCCAGGCCTTCCCACTGGACTGCCCCTCCCCTGAATCCAGGCTACTGTACACAGAGCACATCGTATTACCCTTCCCACCAGCAGGCTGGAGTCTGCCCCTGGCTCATGTGCATTGTGTGTGTGTGCGTGTGTGTGTGTGCATGTGTGTGTATGTGGTGTGCACGAGAGAGAGAGCACTGGTGTGAGCATGAAAACGTGTGAAAGTGAAAGAAGGAGAAAAGAGGAAAACAGGATAGACTGAATGGGTAACAGAAGAGTGGGAAGGTAAGAGAAACGAGGGAGAGAGAACGAGAGTATAAAGTGAATCTCACACAAGTCGTATCAGTTAATATTATGTGTGCAAAGTATCAGTTATGTCAAACTTGCGAAGAATATAAACTCTCAAACAGGACTTGGGCAGATGTATGACTTAAGATGATCACACAATTTATACATATCACTTATTTCACTGTAGAAATATATACTGAATGTAGAGGAGAGCAGGGCATGAGCAAGAGTACAGAGAATAAAGATAGCATGAATGAGATAAGAGCAAGAAAGAAATCCCTCTGTGTACACACACACATCCAATTGTATCCACATATGGGAGATCTTTTAAAAAATGGTCTCAGATGGAGATTAGCACGAGAATAGAGAGGGGGGAGAGAGAGGAATAGAGGGGGGGGGGAGAGACAGGAATAGAGAGGTGGGGGAGACAGAGGAAAGACAGAAAATACCAAAGGAGCAACAAGTTTCTGGTGAGTTCTGATGTCAGAGCGGATGGGTTTTATCGCTATTTAAATATAGCCACACATTCCCCGCACAACTTACTCTTCGAACTCCCACAGATCTTCACTGGCGCAAAATCCCTCTTTCCCTTGGGATTTGGAAATCTCCAGGCAGGCTTCCTGCAGCTCCCCGATCCTGCAACCAGCGGACAGAGAGCAGGCAAGTCCAGGAGCTGCCAATGCAGACACCACCCAAGTACATCTACTGACCAGCACTCCGAGCCTCCCCTTCCACTCACTCGACATTGGTTTCATATCATAACCTCTTAAGGTACTTGAGCTAAAAGTAGATAGAATCCAGTCTAAACACTAACATTCCCTCCCCCCCCCACCCCTGTCTCCAACCAGCATAAATCAACCACGACGACAAATTATAATTTATAGCATCCCTCAGATTGCAAAGGAGTTGGGGTCAGAAGGGGTGGAGGGCAGGGGGGATGGGTTTGGGAGAGTGCCCGAAGGCATGGTTGGAAGAGGAAGGTCTTCAGATGGAACCTGTATGAGGAAAAAACAGGGGGTGAGGCGAAGCAATTAGGGGTAGAGTTCCAGAGTGTGGGGTAGAGATGCTGAACACCCGACCTCCAATAGTGGGACAGGAAGTGTGGAGACCTGCAGCAGGCCTGGTGTCTCCCGAGTGGAGGGAGCAGTCAGGCTGATATGGGGTTAAAAGGTCACAGAGGGAGGGGGGAGCAGGATGAGTCTTGAGCAAGCCCATGGAGACCACTAAGGTTAGAGTTAGACTTCTGGGTCATCCCCTCCCTCTGCCCCTCCAACCCTTTACCAGGATGGGTCCCCATTCACCTGTGTGTGTAGCCGGCCAGGTCAGACAGAGTCGATGAGAGATCAATCAATTGGCTGAAGCAGCTGATGAGATAGATGGACACAAAGGCATTCTGGAAAAGAGAAAGGGGGAGGTGGGGTCAAAGTTTACACATCGGGCACACACTCACACACCCCCTCCCCCTCACTTTCACTCATACGGTTCCTGTACCACAGACAGCCTCCGCCAACTACAACGACGGCCCACCTAAGGCATCTCTATACTGAAGATCCCATCAGCTGTATCAGTCCTTTGCCACCTTTTATTACAGCACCGCCTAGTGGACGTCCGCTCATGTTACACCCTGTCAATACACTGATGGTTGAAATAACAGTAAAACCTCGATAATCTGACATTCCGAAAGCCGGCAACTCCCTAATGTACAAACATCATTAATATTTTTCCAATATCCGGCAAATCCCCCCAATTTCTGGACCGGCTGCTGGCAGTTCACGCTGGCGTCGCTCTGTCACCCGGCGCTGTGGGTGGAGCTCGGCCATTGTTTGGCTTCAGGGCTGTGTTTACAGATCACGAGGTGTACGGGGCAGGGCTACCCCAGCCATTTCTAGAGTAGGTTCGAAATACTGACAAACTCCAAAATCGGGGAGGTGAGTGGGCCCAACCGAGCAGGGTTATCACGGTTTTACTGTATTATGGATTCCTCCCCACACAAGGCTCCACTGTAATAAACTCTAGGTTTAATTGCAGGTGTTCTCTTACAAAACTCCGAGTATATATAGTATATACACTATATAACCTGTGAAGCGCTTTGATATATCTCAATGAAGTGATATGATGTTATATCAAACGTAAGTATTATTATTGTTAATACTCTTAATACAGAAATGCTACTCCAAATGTTGGAAACAACTCTTTGAATATTAATTACAATACAAATGGGCATTGACGTAGCGGTTTACACGTCGGCAGGACTGCACTAAGGAATCGGTGCGGGCTTGGCATCTCAGTTGGGGTTTCAGCTGGTTTTAGAAAGGCATAGAGTTGCTCTGAAACCTCACCTTGCTGACCAGCGCGATGAGCTCGGGGGGCGACAGCCCATCATACACCCCGCTGAAGATAGGCACGGAGATCACCACATAGCTGAGGATGCTGCCCAGGTAATCGAACGTGTTCACCCCAACTGAAAGAACAAGGTCCAAACAATATAAACCAGGGCGAACGGTTGGACAAGTCTCCTGACTCCACCCGCCCCAATTTATCTCGCAGTAAATAGGAACCCGGTTGTTAGTTTATTGGCTTTACGGGGGGTAATAATCCCTTCAAAAACAAGTGGTCACTGAATCGCCAGCTGTTTGTGGGATACTGCTGTGCGCAATTGGCCGCTTACAAAATAGTCCATCCATTTTACAGTAGTCTGTGAAGCGCTTTGAGATGACGTCTCAATGAAATACAAGGATTATCATCATTATTATCGAAACCTGACTCCCCCCACCACCATATTCACTCATCCCTTTCCCTGCCCTTTCCCACCCAACTCACTACTCAGCCCCACACAGACTCACGGTGAAGCCACAGCTCCCTCTGCATCAGTAACCTCTGTGTCTGCAGCAGCTCCTGGAGTTTCCTGCCTGTCCTCACCTGCTCCACGTTCCCCGCTCTGCGCACCCGAGAAACAGAAGCACCTGAGTTACATCACAACACATCACCCCGAGTACTAACGGCACAAAACTGGTACTGAACCATTGCAATTTACTTTGCAGATCCTCTTGCTTGTCGACCAATGTATTTTCCCCGCAGTAAGTGGCCGTGTGCTCACCTGTAAAAGGCCGCGGACTCGGCGTTTACTCGGATCTGCATGTGTTTGAACCTGAGTGGGGGTAGAGGGATAAAGATTAAAATACGCTCAAGGGATCAGTTTTGGGACCATTGCTGTTTGTAATCTACATCAATGATCTGGAGTTGGGTGTACGGAGTACAGTTTCCAAGTTTGCAGATGACACTAAGTTAGGGAGAATAGTGAATAGTGAGGAGGATAGTAGCCATCTGCAAGAGGATATAGACAAATTGGTAAAGTGGGCAGACACATGGCAGATGAAGTTTAATGCAGAGAAGTGTGAGGTGATGCATTTTGGGAGAAGAAATGAAGGGAGGCAATATAGGCTAGATAGTACAATTTTAAATGGTGTGAAGGAACAGAGAGACCTGGGGATTTGTGTTAGTGACTCGTTGAAGGTGGCAGGACAGGTAGACAAGGCTGTTAAGAAGGCATATGGGATACTAGGCTTTATAAATAGGGGTATAGAGTACAAAAGTCAGGAAGTGCTGACTAACCTCTATAAGACTTTGGTGAGGCCTCAGCTGGAATACTGTGTTCAATTCTGGTCACCACATTACAGAAAGGATGTGAAGACATTGGAAAGGGTACAAAGAAGATTTACTAGGATGGTGCCAGGATTGAGGGACTTCAGCTATGAGGAGAGGCTAGATAAGCTAGGGTTATTCTCTCTGGAGCAGAGAAGATTGAGGGGAGACCTAATAGAGGTTTATAAAATCATGAGGGGTTTCGACAGGGCAAATAGAGAAAAACTATTTCCACTCGTGGGCGAATCTGTGACTCGTGGTCACAGATTTAAAATAGTTTCAAGGCGAAGTAGAGGGGAGCTGAGGAGAAATTTTTTCACTCAGCGAGTTGTTCGAATCTGGAATGCATTGCCTGAAAAGGTGGTGGAGGCTGATTCGATAACAACTTTTAAAAGGGAATTAGATCTTTATTTAGGGAGAACAGGTCTATTAGGCTATGGGGAGCGGGCAGGGCAGTGGGATTAAATCGCTCTTTTCAAAGAGCCGGCACAGACTAGATGGGCCGAATGGCCTCCTTTTGTGCCGTAAAATTCTATGAATCTATGAATCTATGAAGTTTTCTCTCGGCCCCTTCCATCCACCCGGAGGGATTGGCGGGGGGAAAGTAATATAATAATAATAATCCTTAGCATTTGATATCGCGCTTTTCACTTCCTCTAGATGTCTCAAAAGTGCTTCACAGAATATACTGTAAATATATTTACAGATTACATGTGGGCGAATCGCAGCAGCCAACTGCGCACAGCAGAGGCCCAGTCGTGGATTGAAATGACCAAATTTTGTTCTTCCTTGAGAGATTATTATCAGGTCTGTAGAGTAAGGAAACTTGCCCAAGGTTTCGCCGTGATGGGAATTGAACCCAGGTCTCGCGTTTGCAATGTAAGTGAGCTCCAGACTGCACTATAACTCAGAAGTTGAGGTGGACAGCTCAGTGAAGAAGACAAGAGTCTGAAAGCAGAACTGACCTGAAGTCTCCCTCCAGCTTCTCCTGCTGCACCAGAGTAGTCACAATGGGTCCTATCAGGATCTTGTTGACGATGGATCCAATCACAAAGTAAATGAAGATGCTGACGGGGCCCATCCAGCCCGTGCTGTGAAAATAGGGAGAGAGCCTTTCGTTAGATCACAGGCGAGAGGCAAAGTGAGGTTCATATCCCAGAATGAACTTTCACCTATGTTTACAACACAAAAAAACTGCAACCATTATTATTAATATTCCTTGCTTTTGATATAGTGATTTTGATCATGTTGTTGAGATGTCTCAAAACCTTTCCCAGAATGTATTGTAAAGTGGATCAACTATGTATTTAGTGGGCGAAACGCAGCAGCCAATTGTGTAAAAACAGTCGTGGATCAAGTGACTTAAGTTATTGTTTATTTTAAAGAGGTATTATTACCCCTAGAAAGCAACACACCAATCGATCAAAGCTAGGTTCCAACCTACTGCTAGGTAATGAGATATGTGGAGGAAGGAAACTTGCCTAAGGTTTTGCCCTGCCTGAGAATCAAACCTGGATCCTCTCGTTAGCGAGGCTAGTGCCCTAACCACTACCCTACAGGCCTCTAGGGAACGGCGATATGGGAATTTTCCGGATATGGATATATCGGTTGGCTCATATCGAGATATACCGAAATACCGATATTTTTAGTTTTTTCATACGGCGCATGCGCGCGTGCATCGGAGTGCGCGCGCATTCCGGGTGCACGCGCATTCGGGGCCTATCTTCTCAGGAGGTAAATATATTTCTCTCTCTGTGTCTCTCACTCTCTCTATCTGTTTTTTTCTGTCTGTATCTCTCTATGTCTCTCTCCCTCTCTCCTCTCTCACATCCCCCCCATCTCTATCTATCTGTATATTATCACATCCACCCCGGCTCTCCCCCCCCCCCCCCCCCGCCGTCCCTCTCTCGCACCCCCCACCCCCGTCGGCTCTCTCCCCCACCACCCCCCCAGCCGTCTCTTTCTCCCTCCCCCCCCTCCGCCGTCTCTCTCTCCCTCCACCTCCAGCCATCTCTCTCCCCCTCCCCCCAGCCGTCTCTCTCCCCCTCTCTCTCCCTCCCCCACCAGCCGTCTCTCTCCCGCTCTCCCCAGCCGTCTCTCTCCCCTTCTCCTCCCCCCCCCCCGCCGTCTCTCTCTCCCCCTCCCCCCCAGCCGTCTCTCTCCCCCTCTCCTCCCCCCCTCGCCGTCTCTCTCTCCCTCCCCCCCAGCCGTCTCTCTCCCCCTCTCCCCCCCAGCCATCTCTCTCCCCCTCTCCCCCCCAGCCATCTCTCTCCCCCTCTCCCCCCCAGCCATCTCTCTCCCCCTCTCCCCCACAGCCATCTCTCTCCCCCCCCCCCAGCCGTCTCTCTCCCCCTCTCCCACCCTCCAGCCGTCTCTCTCCCCTCTCCCCCCCCAGCCGTCTATCTCCCCCTCCCCCCAGCCGTCTCTCTCCCCCTCTCCTCCTCCCCCCAGCCGTCTCTCTCCCCCTCTCCTCCCCCCCCAGCCGTCTCTCCCCCTCTCCTCCCCCCCCAGCCGTCTCTCTCCCCCTCTCCCCCCCCAGCCATCTATCTCCCCCTCCCCCCAGCCATCTCTCTCCCCCTCACCCCCCCCCGCCCCAGCAGTCTGTCTCCCCCTCACCCCCCCCACCCACAGCCGTCTCTCTCCCCCCACCCCTTGCATACCTGTATATTGTATTCAAGGACTATGAATACAAGATGGCGGCTTTGCACCTCGGTCTGTGCATTGTGTATAGAGATGAGCATTCTGGGTCTTGTGCTCGCATCCCGATTTTTTACCTCGATATATCGTTTTTTGATATATCGGTATTTTTAAAATGTCTATATCGGCATACCGATATGAAAATCATATCGGGTTTTAGCGATATACCGATATATTGCCGTTCCCTACAGGACTCCATAACAGACTCTGTTTATTGCGAGTGTGGTGACTGAAACCCTCACTCAACCATCTCGGACGTTACCTGTGAAAGCACTGGTAGGTGTAGTAGCCAAGTGTAAATGGAGAAATGATGAGTTTACTAGCCACGGTGCTCAGCGCCCGGCAGAACCGCTCCACGTCCTGGCTAATCCGCTGGTCCCTGAAACACACTGACTGGTGAGAACAGCAAACATAATAGCAAACAACTGACATGTCCTTCTCCCCCCTCAGCTGACAACATACAAGCCCACCCACAAACAGGCTGTTAAAAATATACGTGACCCCTCCCCCCTACCCACCATCCGCTCGCTAGATATTTGTTAGGTCACAGTAATTAAGGGATATAGGGAAAGACGGGTAACTGGACTTGAGATGCAGATCAGTCATGATCTTGTAAAATGGCGCAACAAACTTGAGGGGTTGAATAACCTTCTCCTAGGCTACCAACATGCGAGTTTCCTTATCCCCGAGCTAAGCAACACACACACATACCCTGGTCATTGGCTACTGTCGCTCGATTTGTTTTATCTGTACCTGTGTGAGGCATTTGAGTGGGAAATCAATCCACATGTCAAACCTCAGAGAGTGTATCAGAGAGTAGCCGAGCCCCAGAAGGTCCCGGGTTCCATGTCTGGCCTGTGGTGAGCGAGGGAGGGGGGGCTGTTAAACTTGCCATTTAGGAATGAAATCAAGGAGGATGTTTGCACCTCCAGGGTAGTGGAAATTTATCACTCGCTCCTCCAAAACGTTGGATCCAATCCAATTTTTAAGACTGAAGTGGATTTTTTAAAATCAGGGTACCAAGGGATATGAGAAAAGGACGTTGAGATCAGCTATGATCTATCAATAATACTAATTCTTGCATTTGATACAGCACCTTAACATGTCTTCGAGAGTATACTGTAAAGTGACTATATTTTGTTTTCCTTCATTAACAATATCTGCATTTAATATATGAACTGTGTATTTTGTGGTTAAAATATGTAAACTGATAACCACAAAAACAAGTTATAAAATATAATCTAATAGGATCGCAGGTATACCACATTACGTTTGAATGGTGGAAAAGGATCAAGGGGCTGAATGGCCTACTCCTGTTCCTATGATGTTAAAACCAGAGAAAGGGGAAGGGAACCGGCAGAGTGTTCCTGGGGTCAGTGGAACCTACGGATTGTCCAGCTCCTCTTCCAGCACGTTCAGCACATAGTAGACCTTCCTCTGGAAGTAGTTCCTGTGCAGGTACGTGGTCAGGCTCTGCCTCCAGTGCACGTACATCAGACTCGAGATAAACTGGTCAAAGCTCTTCAGCTGAAAAAGGAAAATAATAATAATCCTTGCATTTTATATCATGTCATTGAAGCGTCTCGAAGTGATGTGCAGAATATATTGAAAAGTGAATTGACTGTATGTTTTGTGGGCGAAACGCGGTAGCCAATTGCATACAACATTACCCACAAAAACAGTGGGGGGATTGAGTGAACAATTTTTTTTAAAGGAATCATTACCCCAAAAAACCTTGTTGAGCATTTTGTGGGTGAAACATGGGAACAATAATCATCATCACCATCCCAGGTGGGCGCCTATTCTATCTTCCCCCCCCCACAATCCCCAGCTCCCAGCATGTTTCTGGATATTGATCAGCTGCGAGAGGCTAGGCTGATTAGGGATGCCAATGGCAGACGAGGCTGAGACCAGCTCTCTCAGGCAGCCCCCGGGAGGATGTTAGTCTACCATCACAAGGCTTGGTGAGCAAGACTCTTTGGACGGCCAACTCCTTTTCCCAAAAGGAGGCAGCGTTGTTCACAGCCCCGGGCCCCAGTTAAGGAGGTTAGGCAAGATTCCACTTACCACAGAGTTGAGCACTATCAGGGTGATGGCGATGAGGGCAAGGTTTCTGAAGCCGGTTAGATCTTTGTTTCCTAGAACTTCGTAGAAGTGACTGGGGACGATCCCCACCTGATAAATCACCAGTTGCTCTGTAACGGACCAATAATACATTAGACTGGATCAACCCCAACCTTCTTATTGTTACACATAGGACCACAGAGGTGCTCTTAAAATAGCCGGCACAGACATGCTAGGCTGAATGAACTTCTTCTGTAATAATAACAACAACAATCCTAGCATTTGATGTACAGTAAAACCTTCGATAATCCGGCACGGTTGGGCCCACGCACCTCCCAGATTTCTGAGTTTGCCGGAGTTTAGAAAACTACCTAGAAATGATTGGGGAAGCTCCACCCCATACACCACGTGTGCTGTAAACACAGCACTGAAAGGAAAATGTGCCCGAGCTCCACCCGCAGCTCCGGATGACAGAGTGGCGACATGGTGAACTACAAGCAGCTGTTCCGAACTTCGGGAGATTTGCCGGACATCGGAAAAAATCTAATACTGTATGTATTTTGAAATCTTGCCAGTTTTAGGATGGTGCCATTTTTTGCAATGTTGGATTATTGAGGTTTCACTGCAGCGCCTTATCCTGCGTTTCAAGACATCTCAGATCACTTCACAGAATATATTTTGTGGGCGAAACCCAGCAGCCAATTGCACACAGTAGTGTCCTACAAACAGTCATGGACTGAGTTACCAAATTACTACTATTATTTTTAAAGGGATTATTACTCCCGGAAAAGCAATATGCCAATTGACTAACAACCTGGTTGCTACTTACTGCTGTTAAACAAAGGCGTACGGAGTAAGGAAACTTGCCTAAGGTTCTGTCCTGACCAGTAATCAAACCCGAGTCCTCTTGGTTGCAAGCTGAGTATGCTAACCAATACGTAACAGGACTCCTCACTGTACGATAAGACCCTTGAGTCTCTTGAGTAAATGGATGGGAAAACGGTTCCATTCAGCTGGAGTTGGACTTCACTTTCTCTACCAGCTTTGTACCGTTCCCACAAAAGCACTGGTTGTGAATTTTGCAGGATACCCTCCTAATCACCTCCGTCCCACATCCCAGGCCCTGATTATTTGCTTCTACCACCCATCTGCTTTCCCGGCTCCCAGCCATAACCTGACAAATCAAAGTCCAGGCAGAGTGAATCCTGATAAGCTCTTAACTAGGGCCAGGATTTTCTCACTCATTCATGCAATCTGCACACCCCATTGCACCCTATTGCCATGAGTCAACAGAAACAAAACAAACCAGGGCAAGCTGACACGAGACCATCACCTGCCTAAGTCAGTGTCTGACTGGGGAAATTAAAACACTTAATAATAATCCATGCATTTGATGGAACGCAATTTCACGTCAAAACACCTCAAAATGTTTCCCAGGATTTTTCAGTAAAGTGCAGTGTGTATTTTGTAGGCAAACCTGGCAGTAAATCAATTCTTGCACAACAATATCCCACAAACAGCCAGGGGGTGAATGACCAATTAACTGGAGGTTTAATGGCCAGGACACCTTCTCTTTTTGATTAGCATTAGAGGATCTTTAACGTCCGACTGAACAGACAGATGTGAGCAGGATTATATCGAAATACAGAAACAATTATCCTTAGAATCTAATCATCCCATTCTTGGAGGGCATCTCCATCCCACAATGGAGGGAAGGAGAGGGCAATTGGTTGAATGAGATTACAAATTGTACACAATATCCACAAAGTCCTGTTACCTGCAGTGATATGAAATTACCGAGGAGCTGTCACAGATGCATTTCCCATTCTCAATCAATCCATCCATTTTACGGAAGATCTGGCACTGAACCTGGCTACGGATCATTATCTACCATGAAAACGATGTCAATCACTCAAACACATACTGATCCTCTGATGTCTGGTTACAATTATGCTTATAATTCATAAGTTTCAGTTGTTGGTCCGCACATTGGAGGGAAAAAAAAGGGAAACGTGACTTTGTGTGCCGCTGTAAAATGGGGAGGGATTTGGTTGAGAAGGAAACAGCACAATAGGCGTGCAGGAGACGGGCTGGATTGACATCCATGACTTAGATTGACTTGATGTCATCACCCACTGATCAGTGGGCCACCAGTGGAAGGGAAACTGGTTTCACTTTGAAACCAGTCGAAGCGAAAAGTGCATTGGAAAGCTGGGAGGACACCCAGGCTGAGTTTCCTTATTCTATGTGCCCCTGTTTATGGGAGGACACCCAGGCTGAGTTTCCTTATTCTATGTGCCCCTGTTTACCGAGAACCTAGTTGATAATCGATTGGCGGGTGAATCACTTTCTGGTGGTAATAATACCTCCAACCAAAAAATAATAATAATTTGGTCACTCAATACATGACTGTTTGTGGGAGATTGCTGTGTGCAATTGGCTACCGTGTTTCGCCCACAAAATATAGTCAATTCACTTTACAGAATATCTTGAAGACGTGATAATGGATTATATCAAACGTGAGCGTTACTATTAGAGCTCTCTGCACACAGCACCGACTCACCAAGGAGGGCGACAGCCAGCAACGTGGCGTACATCAGCACACTCTGTGACAGACATGACGGGTAGAGAACGGCCTGGATCCGCCAGAATCGCTGCAAAAACACAAGGTCCAGCTTCGGCCTGGAAACCAGAATAACACTTTTAACGACGGCCCAGCCACCTTTCAATCTGGGTCTCCCCCAACTTCTATTTGCTGGTCCATGGCAGGCAGCGCAGAAGGGTAAAGGCTGGGTTTGTGGCTGGTATGAAAATACTGTAAAACTCACATAAGCCGTATCATTGTGGGGTGGGGTGGGGGGGGGGCGAGGTCCCAGGACATAACTTATGCGAGTATATAAGTTGTATAAAATCCGATTTAAATCAATAATTTACAGTGTGATTGATTGCAGCCTGTAAATGTGCGTGACAGGGTTCAACACAACATTTCTCCCGGTTCAATGACCCATCACCTGAGACTGAATTCACTGATGAAATTCCCCGCCATGGATTGCATGGTAGGTGTGGTAGCGATAGGGTAAGGGGGAGCAGTGCTACGAGTTAGGAGGTGATTACTACGAGTTGTGCAACGAAGGGGTGAGGGGGGGGCAGGGGGGGGGTGAGGAACGAGAGAGAGGACTGGCCTCACACGTGACACCCCTGTGACCGAGAAGACCCCCTGATGATCAGTCTGTGCGGGTGAGCTCCGGAGCGGCGCTGGCCTGGGAGCCGCCGGCCCTGAGAGCTGCTCACAGCCTCCCTCCCTCCCTCCCTCCCTCCCTCCCTCCCTCCCTCCCTCCCTCCCTCCCTCCCTCCCTCCCTCCCTCCCTCCCTCCCTCCCTCCCTCCCTCCCTCCCTCCCTCCCTCCCTCCCTCCCTCCCTCCCTCCCTCCCTCCCTCCCTCCCTCCCTCCCTCCCTCCCTCCCTCCCTCCCTCCCTCCCTCCCTCCCTCCCTCCCTCCCTCCCTCCCTCCCTCCCTCCCTCCCTCCCTCCCTCCCTCCCTCCCTCCCTCCCTCCCTCCCTCCCTCCCTCCCTCCCTCCCTCCCTCCCTCCCTCCCTCCCTCCCTCCCTCCCTCCCTCCCTCCCTCCCTCCCTCCCTCCCTCCCTCCCTCCCTCCCTCCCTCCCTCCCTCCCTCCCTCCCTCCCTCCCTCCCTCCCTCCCTCCCTCCCTCCCTCCCTCCCTCCCTCCCTCCCTCCCTCCCTCCCTCCCTCCCTCCCTCCCTCCCTCCCTCCCTCCCTCCCTCCCTCCCTCCCTCCCTCCCTCCCTCCCTCCCTCCCTCCCTCCCTCCCTCCCTCCCTCCCTCCCTCCCTCCCTCCCTCCCTCCCTCCCTCCCTCCCTCCCTCCCTCCCTCCCTCCCTCCCTCCCTCCCTCCCTCCCTCCCTCCCTCCCTCCCTGTGTCTGCCGCTCACCTCACCTGCTGCTGACCTGCCGTTTCTCTCTCAGCCCCGAGCGCGGAGCCATGGCTCCTCCCGCCCACAAGCACCGGGCTGCGTCTGACGTCACGCGCGCTGTCCCGGCATTTCGGATTCTCTGCGACGTCACGCGCACGGTCCTGGCACGTCACACGTCGGGGACGCGAGTGGCCCCGCCCACACTGATCACGTGATGGTAATTTTTGTATTTAGAAAAAGGTCCAAATGGCAAATTATTCACTGACCCCCCCCCAACACCATAACCCCCTCCCCCCCACCATACCCCCCCTCCATACCCCCCCTCCATACCCCCCCTCCCCCCACCATACCCCCCCTCCATACCCCCCCTCCATACCCCCCCTCCCCCCACCATACCCCCCCTCCATACCCCCCCTCCCCCCACCATACCCCCCCTCCATACCCCCCTCCCCCCACCACCATACCCCCCCCTCCCCCCACCATACCCCCCCTCCATACCCCCCCTCCCCCCACCATACCCCCCCTCCATACCCCACCACCATACCCCCCCCTCCCCCCACCATACCCCCCCTCCATACCCCCCTCCCCCCACCATACCCCCCTCCATAGCCCCCCTCCCCCCACCATACCCCCCCTCCATACCCCCCCTCCATACCCCCCTCCCCCCACCATACCCCCCTCCCCCCACCATACCCCCCTCCATACCCCCCCTCCCCCCACCATACCCCCCCTCCATAGCCCCCCTCCCCCCACCATAGCCCCCCTCCCCCCACCATACCCCCCCTCCATATCCCCCCTCCCCCCACCATACCCCCCTCCATAGCCCCCCTCCCCCCACCATACCCCCCCTCCATACCCCCCCTCCATACCCCCCTCCCCCCACCATACCCCCCTCCCCCCTCCATACCCCCCCTCCCCCCACCATACCCCCACTCCATACCCCCCTCCCCCCACCATACCCCCCCTCCATACCCCCCTCCCGCCAACATACCCCACCACCATACCCCACCACCATACCCCCCCCTCCCTCCATCATACCCCCCTACCGCCCTCCCCCCCCACCACACCCACCACCATACCCCACCCCCTCCGCACCCACCCCACCATACCCCCTCAGCCCACACCATACCCCCTCCATCATACGCCTCCCACCACACCCACCTTCATCCACCCCCCCCAGCCCACACCATAACCCTCCACCATAACCCTCCACCATACCCCCCCCACCATACCCCCCCAGCCCATACCCCACCACAGCCCACACCTCTCCAGCCCACACCATATCCCCCAAACCACACCTGCCAGCCCACATCCCCCAAATCCCTCACCACACCCCGTCCAGCCCACACCCCCCAGCCAGCTCTTCCATCAACCCCCACTACACCCCATACGCCCAACCTGTCCCCGCCCCCCACCGTACTCCTCCACTATAACCCCCAACTACACCCTCTGACTATCCCTCCATAACCCCACCCCACTGAAAACATTCTGAAAAAGTATTGAGTGAAATAAAATTTCAAGTGACTTCAGTGGAAGAGAAATAAAATTTAATTGAATTCCCGTTAAAATATCGAGTGAAATAAAATTTGAAGTGATTTCAGTACAAGTGTCCAGAAAAATTAACATTTGACATTTGATATATCTGCACAAAATGTCAACTGAAATAAAATTTTGAGTGATTTTCGCACAAAATGTACAGCAGGGAGAAGTGTGAGGGAGAGCAAGGGGCAGCAGATATCTCAGTGGGAGTGACAAAGGTTTGATTGAGTCAAGCATTTTTTGGTCAGACACATGACAATAGATGTATGTTACCAGAGCATTCACTCTCTCCACAGCAGAAACAACACCACAGAGCGTGTCCTGCTATTACCAATTCACCCCCCAAGACACAGCAACCCAGATACAGTTGCTGTCCTAAAAAAAATAAGAGCGTCATTTTAAGCAAATACATGCTGAATTCAACACAAAATATCCCATTGGGTTGGCTTTGCGTACAGATTGGATTTTACCCAAAAGCATCAGTGTCTCAGTAGGGGTAGGCAAGGCTGAGGGAGTCCAGGAGGAAGGGAATGACGTAGAGGGTGCCCAGCAGGGACGGGGTAAGACTCCTAAAACGTAGACAATTCCTCAGAGCTGATTTCCTCAGGAATCATCCCACCGACCGGCAAATGACACATCCCTAAAGGGAGTGAGAGAAATAGAGATTTTAAACCTCACTCCTGTTAAAGATCTCTCGCAGGCTCTGATAGGGATAAGAAGAGTGGGGACTTTCTCTCTCGCTCCTGGTGTCTTGGGCGACAGATAAAACCACTTGCTTGCTCACGGCTGTTTGCGGGGACGTCACTGTCCCAGCGCTTTGGAACATCCTCCCGACGTGAAAGGCGCTTAAATAAGTGCAATTTTACTGTTGTGAGCAAACGGAGGTGTACTGTCGCGTTAAACAATTTAGCGAAACAGCCAATAGCACACAAAGAGTCGTGGATTAAGTAAGCATGTGAAATTCTTCTTATTCTTTTGAGGGATTGGTGGTGGGGGGAACAGAAATCTCTAATGGCTGGTTGTATCTTACTACCCACCTTTCTTTCCTCTGCAAGGAGGTTTGCAATGTAAATACACAAGCACTCCCAGCAGAACAAGCACCAATCCTGAAAGAGCTAGTCTGATGCTCGCTTCAGTTATATAGGCTGGAATCAAATAATACAAAATGTCAAGATACAACAAGGTCAAATTTACCATCCCTACTCCCCAAGTTTCTAGCCATCAACCTCTCGCACCTCAACCCATCCCCTGACTACCTGAGTTTCATTTAGACCCAGTAGGCGAGCTTGGAAAGTGCTGGAAATTGAATTTGTTTGTTGGTGAGTGTGAGGATCTTGAAATTGATCCTTCTATCGATGATAATCATAAGCTTTGCCTTTGATATAGCTCCTTATCATGTCATTAAGATGTCTCAAAGTATTTTGTGGGAAAAAGCCAAGTGAGCATGGTAGTGCTACGACAAACAATCGTAGATTGAGTGACCACATTTTTTATTGGGAGGTCGGAGAGGAAACATTATCCACTGCAGAGTGACCCAATTACAAAATTGATGGATTTTTTTTCAAACTCAAATAATTTATCTAAAAGGATTTAAAAACGTGTGTGAGGAACTTGAAATTGATCCGTTAGGTGATAGGGAGCCAGTCTAGAACTGGTGTGATGGGCATATAGTTTAGTATGGGTGAGTACGCGGATGGTGGAGCTTTGGATCACATGGATTTTGTAGATGGTGGATCTGAGGAAACCAATGCGATGGACGTTTGAATAGTTGAGGCAGAAAGTAGCAAACACATGTACGAGTGTTTCTAAAACAAGGGAATGCTGTCTAACCTGTCTTCAGGCTGGGATGAGGAGTGTTTGGTTGATGAGGAGTCTGGCTCTGATGTGAGGGAGAATTGAGAGTCGGTCTATGGTCCTCCATCACAGACATGGGAGCGTTTATTTCTGCAAGTGACATAAAAGACAAGGTTTTTACTCCCAACAAATTACAATCCTCATATTCGACCCAAACCCCCTCTCTCTCTCATCCCATGAGGGATGTCTCAAAGCACTTCCTAGGCCGTGCGGTAAAATGTAGTGACTGTGCATTTCCTCTCTCCCTTGATTCTGTGTGTCAGACACCTGGCTGATCACGGTGATGGGTTTCCGCGTGAGTCAGACATCCGGCATATCATGGGTTTCCATGCGTGTGAGCATGTGGCAGATCGCGGTGACAATTTCCCCTACCCATCCCCCCATCCCCCACCCACCCCCACCCTCCACCACTGACACTCACCGAGCACGGAGAGCCGTACGGAGCGGCTGTGTGGGGACATGGCTGTTTTCCCGGTTTGAAAGCGGCAGGAATATACCCCGGCATCAGCCTGGCTGACGTTGGTGATGTTGAATCTCACTTGCTGATGATTCAGTCTCTCCGTCTCTGCCAGGTGCGTGGACACCTGCCGGCCCGAGTGGAACAGGTAAAAGGTGCCCGAGGGGCCTGGCTCAGCGGGCCCCCAACACGTCACCGCAACCGTGGCCCCCTCCGTCACCTCCCCCCACTGGGGCTCCAGGGAGATCTCAGGCTGTGACGCTCTTGCTGCAGCAACGGAGATTAGAGTGACAACAATGTTTAGATAATAATGTAAATAATTATAATCCGGCCAAAAAAAACACAATAATAAAAATTGGGCATTTTCAATCCACGACTGTTTGTGGGATACTGTACATTGAATATGTGAGAAATATTGAAGAATCGAAAATCTTATTTCCTCATTCTCGAGGTGAGGACTGTAAGATTATATTTGTGATGCTTAATGTTCCTCTAGACGTCTCAAAGCGCTTCATAGAATATACCGTTAAGTGAATTGACTGCATATATGTCGGCGAAACACAGCAGCCAATTGCGCACAGCAGTCGTGCATTGAAATGGCCCAAGTATTATTGGGTTTTTTGGAAGGTTTATTGTTAGGCATGTGGAGTAAGGAAACTTGCCCAAGGTTTCCCTGCTGGGAATTGAACTCAGGTCTCTCACTTGTGAGGCGAGTAAGATTATATTTGTGATGTTTTCTAAGACTTTTTAATTAATCTTCATATACTTTTAGAATGTAATTTACCAATAATCCTTTAATAAGGTTGGTTTGATTGAATGATTAGCTTAGCAGGGGTAAAAGTAGCAAAGCTACTTTTCAGGTCAGCTTTTGGTTTGACATTTGATATTTTTTTCAAACAAATAATTTATATACGAAAGATGTCGCAGCATTAAAGGATTTAAAAACGTGTGAGGATCTTGAAATTAATCCATTCGGTGATAGGGAGCCAGTCTAGAACTGGTGTGATGGGCATATAGTTTAGTATGGGTGAGTACGCGGATGGTGGAGCTTTGGATCACATGGATTTTGTAGATGGTGGATCTGAGGAAACCAATGCGATGGACGTTTGAATAGATGAGGCAGAAAGTAGCAAACACATGTACGAGTGTTTCTAAAACAAGGGAATGCTGTCTAACCTGTCTTCAGGCTGGGATGAGGAGTGTTTGGTTGATAAGGAGTCTGGCTCTGAGGTGAGGGAGAATTGAGAGTCGGTCTATGGTCCTCCATCACAGACACGGGAGCGTTTATTCCTGCAAGTGACATAAAAGACAAGGTTTTTACTCCCAACCAATTACAATCCTCACATCCGACCCAAACCCCTCTCTCTCTCATCACATGAGGGATGTCTCGAAGCACTTCCCAGGACTTGCGGTAAAATGTAGTGACTGTGCGTTTAACTCGGCAGCTCCTTTGTTTGCATACAGTGTTGTACCCACAAACAGCAGTCAAGCTAGTGAGCAGTTTTATCTATCAGCTAGAACACCGGGAGAGAAACTCCCTTCTTTCCCCACTCGCCAACAGCTCTGTGGGAGATCTTTAACGTCAACCCTGAACAGTGCATAGATGGGGAGTGAGGCTTAACTTCCCTCTCACTCCATTCTTCTCTCATTCCCTCTATTCCAGGTTTCCTCTCATCCTTGATTCTGTGATTTTGGCTGATCATGGTGACGGGTTTCCGCGCGAGTCAGACATCCGGCATATCATGGGTTTCCAGGCATGTGTGTGAGTCTGTGGCAGATCGTGGTGACGATTCCCACCCTGCCACCCTCCACCACTGACACTCACCGAGCACGGAGAGCCGTACGGAGCGGCTGTGTGGGGACATGGCTGTTTTCCAGGTTTGAAAGCGGCAGGAATATTCCCCGACATCAGCCTGGCTGACGTTGGTGATATTGAATCTCACTTGCTGATGATTCAGTCTCTCCGTCTCTGCCAGGTGCGTGGACACCTGCCGGCCCGAGTGGAACAGGTAAAAGGTGCCCGAGGGGCCTGGCTCAGCGGGCCCCCAACACGTCACCGCAACCGTGGCCCCCTCCGTCACCTCCCCCCACTGGGGCTCCAGGGAGATCTCAGGCTGTGACGCTCTTGCTGCAGCAACGGAGATTAGAGTGACAACGATGTAAGTTTTGTTTTATATAAAATTTACTTTATGTGATCCAGTATTTCAGCCATGCTCAAAGCCTGCAGGCAGGGGTAGAGGGAACATCCTAATAAATTCCTAGGATATTTGTGTTACTTAATAAACGTATTATACCACCATATTGATTATCTCCGTCCGAATCTCTTACAAATTGTCCAGCAAAGCTACTTTTAACCGATGCTAAACTAGTCGATAAATCAAACCAGGTTTATTAAAAGATTATGGATAGGTTACATTTTAGAAGTTCTATATATACATATTGATTAAAGGTCTTAGAAAGAGTGAAGTATCACAAATATAATCATACAGTTGCAGTAAGTTATATTTACATGGCCTTTTACATGGGGAGGATGTCCCAAGGCACTGGATGGACAGTCAGGGATTTGGACCTGAACTGGCAGTTGGGATCAGGATGGGAGGAGGGCAGGAAGGATGGTGGTAGGAAGGTGACCGAAGGCGTGCGCGTGCACAAACACATGCAAACATACGAGCAGACACAGTGACTGATATCTCACCTTGCACAATGAGCTACACTCCTGACTGTATAGGGAATAAACTAGTTGCCCCCAACCCCACACACACTCTCACACAGTGACACACACACACACATGCAGTGACAAGACACACACTCACAACACTGTGACTGTAACATATACACAGAGACATCAACCACAGATAAACACACACACACACACACAGTGACTGACATCTCACCTTGCACAGTGAGCTGCGCTACCTCACTGTATGGGGAATAAACCAGTTGCTTCGCCACATACACAGCGTACACACACTCGTACCCCCCTACGTTCTCGGTGGTGACGTTGTGAATGGTTAGAGTCACTTGGTGGTCAGTAACATGGGCCCAGTGCCGAAGCTTGGGGCCTTGGCTTTTAAACAGGAAAACACGCCTGGGGAGCAGGGGCAGCACGGGCTGCATGGAGCACGACACTTTCACCGTGTCCCCCTCCCCCACCACACCGTCCACCGGCTCCATAGACACCGTGGGGGGTGTGAGATCATCTGTAACCAGAAAGAGTGAGTGTTGGCGAGAGAGCACGTCTGTGAGTGTGAGAGACTGAGAGTGTGCGTGGGAAGGTTGAGAGTGAGGGAGAGGGGAGAGAGTGTGTGAGAAGAGAGATTGGAAGAGAGAGAGAGAGACAGAGAGGAGCACGAGAATGCGGGGGAGAAGGAAGAGAGAGGGAGATGCCCGCCTTGATAGGGCATAGACGGGGAGTGAGGTTGAATGTCCCTGACTGTGCAATCTCTTACCCTCCCGCAGGGAATGACATTGTCCAGCGAAGAAACCCACTACAGAGAAAGACAAAGATTAAACTCTAAGCCTGGCTCAGTTCTCTCTCTCTCTCTGTATACACAGTGTATATATGTTACCGTAAAGTTCTGAAACCAGCGATTTCTCAACCAGACATCACAACCATGCAATAAAGCGCTTTTTCAGATGTGAGGTAATTGATAATAATTTTACTATACTGAGGTCACACAGAGGATACAGTAATTCCTGTGCATATCACACAGTGGATACAGATCAATGCCCTAGTACCACCTTACCGCAGTGACCTCCTAACCCTCTACCTGCCTGCCCGCTTCCTATGCTCAACGGGCTCCGGACTGCTTTATGTCCCCCACCTTGCCCCACCAATGGCTGGTAGATCTTCAGCTACTCCGGCCCCACCCTCTGGAACTCCACCCCATAATCCCTCCGCCTCGCACCATCCCTTGCCTCCTTCAAGAACCTCTCGAAGGAGGCAAGGGATGGTGCCTCAAGAACCTCTTCTTCAACGGGGCACCATCTTGGGTTGTCCTATCGACGTGAAAGGCGCTCTACAAATGTAATTTTGTTGTTGATCACCCTCCTTCCCCACCTTGCCCTCCACTCTCCTCGATTTTGACCCACAGCTCAGGTCCGAAAACGCAGTGCCCTGGGACATCCTCCCAACATGAAAGGCGCTATACAAATATAATTTTCAGTTGCTGTAGTGTGTAGCACATTGACATCGCAAGAGAGAGGACCCAGATTTGATTCTCGCAAATTTCCTAACTCTACATGCCTGTTTATCTAGCAGTAAGTAGGAATCCGCATGTTACTTGGTTGGTCAGTCGCTTTCCCAGGGGTAATAATCACTCCAAAATAATAATAATAATTTGGGCAGTCAATCCACAACTGTTTGCAGCACATTGCTCCCGTATTTCACCCACAAAACAGTTACTAGCCTTTACAGTATATCCTGTGAAGTGCTTTGAGATGCCTTGAAGACGTGAAAGGTGCTATATATAGGATTATTATTATTCAAGGATTATTATTATTCAAAGAGAAATACACTCACCCAGCAAGAGAACAAGGTAAACAAGAGACATAGCCGACGTCTTCCTTTAACAGAATATTCTCAAACTAGACATTAGCTTGCTGCACCCACATAGCGGACATTTGAGCCGAACTTAGTCTCTGACAGACAGTGATAAGACCCCCAAAACCCCGGACTAAACACACCGCGGAAATGGGTACGTTTTATCCATGGGACAGACAGGGATATTGTCACAAACTGATGCTAACTCACATTTCCATGAATGGCAATGATCCTTGCATTCAATATAAAACCTTATCATGTCTCAAAAGAGCTTCACAGAATATCATGTAAAGTGTAAGGACTATGTTGTGAGGGGGAAACAACATATTTTGTTTACATTTTAACTATAATTTGTGGATAAAACGTGGTGAGTGAGAGGATGAGGCATTGGGCATGTTGTAATAATCCTTGCATATGGTAAAGAACCTTATCACATCTTGCAGATGTCTCACAGCGCTTCACAAATGTACTGTAACCGTGACTGTATTTTGTGGTTGACACACAGCAGCCAATTGCGAACGGTGATAACCCAGACAATTATCGATTGAGTGACCAAATTATTATTACTTTTGGGAGGGATTATTACCCCCAGAAAGCGATCAGTTAAACGATTAACATGCGGATTCCTGCATATTGGGTAAACAGGCATGTGGAGTAAGCAAAGTTGCCTGAAGTTTCGTCCCAACTGGGTATCAAACACAGGTGGTATCAAGTGGTATGAAACCCAGGTCCTTTTGCTGATGAAGTGTTGTGGACCCGAAACTCTGACTCACTTTCCTTTCTCCATAGATGCTGCCTGACCTGCTGAGTTTTCCCAGCTCTCTCTGTTTTTGTTTCAGATTTCCAGCATCTGCAGTATTTTTTGTTTTGTTTAGACTCCAGTAGTTACCCCAATACACACTCTGGGATCCACAAGCCTTGGCTCTTGCCAACCTGTGCCTCATACTTTTGGGAATTAAGTAAGCAGGATGTGTCCTTCCAGAGAGTGTGTATTCCATTCTAGTCATCTGTCATTTCCACGTGCAGGTGGGATGCATGGAATTCTCATCTTGGTCGGGAAAGTGTTGAGGCTGGTTGGAGAAATATAGCAATTGTGTGTGACCTTGTAACAACACGTTTGTGTTTATGTGGCAGTCTAGACTGATTTAGACCAGATCAGAAGCTTGTGACCAGATAATTGTGTATTGTAGAAATATAGCAATTGTGTGTGACCATTGGATAACGCTCCTAATATGGGCACGTTGATTGGGCAAGACAATCATATCATGCGCTGTGCTGCTTTAATTTGATTGAATCCTGTAGGACAAAGAAAGCGAACTGAGTATATATGTGTTGGCTGTCCTCCAAGATTCAACTGTTCGAACTAACAAGTAACTGTTCGAACCACAAGAGGAGTGCCTGTACTATAACTGATGATGTGGTACTGAATAAAAAAGATCATAAAACTCTGTGATGACTGAAGATCGTTTCTTTGAGAAAACTCCCATTTCTTCTGAATCCAACACTGGTTTCCGCATGTGTTAAGCACCTTCACCTCTGCCTCCATCATCCAGAACTCCATCCTATAGTCCCTCTACCTCACCCACCTCCCCTGTCTGAAGATCTTCCACACCTTTGGTCATCCTCCTTCCCGTATCCTCCCCGCCCTCCACCCTCTTGATCCCAACCAACAGATCGGGACTAAATCCCTGACTTCCAGCGCCTTGAGATGACCTCCGGCAGTGAACGCTGCTGTACAAATCTAATTTGTTGTTGCTGTGGAGTCCTGTGGCTCGGCGGTTAGAGCAATCATACTCGCCTTGTAAGCGAGAGATCTGGGTTCATTTACAGGCAGTTCAGGGCAAAACTCTGGCCAAGTTGACTTACTCCGCACGCCTAATAATATCCCCTCAAAAACAATTAATTGGTCATTTAAACCCACGACTGTTCGTGGGGACGCCGCTGAGCGCCATTGGCTGCCGTGTTTCGCCCACATATACGCAGTCAATTCACTTTACAGCATACTCTGTGAAGCGCTTTGAGACGTCTGGAAGACGTGAAAAGCGCCATATCAAGATGCAAGGATTATTTATTGTTGTCATTCTGGCAGTTTCAGAGACACCGGCAGCCATCTTGAGCGTACTCACCGGATGTGGGGCAGGCGTGGGAAGGGGGGGGCGTGGCAGGGTGTCCCTGCGTCACTTCCGCTCTTTGTCTGGCTCCCGCTCCCGCCACCGCCATCTTGGTCGCGGGAATCGTTCAAAACAAAACACATTGGGAAAACAAACCGTCTCCAACGGACAAGAAAAGTGACACGTCATTAACTCCCCGGGACAAGGGAACACCGGTAAACATAAGGATAAAATACCGGCGGCGGCGTGAGGTCACCTCGCCGAAGTAAAGGTAAGTTCTTTTAAAAAATCTAAAAAAAATCACCTCAGCCAATTATTATTATCATTTTATATTAAGTTATACATTTGCATTCTGTATCATTCTGTATATCATACACTTATTACGTTACATTACTTATGGTTTACTGTAGGGTTATATCATCATTGTAGATATGTCATTAAACATGCCAACTCTCACATGTAATATAGTATATTATACATGATTTTATACACTACATCGTTATATATTGCATTACATTATAATAATAATCCTTTCGTTTGATCCAGCAGCTGATGAGACATCGCGAGGACATGCTAAGGCGCTATATCAAATGCGAGGATTATTATTACAGTAGTAGTAGGAGGACGTCATTGCGACGTCTCAAAGAGCTTCACAGAATATGCTAAATAAAGTGGAGTGACTGTACGTTTTGTGGGAGAAAAGCGGCAGCCGATTGCGCACAGCAGAGACTCACAGACTGTCATGGATTGAGTTGAGTGAATATTATTGTTTTGGAGAGGGATTGCAGCAACAAAATTACACTTGTATAGCACCCACCTTTCAGGAGGACGTCTCAAGGAGCAGGATTATTATTTCCTTATAATACATATATATTCTGTTGTATATAATTATTATATTATCACCATTTCACCCACAGAACACACAATCAATTCACTTTCCAATATATTCTGTGAAGTGCTTTGAGACATCTAGAAGACGTGAAACGCACAATATCAGATGCAAGGATTATTATTAATAAAGTGCTGTATCAGCAGCTTGTTGAGACGTTTTCATGATATGAATGCACAAATTATTATTATTATCATCGGAATAATATTACAAGTATTATATTATACAAGTGTATCGTTTATGTGTGTTTATGTTCATGTGTCTCCCTGTATATTGTATATATAGAGAGACATTTTGAAGTGTGAAAAGCGTTATATCAAATATAAGGAGTATTATATAATTGTTGTCACAGTTATATATTATGTAATTATATTATTACAGTGATATAAAATAGTGTAAACACGTACACTGTGATTGTAACACACACATCATTGTAATATTATATATTGCATTACATATTACATTATGTCTATCACCGGATTACATATATATATATTATATCACACAGATATGTACAACAACTTGCACTTATTTAGCGCCCTCCAAACCGGATAGACTCTCGGAGCATTTAGAATATATAGCAATAGATATACTGTATTACATTTAATATTTTAGTACCTGTGTGTATGTCTGTTTCTCTCCCTGTATATAGTACTATATATAATTGTTATCACAGATATATATTACATTACATGTTACATCTATCAATAATAAATTGGTCATTTCAATCCACGACTGTTTGTAGGACACTGCTGTGCGTAATTGGCTGCCTCGTTTCGCCCACATATACAGTCAATTCACTTTACAGTGTATTTTGTGAAGCACTTTGAGACGTCTGGAAGACGTGAAAAACGCTATATCAAACGCAAGGATTATTATTATCACTGGATTATATACCTAGTGGAATCTGCTTTCAGCAGACTCTGATAAATCGCAGACACTGGGTAAATCGAACAAAATGCCTAACCCCAATTCATTCCATTCTTACTTGTTTTAAAAATGTCGGTTGATTTGGACAAATGTCCTTTTAATCTGGGCAAAATGCCATGCTGGTCACCACTGAGTATCCTCACTTGTGCCTTCTGTGTGTCGAGCGCCTCCATTCAGCCATGAGGGGCTCCCAAGTCTAGGTGAAAGTAGTCTTAATTAAGATTGATTGACAGTGGACTTCACCCATTCACAAGTGGCTAGAGTTGGACTGTCAATCAGTGAGAGGGCGGAATGGGGAACAGGGGAGGGAATAAGAGGAGTCAAATCATGATTGATTGTGTGCCCATCCATTCACAAGCAATGACTTGTTAAGCCTCGCTCTCGGTCTCTATTTCTCTCTCTCAGACCGGTGATGGAGACAGAGACGGACCAGGTGGTATTAGCAGATGGTGTGGAGACGTTGCCGTTGGCCGTAACTGGGGCCAGTGAGGGACGTTATGAGTGCCCGGTCTGCGGGAAGCGTTTCCGCGGAGCCTCGAAGCTGCGGATCCACGAGCGCTCTCACACGGGTGAGAGGCCGTACGGGTGCGGGCTGTGTGAGAAGCGCTACCGCACGGCAAGCGGACTGTGTGTGCACCAGCGCTCGCACACAGGAGAGAGACCCTTCCAGTGCTCACTGTGCCAGAAACGCTTTGCCACGTCTGGCGAGCAGATCCTCCACCTCCGCACGCACTCCGGGGAGAAGAGTTTCCAGTGTCCCATCTGCAGCCGCCGCTTCTCCCAGTCCTGCAACATGATGCGTCACCAGCGCACGCACTCGGGCGACAGGCCGTTCCAGTGCACGGTGTGTCAGAAACGCTTCACCAAATCCTGCGGGCTGACTGCGCACGCGCGCACCCACACCGGCGAGAAGCCCTTCGAGTGCGTGATCTGCCACAAGCGCTTCCGCACGGCCAGCGGCCGCCTGCTCCACCACCGCAACCACACGGGCGACAAACCCCACCAGTGCGGCCAGTGTGGCAAGCGTTTCCCCGTGCCCAGCGCCCTCCGCAAGCACCAGACCACGCACACCGGGGGCCGGCCCCACGCCTGCGCTGTATGCAAGGCGCGTTTCAACCGACCCGGTGCCCTGGCCACGCACCAGCGCACGCACACAGGAGAGAGGCCGTACGAGTGCTCGGCCTGCGGCAAGCGTTTCAGCCACTCAGGCTCGCTGACTGCGCACGCCCGCACCCACACTGGGGAAAGGCCCTACCAGTGCGGCCAGTGCCACAAGCGCTTCAACCGCTCGGGGGCCCTCCTCACGCACCAGCGCACACACACGGGTGAGAGGCCGTACCAGTGCTCGCACTGCGCCAAGCGCTTCACACACTCGGGCTCGCTCCGCGCTCATCAGCGCACGCACACCGGAGAGAGGCCTTACCAGTGTGGCCAGTGCCAGAAACGTTTCAACACCTCCGGCGCCCTGCGACGTCACCAGCACACGCATGCCTGAGCTAGGCATTGCAACACGCACACACACACACACACATACACGCACACACATCTGACTGAGCTGGGGACAGATACACACCCCAGAGCAATGTCACCAACACACACACACACCTGAGCTGGGGACCATAACACACTCACACAAACACCTACGCCTGAACCGAGAATAGGAATACTCGCACTCGCCTGAGCTGGGGACAGGAATGAACACGTAGGACACCGGGAGAGAGAACCTGAACTGGAAACAGGAATACTCACACGCCTGAGCTGGGGAGAGTAATGCACACATAGGACAACGCGAGAGAGAATATTCTCTCCCACTGAACATGGTGAGGGAGATGTTTAATGAGGTCAGACACATTCAAGGGAGTTGTGTAGGTCTGTCACTGAAATGCGGTCCTAGTGCTGCAATGGAGTGTCAGGCTGGACTGGGAGCTTGGAGTCCTGAGTGTTTGTGTGTGGGAAGCTAGAACCTACGAGTGTGTTGGGTGGGAGCTTGAACTTCCAACCCTCTACTGCAAGGAGAACATGAGAGCTCAGTGAGAGGGTTTAGATTGCTCTTCTCATGCTGGATGTATATATTATTTTGTTAGTTTTTGTCATTTTGTTAATTTTTTTGCATCAAAACCTGTGGCCGGTTTTATAGATGTTGTAGAGCAGCGTGGTGCCAACAGAAGGGCTGCATCCAGCGCAGAGTTTGATGCTGTCCAGCCTGAGACCATTGCCAACTTTGGGCTGCCTGCTACCTCCCTTCCCGCGGAGCCGTCCTCTCATGGCGGCGGTTGGGAGGACACAGCTCGCAGAATAATGTAGCTTGCAATACAATCAATACAAAATCACACTTATGTAGTGCATTTCACGTCTGGTGTTGGGGGGTGGGGGAGATGGGGAAAGTCCCAAGGCACTTGAGAGGGGGTTTGGGGTCAGGGAAAAAGTCAAAATGAGTTTTGACATGTACCTTGAAGGAGGCTAGGAAGCGAGTGAGGCATTGGGAATGCGAGATGGAGTTCCAAATATTGGGGGCAGAGAGGCTGAAGACCTGACTACCAATGTGGCGGACTGGAGCCTGCTGAGCGGAGGGAGTGGACAAGTTGATATGGGATTGATATTGATATCAGCCGGTCCACGAGATAGGAATGACCTCCTGATGTGAAAGGCGCTCTATAAATGTAATTTTGTTGTAGGAAGTGGCAAGGCCGTGGAGAGCCTTGAAAACAAAGATTTTGAACTCTAAATCCTCTGGGAGGTGGGGAGCCAGTGGAGCTGGGTGGGGTAATGGGATGATGGAGGCTGGTGCTGGAGAGTTGTGGATGATCTGCAGCTTGTGAAGGGAAGAGTTAGAGCTTAGTGGTTAGAGCACTCGCCTCACAAGCGAGTGGACCTGGGTTTGATTCCCGGCAGGGTGACATTCTGGATCAGTTTCCTTACTCCACACACCTCTTAACCTAGCAGCAAGTAGGAACCCAGTTTTTAGTCATTTGGCGGATCAGGTTTCCGAGGTAATGATCCTTTCAAATAAATAATAGTTTGGTCACGATTGTTTGTGGGACATTGCAGTGTGCAATTGGCTGCTACGTATCCCACAAAATATACAATCAATTCACTTTATAGTATATGCTGCTAAGAGCATTGAGACGTCTAGAATATAAGGCACTATATCAAATGCAAGGAATATTATAATATTGACCGATAACTGGCCTGTCAAGTGAGTGGGAGAGCAGCCGATCCTGCTGTCAAAGCCACACTCTTGAGTAAGATGTGAGAGGGGGAAGAGGGAGAGTATGCGAGAGTACCCTAAGAGGAGATATTTAAAGAGAGAGAAACAAAAAAGAGAGTGAGGGCAGCTTTTCGTGTTTCACCCAGGAGACGATCAGAGCCTGCTGGGGAGGGGGGAAATGAGGAGAGGCACCAAATAACAGTTTTCTGTTTCATGCAGTTTCCTTACTGAAACCTCCCTCTTTTCCCAGTGAGAAACTTCTCACTGGGAAAAAGATGCACCCCATCTTTTACCCCCACTCTTAAGATTTCCATTCCGAGAGACCCTCCAACTTGCTCGCTCCCTCCCCACTTTCACGGCACATAAAAATGTAACTCTAACCATGCTTTCGGTCATCTTTTCCCATCTGGCTGGCATCAAGCACTTTAAAATATCCTTTCAACGTAAAAATAGTTCTAAATGTTTCTGGAAGGGAAACAAACCCTGCTTATGCGGCTGTGACAGCCAAAACGTTGGACACCCTGTTGTAGAGGAACAAGCATGAAGTTTAGACTTCCCGCTGGTCATGGGGTGAAGTTTATCTTGAAAAACTATTAATCAAATGAGAAATAAAGGACATGTGTTTCAATTGTTTTGCATATCCTTTTTTATACAAAATTTTGACAGGAGCAAGACTAGAACCTTGAACTCTCTCTCTCAGTCTATCTCTCAGGCCGGTGATGGACCAGGCATTAACTGTTAGCGGGGACAGTGGATGTTACGAGTGCTTGGTGTACAGCCAGAGTTTCAGCCACTCGGGTTCACTGACTGCACTCCCACACACGGCCCACCAATGCGACACAGAATTGCAATTGGATAGTGCCTTTCATGTTAGGAGGATGTCCCAAGGCTCTGGACAATCAGTGTCGGACAAAGTAACATTTCATAGAATTTCAAGTGGTTTCAGTCAAATGTGAAGCATAATAACATTTGTTGCACAAACAGTCTGTTTATTCCAGCACTCGAGTCCATTCACTTTACAGTATATCCTATGAAGTGCTTTAGCATATCAAGATGTGATAAGACTATACCAAGGATTATTATTATTATAGGAAGGGAAAATGTAATGGTGCCAGACACAGATGGCTCCAGAAGGTAGGATGAGCAAGGCGAACAAAGATCTCTTCTTTGATGGGGAGATATGAAAGTGATTCTGGAAGACTGAAGGAATGCAACTAGGTTAAAAAGGTAAAATATAAGAAAATCGGAATGAACTGTTCAAGAGCAGTTTCTGTGAAACTACTGGTGATAACTGGTTGGGCTGGCCAGAATGTAGTATAAAAGTGGTAACCCGATACATCAATAGGACAGCAAGACACTGCCACAGAAGAAGGATTGATGTATGCTAAGTTGTCACCATCTCCCGGAGGAAGCATTTGATCACCCTTGAATCGGTTGCCTGTACAGTATAACAGCTTATTGATGTCACTTTGATTGAATTAAAGGACTAACAACCTTCTGAGATCCTGCTGGTCAGCCTCGTAATGTATTGTGAGGAACGTGAAAACGTACAAGTGAAAATATCAAGTAAAATTTCATTTGATGATATTTGTACACAAATCATGTAACAAAGTGACATTTCATGGAATTTCTGTAAAAATGGCGAGTAAAATAAAATTTCAAGAAAGAGATAAATGTACGATTAATCCCAAGATAATGCCAGGAAACTTGTCCTCACACCTTCAAAGATATGTGCATATGAACTGCAAAAAAACAAAATTATCCCCAGGTCTCTGTAACAAAAACAAATCGCTGAGAACATTCAGCAGGTCAGGCAGCATCTATGGAGAAAGGAAAGTGAGTAAATGTTTCTGGTCCACAGCTCTTTGTCAGAACTGTGGTATGTTGGGAGGGAGAGGCTTTTATGGTCTAACCAAGAGGGAGAAGTTGGGCAAGGAAGACAAAGGAGAAAATGGGGTAGAGGACAGGGGATGATGGGAGGATTGCAGCAAAACTGGAGAGATGAGGTATTAATTACGTTAAACAAAGGAGGTGAAATTGCAAAGAATAGGCAAACCAGGTGGGCGGGAGACTGAGCTGTTATGGAAATCATCAAAATCAATATGAAGGCCAGAGGGCTGTAAGGTCTCTAGGAGATAGATAAGGTGCTATTCCTCGAGATTGCACTACTATTCATTGGAACAGCGTAGGAGACCGTGGATGGAGAGATAGACTGCGAGTGCGAAGGAGAGTTGAAATGGCAAGAAACCAGTAGGTCAGGGTTATATTTCCAGACGGAATGAAGGTGTTCGGTAAATTGGTCACCCAATCTGCGTTTGGTCTCCCCAATGTAGAGGAGACCACATTGTGAGCAGTGGATGTAATATACTACATTGATGATAGTACATGTAAATCTGTGTCACACTTACATAAAAATTTTGCTTGGGGTCTGGGAGGAGGTGAAAGGGCAGGTATTGCATCTCCTGCGCTGGCGTGGGAAGGTGCCGGGGGAATGGGTGGTGCTGATGGAGCAATGAACCAAGGAGACACAAAGGCGATGGTCCCTTTGGAATTCGGAGAGGAGAGGAGGGAAATATATGCTTTGTGGTGGGGTCACTCACGATGGAGGTGATGGAAATGGTGGAGAATTATCCCTTGGATATTGAGGAAAGTAGGGTGGAAGATGAGGACTAGGGGCACCCAACCGCAGTTCTGGGAAGAAGGGGAAGGGATGAGGGCAGAGGTGTGGGTCAAGCGCATTGTCTACTATAGTGGATGGGAACCCTCGGTTGTGGAAAAAGAAGGACCGTTGAGTTGATCTGGAATAAAAGGTGGTGTCGCCAGAGCAGATGCGGTGGAGGCAGAGAAACAGAACCGGATATGGCGTCTTTACAGGAGGCGGGATGGGAGGAGGTGTAGTTGTAAGTAGCTGTGGCTTGTCTAAGCCTCTAGTCTACGAGGCTTGTAAAATATATCTGTTGATAATCCATGGCCCGAATTGCAAATGGTGAAATCGAGGATGCGAACAGAAGAGTTGGAGAAGGTCCATGTGAATTCTATGGAGGAGTGGAAGGTGGAAGCAGAATTGATCAATTATTCCAATTTGTTGTAAGAGCAAGAAGCAATCCCAACACAGTCATCAATGTACCTGAGGAACAGTTCAGGAAACAAACCTGAGTAGGCCTGGAACAAAGAGTGTTCCTGGTGGCCAACAAACAGGCAGGCATAGCTGGGACCCATGCGGGTTCCCATAGCGACCCCTTTAAATTTAGAGGAAGTGATTGGAGTTGTTCAATGTCAGAACAAGTTCAGCCAGGCAGAGGAAGGTGGTGGTGGATGGAGACTGGCTGTGCCGCTGTTCTAGGTGGAACTGGAGGGCCTGCAGGCTATCCTTGTGGGGGACAGAGGTGTTAGAGGGACTGAACTTCCATTGTGAATAGGAGGCGTTCAGGACTACGGAATCAGAAATTGTTGAAGTGGCAGAGGGTGTCGGAAGAGTCATGGATATAGGTCGGAACGGGTTGGACAAAAAGAAGGTATCTGTTCTTGCACCTCTTTTGACACTACTATTTATCTTATATCTAATCTTTCCTCCTCACAAAGTGCATAATTTCACACTGCAATATATTCCATCTGTCATGTATCTGCCCATTTCACCAGCTTGTCCTCCTTGATCTGTCTGCTGCGTTCGACACAGTCGATCACACCATCCTCCTTCAACGTCTTTCCTCCCACCTCAACCTTCAAGGCACAGTCCTTGACTGGTTCCACTCTTATTTGACCCACCGTTTACATTTTGTTTCTTCCAACGGTTCTTCTTCAAACCCCCGCACAGTTTCTCACGGCATCCCTCAGGGCTCTGTCCTTGGCCCCCTCCTTTTCACCCTTTACACGCTCCCTCTGGGCGACGTCATCCGCAAACATGGGGTAAATTTCCACATGTATGCGGACGACACCCAGTTGTACCTTTCTGCCTCATCCCTCAACCCCCAGACCATCGATGTTCTGACAGCATGTCTGTCCGACATCAAGTCGTGGACGAGGGACAACTTTTTGCAATTGAACGTGAGTAAGACCGAGGCCCTCCTGATCGGCTCAAGCCAGCGCCTCCGCAGATCGGGCGCTGCCAGCCTCAACATCCAAGGCTGTACTCTCCACCTCACAAAGCCAATCAGGAACCTCGGCATCATGTTCAATCAAAAACTTTCCTTCCTCCCCCACATCCGCGCCTTGACCGGCACCGTTTATTTCCACCTGCGCAATATTGCCAGGCTCCGCAACTATCTCACCCCCCGCGCTGCCGAAACACTCGTGCACGCGTACATCACCTCACGGCTGGACTACGGAAACTCTCTCCTCGTCGGCCTCCCCAGTTCCTCCATTCACAGGCTGCAGGTCATCCAAAACTCTGCAGCCCGTGTACTATCCCGCACCTGCCTCCGCGACCACATAACCCCCACCCTCGCCCGTCTCCATTGGCTCCCCATCTTCCAGAGGTTCGAGTTCAAGATCCTCGTCCTCACCTACAAGGCCTTACACGGCCTTGCCCCGCCCTATTTAACTGATCTACTTTCCCCCTACAAGCCCACCCGGACCGTCCGTTCAACAGGACTTGGCCTGCTCCAAGACCCCGCCCGAACCGCCCCACCATCGGAGGCTGGGCCTTCAGTTTCTCCGCTCCCACCTTATGGAATGCCATCCCTCAATCCCTCCGTTTCGTTTCTTCCCTTTCCTCTTTCAAGGCCGGTTTGAAGACTTTCCTCTTCGATCGTGCCTTTTGTTCCACTCCGAACTCTTCTACCTCCCCTTCGTGTTTCACCCCTTCCCAAACACTCCCCTCTCAGCTCGGGTCATATGCCTCCTGTGCAGCGCCTTGGGACGTCCTCCCGACGTGAAAGGCGCTCTATAAATGTAATTTGTTGTTGTTGTTGTCTATGTCTTACAATCTGCTGCTATCCTTTACACTGCTTACTGTGTTTCCAAGTTTTGCCATCTGCAAACTTTAAAGTTTTGCTCCTGGTCATTACCCCCAGGTCTGTGACAAAAGTTTTTAAAAAACATTAAAAAAATATTTACTTAGTGTTTCCCTGCTGGACTTCCTCTATATCATCTTATCCCTGTGACAGTAGGTTGTCATTTTCATATTATGAGAATGATCTTCTTGACCTACTCTGAAATTATTCTTTGTTTCCTTTGTTTAATTGCCATAAAAAAACAACCTTCAGCACACAGGAGAATGTACAGTCCATCTGCCTAGCGTCGCTGGTGATAACCCCAATGATGGTTGATGAATACGTTTTGTAACATTTGCAGAACATAATCAAACTTTCAAAATTGTTTGTGACTTTTGTGACACACACAGGACCAGTGTTCTGCATGTGTGTGTTACGGTCACTATAGGAATAGACATGATATCTTGTCTCTCAACAACTGAAACAATTCCAAATGAAAATAATGGCAAACGCTCAGCAATAACAAATAATTTGCAACACAGAGTTATACTAGTACAGAACGTTTAAACCAGATAACCGTCGATGGTAAGAAGGAACTGCAAGTTTTGGAACGTGTACATCGTTTGCATATGGAGACATTGTGAATGATACAGACATTCCTGTGGAGTTTGTGGAGTACTTAGTTTACAACAACAACAACTTGCTCTTATATGGCATTCTCCATGCAGGGCAGTGTCTCAGAGCGCTTAACAATGGCGGAGCCTGACTCCGAGCCAGGTGGTTGGGGGGAGGGAGGGAGGTGACCCTCCATTTGCTTGCCCCCTCCTATCTCTCCGATCTGCTAACCATTCGATCTGCTTGTCCACTCCCTCTACTCCAGCCTGCTCCATGTGCGCCGCCCGGCCTGGCCCACCCTACTCTCACTAGTCAGGCCTTCAGCCTCTCTGCCCTCACCCTCTGGAACTCCATCCATCCCTTTGCCTAGTTCGATCCCTTCCCTCCTTCAAGGCATGCCTCAAGACCCTCCTCTGATTGTGCCTTCGGCCACTCTCCTACCATCTCTGCCCTCAACTCTCCCTGATGCCAACATCCACCATGCCCCACCCACTCGGGTCCTAATCCCTCACTGTTCAGCTTGGGATGTCCTTTTGACATGAAAGGTGCATTACAAATGAATTTAGCTTCGGAAAGGAAGGTTTTAATGCAGCGAAAAGGGAAAGTGATGGGGCAAGGTGGAGGGATTGAGGGAAAGTATTTCAAAGTTTTGGGGCACAGTGGCTGAAAGCGCAATCTCCAATGATGGAGTAGAGGGTGCAAGGGATAAGCAGGCTGGTGCCAATTATATGGAGACGCTGGATGTCGGACTGGGGAGTGGGGAGCTAGGGTACTAAGAAGTGAAGCGATTTGGACATGAGTGTGAGGATCTTGAGGTTGATTCGTTTGGTGATGGGGAGGCACTGGAGTCTGGAGAGAACTGGTTAGATGAGGATATGGACTTTGGTCTGGGTAAGGAGTGCGTTTGAATATTCCATGCAGGAGATGACAAATGCATACACAAAGGGTGTTGGCTGCATTTGAGGTACGGTACAGTTTGAGGCAGGCAATATGGTGGAGGTGGAGGAAGGTGACCCTGGTCAGGGACCAAATGTGGGGAAAGGACAGCTGGGGGTCAAACCGGATGCGTAGCTTGCACATTGGTTTGGTGAGTCTAAGTGAGAGCCCAGGGAGGTTGAGGAGTTTAGATCTGCAGGAGTGAAGGCATTGACGTGAGCCAAAGAGTATGGCTTCCGTCTCGTCCACATTCAGCTGCAGGCATCCAGACCCTGATGTCTTAGTTGTTAAAGCACTTGCCTTTTGCAAGCAGGAGGACGTGTGTTTGATACCAGGGAACTCAATATCAATGGTAGAATAGTGGATAAATCCCTTCAAAAAATAAAATATTTGGTCATTCAATCCACAACTGTTTGTGAGTCAGCACTCAATGGAGAGGAAAGGCAGAGATACATCCCCTCAGGGAGGAGGAGGAGGAGAGGTGAGAGACAGTCCCTCAGGGAGGAGTTGGAGGAGATTTGCCTGTATAAAAGGCCAGCAATTGCTCAGTGGCCTTTTGGGGACTTGGTTTGAGTATGAGCAGTGCCAGTCAGCTCCAGTTCTGGAACAACTCAGTGAGTTTTACATATGTTCTTCCCAGACTCCCTGTGACCTCTCTCAATCTCTGTATCACATAAAACCCAGTGATAGCTGATCTAATATTGTACATGTTTTTATTTCAGGTTTCCAGCAGTATTTTACCTTCTGATCACTTCTTAAGACTTATTGCACATTGTAATGGTATCACAATTTTTTGGTCACATTGTATAAATTGTAATTGACTCAAAACACAACTCAGAATTATAGAAAACCTTTAATTGAATCTTTGTGTTCCTCACAAAGGGCTCTATCCTTGGACTCCTCTTTAATATCTACATACTACTGCTTGGTAATACCATCTGCAGACCTGGCATTAACTTAATAATCCTTGCATTTGATATAGCGCTTTTCACATCTTATCGACATCTCAAAGCGCTTCACAGAATATACTGTAAAGTGAATTAACTGTATATATTTGTGGGCGAATCGCGGCAGCCAATTGCGCACAGCAGTGTCCCACAAACAGTGTCCCACAAACTTCCACATATATGTGGATGACACCCAACTCTATCTCTCTGCCTCCACCCTCCACTCTGTCAGACATCCTGGATAAGAATTAACTTTCTCCAGTTGAATGTCAACAAGACCGAGGCCTTCCTGATTGGCTCCCATCAGCGCCTCCATATCTCAGGCATTGAGTCCTGGTTCCAGCGCCTTCTGATATCGTCCCGATGTGAAAAGCGCTCTACAAATGCAATTTTGTTGTTGTTGTTTAACCCTCAACTATCCTTAAAACCTCAGATCTGTGCAATAACCTGCTCTGCCTCTACCAGGTCACCTCTGAGTCGTTTTCTCCTAAAACTGAGGAGCCCAAGCTTATCTAATCGTTTCTCATAGCTCATTCCTCTATAACTGGGGGATCAACCTCGTTGCTCTCTCCTTCAAATTGACTCCTCGGTAGAGAGCGTTAGTCCCGGCTGTTTGACATACAGGAGGCTGTTCTTCCTTAGCAGAGACGAGGAATCCGAGACGCAGATCAGACACCAGAATGAGTGACAAGAAGGATACATGTGGGGTCTGTAAAGTTCCAAACGAAGATGCAAAGGAATTGGAAGAGTTTGAGTTTTGGAACGAATATAAGTTTTGCGGGCACTCTTTGTCAATTTCCTTGTCTAAAGGTGATTTTCTGGGGGCTCATGTCTGGGATGCGGTAAGTACATTGTCCTGATTTGAAAACACTATGAATCTCTCAAAGTAACCAATTTGCCAAAAGCAATGCTTTGAGAACAAAATAAAACCTTTGACCACCTGTCAAAAGCTAAAATCTATTCAAACCAAAAGGAAAAATGCTGTAAATACTGGAAATCTGAACCAAAAACGCAACCCTCAGCAGGTGAGGCAGCATCTATGGTGGAGAGACTGTGCGTGCACTATGTTTTGAGCTGAGAGGATCAGAAATATGTTTAAGGCATTGAAAGCAGTGGAGAATAAACATGCTAAGGAACTATTTACGTGTAAGATTAGTATGAAGGGGGAATTATAAAAAAATTATTGTAATAATAACAATGTAGGCAACCAGGGTAGTGAGCTAACACTGAGAGAAAGGAAACATACCTGATAATGATAAAATAACAATTCTTACATTTAATAAGGCATTTTTCACATCGGTAGGACATCTTACAGCCCTTTACAGGATATACAGTACTGTGAAATATTGTTGCAGACTGGAAGGCATTGCCTGAAACAGTGGTGGAAGCAGAATTAACCCCCTGGACACTCACACGAGGCTCACTAAGTCCATATTGGAGCTATAGTTTGTTTCCAGGTTTTTCTTGATTGAAAATATCTTGCTTGATTCATGGAATAAATCAAGAATTATTCAATCAAGAACATTTATTTCATTGGCAAACAAAAAAGGTTGACCATCACAGAACCAAAGAAATCTAGAGTACAGAAGAAGGTCATTCGGTCTGTCTGTGTCTGTGCCGGTTTTGTAAAGAGCAATCCTTTCCCTGCAGCACTTCCCCAGGATTATGTTGGAGTGTCAGTCTCCACATGGGGCTTGAGTTCACAACTTTCTGACTCACGTAAAACCAACTGAGCGAGGATGTCACCTCTCGAAAATATATTGTCTGTGATTAATTCAATTTGCTTGAACCACATTGCGATCAACATATGGAGAGTTGCAAAGGTGGAATGCATTTTGCCTGCGAAAGTTGCTCTTGTTAAGCCAAGAGAGGGCTATAGGGGTAGATTGAGGACAGCCCTTCCACAATAATCTCACTCTTCCTCTTTATTATGTGACAAGGTTCTGTTTTTGTTTGGGCATCCGAGGAAATTTATCACTGAAGTAAACCAGACTCAGAGTTCCACAACGATAAAATATATTTCAAAATACTGTACTGTATTCCTTAAATTTGGTCTACTGTTCTTCACATGAGTAGGATTTTCATAAGATTTACTGTGAAGTGTGTACTATGATATGGTAATAATTATTGCATTTGATATTGTGCATGATCATGTTGTCAAGACGTCTCAAAGCGTTTCAAAGGATGCACAATAAAGAGTAGTCAATGTGTGTTTTGCAGACATCTGCTCACAGCAATGTCCCACAAACAGCCATGGAGTGAGTGACAATTTTACTTGGTGGATAATGGTTGATTAGGACACTGGAAGAACCTCCCTTCTCTTGTCAAATAGTGCCATGGGATCTTTACCATCCACCTGAACAGGCAGACGGAGCTTTGGTTTAACGTTTCATCCAGAAGATGACACCTCCAGTAATGCATAGCGTGTCAGCTTAGATATATGAGTTCCAAGTCCCAGCACAGGGCTTGAACCCACAACCTTCTGATTCAGAGGTGAGTGTGCTGCCAACTGAGCCAGACTGACACATATTATGCCAGCTACATATTGCAATTTCCCTTTAGTCTGCGAGGACACAGCCTGTGATCGAAGACGGGTAAATTCAGAACGTATCTGCGCAAACACTACTCCAGTGAGCAAATAGATTCCCTAGAGAGATGGTTCAAGCAGGAATTGTTGATTCTTTCAAAAACAGATTAGATCATTTTCTTTTAGGAAATAACATTATGGTGTATAACATAGGTAATTCAGTACATATGTGCATGTGACCTACAGGACTGTGGAAGACAAGCTAGATAGACCTTGGCCATTTTTTGTCTAGCATTTCTAGGATTGACTTCAGGATTGACTAGAATAATAGAGGGATTAGGGGATATGGGGATAGGGCAAGTAATCAAAGTTAGGTGAGAAGATCAGCCATGATCTTGTTGAATGGCGGAGCAGGCTCGAAGGGCCGAATGGCCTACTCCTCCTCCTAATTCTTATGTTCTTATGTTCTTATGTTGATCCTCACGCTCATTGGAACATAGGAACATGAGTAGGCCATTCAGCCCTACAAGCCTGTTTCACCATTTAAATTAGATCAAGGCTGATCTCTACCTCAACTAATCCTTTCAATTCCAATTTCCGGCTTTCTCCCCATATCCCTTAATACTTTTGGGACGTCCTCGCAGCGTGTAAGACGCTCTAAAAATGTAATTTTGTTGTTGTTGTTAATACCCTGACCTACCAAACATCTATCACCATCATTCTTGAAGGTCCACCACACCCACGGCCATTTGGAGGAGAGAATTACAGATTTCTACCATGCTTTGAGTGAAAAAATGCTTTCTGATTTCACTCCTAAAAGGCCTGGTATAAATTTTAAGACTATGCCCCCTTGATTGTACCCTTTGTGTTCAAATCCCTTCACTCTCTGGCACCTCCCTACCTCTCCAACTTCCTCACTCCCCAATCCACCGAGGTTGCCTCCACTCGACCGGCACAGGCCTCCTGCTCGACCCTTGCCACCCTCTGCCCCACCATCAGAGGTCGCACTTTCAGGCACTATGCCCCAAAACTCTGGAACACTCTCCCTCAATCCCTCCGCCTTATCCCCTCACTTCCCTTTTTCAAATCCCGCATAAAAACCTTCCTCTCGATAGTACTTATGGTCATCTCCCCCCGGTTTGAAGTCAGATTCCGTCACCGATAAGCGCTCTGAGACACTAGCCTGCATGGAATGCTCTATATAAGTGCAAGTTGTTGCTGTTGTTATCTCTTATTATATTTTGAGGGTGTTCCAAATTCCAATGTAAATGTGTACTGTTTCAGGCTCTGGTTCTGTGTGCGTACTTCGAGACTGAGAATATATCTTTCGCTGGAAAGAAAGTGATTGAGCTGGGCTCGGGCACTGGCATTGTGGGCATTTTAGCCGTTCTCCTTGGTGAGTTGCAAGGTTATAATACTAATGATGATAATAATAATAATCCTTTCATTTGATATTAGTACCTTATCATGTCTTTGAGATGTCTCAAAGCGCTTCACAGAATATACTGTGAAGTAAATTGACTATATTTTGTGGACGAAACACAGCAGCGAATTGCACACAGCAGTGTCTCACAAACAGTCATGGTTTGAATGACCAAATGGTTATTAATAATTATTATTAATAATAACTTGCTTCAGTCAACATGATACCACAGAGATGTGCGAGAGGGAGGGACAATATAAATCAGACAGATGTAAATAGAGAATGGATGTTACTGTCCTATTCATTGTGGTTGAGAAGATTTATCAAATATATTTCCAGATCTTCTGAAGGTCTTGTTTGTTGAATTTGCTCCTCATAATTACTGTTAAGTAACGTCCGCCACTATTAAGACACTCCGAGACAGTACCAGCTTGAGGGGCTGTTTGATATAAATGCAAGGTGTTGCTCCCCCCAAAGCTTCATAATTACATTTAGAAACAACATTACCTGAGTGAATTTCCTGTTACCCTAAATAAAACTTAGTCTTGGTCATCAATATTTCTCATCACAGTATTCACAAAGAATTTGCAAGGAATGTGCCCGATGGAAGCAGGCCATCCAACTTTGTGCCAGTGTTTATGTTCCACACGAGTCTTCACTCACTCCTTACTCCCTTGTTCAGGGGAAAATCTAAACATCAAATCTTGTATTTTCTAGGTGGCGATGTGACCTTCACAGATCAAACATTCCTTCTGAAGCAAATTGAGCATAACATTGCAGTCAACATCCCCTCCTCATGCAAAGGCAGTGCAAAAGTCAGTGCACTTTCGTGGGGTGACGATCAGATGAATTTCCTTTCAGAGTATGATGTTATCCTGGGTTCAGATATTGTCTATTGCTTGTATAGCTATCCCTCACTACTGAAGACTCTCATACACCTCAGCGAACCCGAAACCACAATTTACATTGCTTGCCAGATGTGGCCAAAAAACGTACAAAATTCTTTCTTCCGCGATATGTTACCAAAACATTTCCACCTCCAGCTTATCGACGAAAAGATTAATGATAGTATCTATGTGTACAAATTAAGTAAAAAACATTTGTGTGATGGAGATCAGCTGGCTGATAGTGTTGATGTTGTTATTTAAAATGGCTTCTTGATTGGGCCTCAATATCTCACTTAACTCAAAGTGAGTTTGCCACTTATTTCATTCCTGTTTTCTTTATTTGATTACCTTTTACCTCCAACAACCACCTCACTGATCTGGTGAAGGCAGTGAGTGCAATTACCCACTAGGCAGGGCTTTGTCTAGGTGTTTCGCCCACAAAATATACATTCAATTGACTTTTCAGTATATTCTGTGAAGTGCTTTGAGACGTCCTGAAGACGTGATAAGGTACTATATCAAATCCAAGGATTATTATTGACTGTTGAATTGAATCTCTCAGCTGCAAATAGTTAGAGTGCAGCAGAGGTTGAACACATACAGTGTGTTTCTACACTTATTGCAGTTTTTTATTGCTAGCCAGAAGAAGTAGAAAATAAAATAAATCAAATAGGAAGACAATGGTGAACTCAAATCAGAGCATATAAATGAGTAATTTAGCAAATGAATTTTACGAATAGAAAGAAGACGGATCACTTTTCTGGCGGTAATAGTCCATTCAAAAATGGTCATAGTAACAGTAAAAATAATTTGATCACTCAATCCACTACTGTGACACGCTGCATTTCACCCACAAAATGCCCAGTCAATTCATTTTACAGTGTATTCTGTGAAACACTTTGAGATGTTTCAACGATGTGATTGAAGTGGTATACCAAATCCAAGGTGTCACAAACAAATATTTTTCGTTGCATATAATAAAGAGGCTATTCAGACCAACCTCTTTAAATCTCTCCTGAATGCACCTACGATCACCTCCCCCTGCTCCCTAGCTCACTGATCAACCAGCGTGAAGGACAATGTCTAAATGCAAATTGTTGTTGTTATTGCTCAGATTTAGCTTTTCCTTTTCAATATGATTTCAGGGTGTGTATGTAGCGTGCGATAGGTAGAGATATTACATTGCATTGTGTAACACAAGGAACGCTCATTCATTCTTTCCCTGCCAGAGGTGAGAGGAAAGTTAAAACTCACACAAACATTTCTCTGGGGATTGATTTAATTCTAGTGGCAGAGGTGAAATATATATATTACCTCTCTATTGTGTAATATTATGCTTGAATGCTGTTCTATACAGTATTAATTCTGAAATGATTATGTTGAACTGATTTGTGCCCAGATGCAGCTGTGCTTTTGTTATTGTTGAACCTAATTGACTTTATCTTCTCGATGTTACCAATTCTGTCCCCCAAGTGTTTGTATGGGGAAAAAGCAGTGAAATAAAACTCATTAGAAAAGCAGTCAATGCTTCCAGGCTGAACCCAAACTGCTCACATGATAATAATATAATAATAATCCTTGCATTTGATGTAGTGCATTATCACATCACTGAGGCATCTCAAAGAATTTCATAGAATATATCACTAAGTAATAATAATCCTTGCATTTGATATAGCGCTTTTCACATCTTATCGACGGCCCAAAGTGCTTCACAGAATATACTGTAAAGTGAATTGACTGTTTATATTTGTGGGCAAATCGCGGCAGTCAATTGCGCACAGCCGTGGATTGAAATGACCAATTTTATTATTGTGTGGTTTTTTTGGATGCATTATTATTAGGCGTATGGAGTAAGGAAACTTGCCCAAGGTTTCGCCCTGACCTGCCTGGATTCGAAACATAGGTCTCCCCAGCTTGGTCTCCCCAGCCTGCAAGACAAGTGCTCTAACCACTGAGCCACAGGAGCTCCACAGAATTGACGATACATTTTGTGGGTGAAACATGGCAGCTGAATGCGCCCAGCAGTCCCACACATTTCAGCTAGACATCCCACATGTCATATGGGCCATTAGTAAGACATGGCAGTGTGATTGCGTTGAGGGGACCTTGAAGGTATTTATAGGAAGGTGCAAGGGACCTATGTCACAAATATCAACTCGTATTAGTGTCTGGGGGTGGGGGAGTGCGGGGGTTGGGTGGTTTGTGGCGGTCATCAACATCTGCTTGGACACTGTCTTTAAGGACCACACTGACAAGGTCATTCTTGCCTCTTCAAGAACAGCAAGATCCTAATGCAGGTCAGGTTTGCAACATATACCACCTGTAACTAAACAATTCTCTTGCATGGCCTTGTGAGATAGTCTATGAGGAAATCTGACATTTGGGGCAACAGCTGCTAGAAGGTGTTACCTGGAGATCAAGATGATGGACACATCTATCCAGGGCTCGGTATCCACCTGCTGCTCATATTGTACACCTCCAACTGGTGGAACCATTGCTCAATGGGAAGAGGTGCCTGACCAAACTGTGGGCAAGAAGATGGTGAACTAGCGACTATTCCTCTCAGTGCCACTTTCCCAGTCTTACCGCAAAGCCCTGCACATGTTTTCTTTGGTGGATTGTTGGCCAGGACATAGGGAAAGAAAAACTCCCTTCTGATTATAATATGAAAAAGTTCTGTAAAGGGAAAACCCTTTACGTCGTGTGAAACGCTTTGAGACATCTCAAAGACATGATAAGGTGCTATCCTGCATTGCGTCCCACTCTTTAAGTCTGTCATGGCCAACATTTTTGGTCGGCCAACAAAATAAATGTTCTTGATTGAACGTGACCTTCTGTATGCCATAAGAAACATTGAATCAAGAAAGAAACTGGAAACGCATTATAGATTGAACGCAGACTTACAAGATCAAGAATAAAATTACTTTCTTATAGACTGTCATGAGAAAGCAAACATATTTTACGGCCATTTGTTTATTTGATAAAAAATATTGAATTCAGTCATGGTGCCTTTTTTTAAAAATGTAATATCTTTTGGGAAGAAATTGCTGATTTCAAAGAACAATGTTCTAAAATTAACATGCAGAAAGTCTGTAATAAGAGATTGAATAATATTAACCCTGCATTGGTGCTATGTGTCCAAATGCCTCATAACTCTTTACAGGGAAACGTACTTAGTATTTATCAGAAACATACAGTGACCAATTTCGAAGCAAAGTCACACGAATAGCAATTTATTTAAAAACTAATAAATTGGTCGATCACTGTTTGTGGGACACTGCTGTGCGCATTTGGCTTTAGCGTTTCGCCCACAAAAATACAGTGAAATAATTTAACAGTATGTCATGTGAACTACTTTGAGACATCTTGAAGACATGAAAGGTGCTGTATCAAATACAAACATTATTATTATTATCCAGAAGATGTTTTAGCCTTCCTTTCTCATCTGTAATGGAATCTTTAACCTGAGGTAAAGCAGAGGGAATCTGTGTTTAACTTTTCATCTTAAGGATGTCACATCAGACAAATCAGCACTCCCAATGAACTGGGAGCCTGGATTATGCAGTGGTGCTCGGTTCCCCCTTGTCATTTTCCAAACTGGAACCATTTCAACAGCGTGTGGTGTCACATTTGTGTGGTGCCTTTCACATCAGGAGGACATCCCATGCATTTCCCTATTAAAGTCCATGGATATTTCACTAAATTCACAAGTTCTTCTCTAAATTTTCTCTGGGTTGCAACATAAATACATGTGTTTGTGCAGGAACTAAGCAGTTGAAGCATCAAGCCCAGGGTCGCTGTGAGGGGAGAGGGAAGATAGGAATTGGTCATGAATCCCACTCGTTGGTAAATGAAATAAGACAGAAAAGGTGTCCACAAAACGATGAAACTGACTGATATGGCGAACAGCAGAGTGATGGACTTCCTGCGCCTCTCAGCCTCTGGGTCTGTTTGATGGTCCCCGATGCCTTGTCCCTGTAGCCTCCTGCGGGCTTTGCTGGAGGCCAGGATGTGCCGGACAGTCAGAGCATTGGAAATCAGAACCAGAAGGAAGGGCAGCAAAGGGACCAGAATACGGTGGATGAGCTCCCGCACTGCCCAGCTGGACGAAGTGTAGTAACTGGCTTTGGTTTCACAAAACCATGGCACATTGTTAACAATGTATCCGGGCTCAAACTTAAAGTACCAGGGACTGCTTTCCAAGCAGCTCAGCACACACACTGACCCGATCACCACAGCCGCTGTTTTCTCAGTACAGAATTTGGCCTTTAGCCTCTGGGAACAAATGGTTGCACAGCGATCCAAGGTGAAGAAGACTGTCAGCCAGACAGAGCACTCTGTGGAGGCCACGATTGTAACCATCACCAAGCTGCACACAGGGGTAATATCCAGGAAGCAAACAGGGAAATAAACAATCACCCATCTTAACACCACATCGGATACCACCACCAGCAGGTCTGCCACCGCCATAGCTACCAAATAGCAGGTCACACATCGTGAGAGGCAGCACTTCCCCTGGGACAAGATCACAATGGCCAAGAGATTGACTGTAAGAGACAGAAGGAAATGCAATGAGTTAGACTCAAGCAACTCTGTGTTACACATGTTGGTCTCTGTCATGGAATCCCTTTCAAGGTTTTGTCAATCTCTATCATGGAGCTTTTCTCACCTGTCAGAAAACTCTGCTACTCTCTACACCACTCTTCCATTTCCACCATCTGCTCCAGCACCAGTTATTCGCTCCCACCAATTGTTCCTGATCTCCAGACCTCTTCCCTAAAATTTGTTTTGGTTAACTGGGCGGAAACCCTTCACCATGCTTAAGATCCTGGTCCTCACCATTGAAACCTTCCATGGTCTTGCCCCTCCGCAACCCACTACCAATCTATCATATTATAAAGTGAATTGACTGTACATATGTGCCCGAAACACCACAGCCAATTGTGCACAGCCATGTCTGACAAACAATCGTGGATTGAATTGACTAATAATTGTTTATTTTTGAAGGACTATTATTAGGTGTGTTGAGTAAGGAAACTCGCCCAAGGTTTCGCTGTGCCTGGAATTGGACTCAGGTCTCTCACTTGTAAGGCGAATACTCTAACCACTAAGCTACAGGACTCCACACAAAATGTTATTTGTTGTTGTTGTTAAGAGGGTTCAAACCAAACTGGGATTTGTACAGATCCCACCTACACATGGAAATCCCAGAGTTGAACTGTTGGAATGGAATGCACACTTTCTACTTGAAGATACCCAATCTTCTTACCTAGTCCTAGAGAGTAATAGACACAGGTTAACAGGAGCCAAGTCTGGGGAAGTATTGGGAAAACTGTTGGAGTCTAATGCAGAGATACCATCTCTATTCAGGTGGATGTGAAAGATTGTAATTGGTTATTCAAAAACGGAGAAGATTTCCTCCTATTGTCCTGGCCACTAATCCTCCAGAGATATAGGTGTTCATCTCATGGCTGTTTGTGGGATGCCACTGAGTTCCAACTAGGTACTACTTTGGATAAATATAAATAGTCAGAACTAACAATTCAGTAATTGAGATGCTTCACTGTTAATAATAATAATCCTTGCATTTAATGTATCACCTTATCACATCTTCAAGACATCTCAAAGTGCTTCACGGAACATACTGCAAAATGAATTGACTGTACATTTTGTGGGAGAACCACAGCTGCCATTTGTGCACAGCAGTGTTCTGCAAAGTTGTGGATTGAGTGACTAAATTATTGTTCTTTTTAAAGAATTATTACCCCCTGGAAAATATCCAAATTCCTACTTACTGGTAGGTAAACAGAATATCATGGAATCATGGAATTATATAGCACATAAGGAGGCTATTCTGTGGTCTATGGTGGCTCTTTGAAAAAAGCTGTCCAAATCAATCCCACTTCCCCGCTCTTTCCATGGCCCTACAAACCTGTCCTCGACAAATAACTAACTACTGTGAAGTGCTTTGGAATGTCCTCCTGATATGAAAGTCTCTGTATAAAATTTAATGATTATATTATTGGGGTTTACACCACTTTAACCAAAGTATCACTTACCTCTCTGACCTGGGCGTGTGAAGTAATGAACCGGATCCTGTTGCTTGCGAGATAAATGCCCTAACCCTTACACTACAGGACTCCACTGTTATATACCAAATGGAAGTATTATTATTCATTCACATAGTGTTTTGGTTGTCTAAATTGATTTGGAAAGGTAAACTGTTCAGCGTACAACTCTACAGTGTATATGTATTTGAACCAACAACACTAAAATTATATTTGTATCGCGCATTTCATGTTAGGAAAGGCGCTATACAAATGTAATTTTGTTGTTGTTGTTGGTTCAAATACACCTACACTGTAGAGTTGTATGCTGAACAGTTTATCTTTCCAAATCAATTTAGACAGTAATTTATGGATTACTGATGCTCTTTGTTGTAAAGAATTTGGATGCACTGCAGGAATATGTGACCCGCCAATTTGCAGAGCAATGTCTCACAAAATGGTCAAAATTATTTGGTGATTCATGACCAGGATACAAGAATACCAGAATACCCTTTCCTTTCCTGGTGTCCTGATATTATGTTGTACCAGCTCACACCCACTTCATCACCCTCCGCCTCTGCTCACCTGGCTCCAAACTGCTGCTTGTCCCTCTTCCCCTCCACTTCAACCATTGGCAGTCAGGCTTTCAGTCATTATGCACCCAAACTTTGGAACTCTTTACCTCAATATATAAATTTAATAATAATCCTTGCAGTTGATACAACACCTTATCACGTCATTCAAATATTTCAAAGCACTTCACAGAATATACTGTAAAGTTAATTGACTATATTTTGTGGGCGAAACACAACCAATTACACACACAGTGTCCCACAGACAGTTGAGCAAATTTATTTGGGGGATTGTTGGCCAGGCCACTGGGAGAGAAAAACTGTAGCTCAATGGTTAGAGCATATATTTTGCAAGCAAGAGACCTGGTTTGATTCCTGGCAGGGTGAAACATTGGGCAAGTTTCCTGACTCCACACACCTCTGTTTACCTAGCAGTAAGTAGGAGTTAATTGATTGGCAGATCACTTTTGCGTGGGAACAATCCCTTGAAAAAAAATAAAAATAAATTAGCCATCCAATCCAAGGCTGTTTGTGGGACATGACTGTGTGTAATTGGCTGCCGCATTTTGGGAAGAAAATATACAGTCAATTCACTTTACAATACATTCTGTAAAGATGTCTCGAAGACATGATAAAGCACTATATCAAATGCAAGCATTATTTTGATTATTAAACTCTTTTCACGTAATCTTTAGTATCCTTCTCAAAAAGAGACAGCATTAAGATCTTATCTGAAGAACGGCATGACTGACAATGCAATGAAATCCACAACCTACTGACTCAGACAAGAGTGCCACCAACTGAGCCAGCTCGGCACTCTTCCTTTTTGAGTCAGCAATTTTCTAAACAATATGTCACATATATTTTAACTTTAAATTAAAAGACAACTCTGGGTCATGATATAAGATCTTCAATCCCAATAATGATTGCCATCGAGAGTCAGAGGAGGACTCTGGACAGCAGAATGTAATGTGAATGAATGAAGAGACAATGGTGCAAAAATAGGTAGCTGTGCAACAAAGACAATGAAAACAGTTATAAAAAATAATCAACAATAACACTCTTAAACTGTAACACAATATTACAGAGAGATTTAAAAAAACACGGTACCAGAAATCCCAACTGCTCCAAGCACCGGATAGAAAATGACTTCAACCTCAGATATTGTTGGTATATGAGCAAGGTTGTAAGGGTATTGCATGGTATGTCAAAAAGATCAGGATGTGAAGATAACTTGCTGCTGTGATTGCCAGCAAACCATTCAAGCCTCATTTATACCATGAGGAAGTCTCTGTGGGGACAATTACCTAAGTTACTTAATCAACCAGAAATCTTCCAACATTTTCATCATGTGATGTAACGTAACATAGATTTGTCAGCATCTTGAAATCGAATGGTGGATGTTTGGGGAACAAAATCCCCTCCAGAGGGTTGTCAGCTTGAGGATTTGGTGTATTTTTGTAACAACTCCCCCTCAGAAGCGACAAGGGTCAATGGCTGGCATTTAAAGAATAATTAGATTACCCACATATGGATAAAAAGCATTGGTGAGTAAGGGGAACGAGCAGGGAATTTGATCGAGAATGGCTGTCTTAATTGAATGAGCAAAGACCAAGATCATTGAAATGCAATGAGTCAAAAGGCCTCTTTCTGTGAACAACTTGTTCTATGATTCTAAGCTCAACCCCTAGGGTTTGCAGCTCTACCCCTTCTTCTAATTTCTTTGCCATAGAGCTTCCCTCTTGAGGTTTCTACCACAATCTGTCCCCGGTTCCCTTCTTTGCTTAAAGCAGTGAGCACATTCACCACTCTCTAGTTGGAGTAATTATTTGTAAACTATCCGCTCATCTTCTCTATATGAATCAGTATCTGCTTATTGTAGAGTTGGTGACCATGATCTTTAGCTTCATTTTGTCCATGACTTTAAAACCTTGAATGCCTCACCTTGTTCAATTGGTAGCCTTCTCACCTGAGTCAGCATACTGTGGGTTCAAGCTCAACATCAGGACTTTGTCTGGGTTGTGCTTAGGGGACATGTGTCACATCTTTACACTGTAAAGACAGGGATGCTAATCCTGTCTCCCTGTTCAATTAGACATCAAATATCCCACAGTAAGAGTAAAGAAAAGAGAAGTGTGTTTCTCCTGGAGTGTTGGCCAACCTTCACCTCAAATAAAGTCATTTATTTACTGCAAGTCTTTGTGGTACATTGCAGTACACAAATTAGCTTCCTTGTTTGTGTACAAATACACAGTCACTACACTTTACAATAAATCCTGAAAAACATCAAATGAAAGCACACGTGTGTATCATAATACTCTTAATGTTTGATATAGCACTTTGCAAGTTGGGAGAACATTCTCAACCCAGAAACAGTCATTAAGATAATAACCAATTTCCAGGATACCTATCCACAGGAGGACCTCCTTTCTCTTTTTAAATAGCTGATTGAATTTTTGATCTTCATCTGAACAAATAGATGGGATCTTGTTTCAAGTTTCCATCCCAAGAATGACTCTTCCAACACCTCACTGGAGTGTCAGCCTAGACTGTATTCAAAGATTACATCCAGGGCTTGAGCGTTTTTGATTCAGAGAGGAAAGTGCTATCAACTTACCCAGGTTAACAAAAGATTGTAGTGTGTAACATTTAGCTACAAGAACTTAGTGTAACCGTGGAGCTTTACACACAGATGATAGGGGCACACTAAGCTCAGGGTAGATGAGGGCGAGGACTGAAGTGACCAGAGGCAGTTATTTAAGAAGCATTTGAAGACAGATAGTGATACTGCATTTGACGGTGGGTGTTCCGAAAGGTGGCAGTGTAGAGGTTGAAGGTAAGGACACAGACTGAAGGGCACCAGAGACTGGAGAACATGTGGTAGATCTGGGTTTGGTGAGCAGTGGAGTAAGCAAGGGTAAGGGTGGAGAAGATTATAGAAGTAGGTGGTGTCATGATGTGAAGAGATTTTTAAGTGAGGATCTTGAGGTGGCAGATGAGATTAAAAAGCTTTGTATGTCTGAGGCTGCAGGGGTAGCAGTTTGGGAACAGGATTGTGTGTGGACAGTGCAGGTGGGAAGATTGGCGAGGAGGGCATTTATAAAACTCCAGTCAGGAGGTGACCAAGACTTGAATAGAGTTTGAGCAGCATTGGGCAATATAATATTAATATTAATAGTATTATTATTACCATTATCATTATTATTAATATTAATATTAATATTGATGTTGATGTTGATATTAATAATAATAATAATAATCCTTGCGTTTGATAAAGTACTTTTCACATCTTCTAGACATCTCAAAGCACTTCACAGAATATACTGTAAAGTGAATTGACTATATTTGTGGGCAAAACGCAGAATCCAATTGCACCCAGTAGTGAGCCACAAACAGCCATATGGATAATGCGATACAAGCTTACATTTATATAGCATGGTGGGGGGACATCCTAAAAGGCTTAATGATAGTAAATTGTTCTTGTTGTAAGTTGAGATGAGTAGTTGATGAGGGAATGATGTGGTGAAGATACCACCAAGTCTTTGCCAGAGACCAGATCTGTGAGGGGAAAGAGAATTGCGGGCTGAACTAAAGCCAAGGTTGGACACTTGTTTAATGAGTTGGAAAGAGAGGCTCGAAGGAAGCGGAGATGGGAGCCAGTAACCGAGCAAACTAATGTATGTCAAGGATCGGGGAAGGGGAGGAATGAAATGATTTTGTCCAACATTGGAGTTTGAGTACAACATTGGAGCCAAGGACTATCTGAAATAGCCATGGACTATTCATTCACCACCCATATAACCGTAGAATTTTACAGAACAAAAGGAGGCCATTCAGCCCATCGTTCCTGTGCCAGTTCTTTGAAGGAGCTATCAACTAGCCCCACTGCCCCTTCCATAGCCCTGAAAATTTTTCATTCTTATGTATCTAATTTCCTTTTAAAAGCTATTATTGAATCTACTACCATCACCCTTACAGACTGTGCATTCCAAACCATAACAACGATCTGGGTAAAATTATTTCTTGTCATCTCCCCTCTGGTTGTTTTGCCAATTAAGTTAAACGTGTGCCCACTGGGGTTGTTGTCATTGAGAAATGAAAATCATATGTCTCTGCACTTCCTTTGTGTTATTACCCATCCTTTAATGTCTTTCAATACTACTTTATATTCTACTTTGTTCATATTATTAGTGCATTGGTTCCAGCAGAAATGTGAAGCATTTAGGTATTATTGGTATTATCTGCATTGTATGCCTGATATAAAACAGAATTAACAACAATACTGTCTTATCATATGACCGTAACATCTCAAAGCACTTCACAGATTATACTGTAATGTGTATTAACAATATATTTTGTGGGTGAACCACGTCAGTCAATTGTTTATAGCAGTGTCCCATAAACCATTATGGATTGAGTGGCTCAATTATTATTATTTTATGATAAATGTCTCTTTGAGGACAGCACGATTCCATGTCCAGGTCAATAGTGTAGCATATGGGACTGTGTCTAAACAGTTCTTCTTCATATCTCTGTCAGATGGTTGATGAGGAAACTCTGACGTTTGGGGCAACAGTTGCTGGAAGGTGTTACCCGGAGTCCAAGTTCATGAACTCATTTATCCAGGGCTTCGTATCCACCTGCTGCTCATACTCTACACCTCCAACTGGTTGGAATACTTCTCAATGGGAGGAAATGTGTGCCTGAGCTATGGGCAAGAAGATGTTGGCATTGATCTCACACATTTCATGCTAAGATGTGCAGGAAGCTTGCAGGGAGTTCCTAGTACCCACCTAGTCAGTGCTCAACCCTACAATTGTCAGATGTCAAATGACCAACCAGTGACTATCCTCCTTGAAGTTGAGCTGGCATTGTGGTGAGGTGCTTGACAGCAGAATGATCGAACTGAGTCAATCCACTAGGATTGCCTTGAAAATCCAAAAGTCTTGTTAGGCCAAAGTACTGTACAACTCAACCCAGTCAGCACATCATGTTAATAGAACTTGGGAGGAGAAGACAAGTTACTAGGATCAGGGATCCTTTTCATTCAGCTTGTTAATCCAGCAAGCCAATGTCCTAACAGGTAGGTTGGTCCTAGTTGGACACACTGCAGGAAGCTTGCTAGTTAGTTGACAATCAATCAAAAATCAATTAAAACTTACATTTATATGGCGCCTTTCACGTGGAGAGGACGTCCCAAGGTGCTGTACAGTTAGGTGTGGACAAAAGCAGGGAGGGTGGGGTTGGGGCAGGATGACGAAGACTAGGAAAATTGACTGTATATTTGTGGGCAAAACGCAACAACCAAATTACGCACAGCAGTGTCCCACAAACAGTCATGGAAGCGGGATTATGGGAAAAAGGTGGGGAAAGATGGCAAGGGGAGGGGTCAGGGTAGGGGGAAGGAGAGTAGGAAAGCCTACTATATATTTGGGCCAAAATCATACAATCTATATGATGTTCATAAATGAGAGCTATTGTGCATTGTGTCCCACTGTTAAAGTCTGTCATGTTCAACCGGCCAACAAAACAAATGTTCTTAATTAAATATGATCTGATTCATGCCATAAGAAAAATTTAATTATCAAAACAATTGGAAACAAACTGTAGATTGAACTTACTGTTATTGTTACTTACAGCAACAGTAAAATTACATTTGTATAGACTAGACTAGTTTGGACATTTGGCAATTCACATCTTGAGGTCCATGAGTTGCACTGCATTAAGGGAATCTCTTCCGTATGTCAATTCCTTCTCTGAGGTTGATGTCTTGAGAGAGCAAACATGTTTTGCAGCCATTCATTTATTTGATAACAATAACGAGTTAAGACATAGTGCCATTTAAGATCCGCAGTCTGAGAATCCCGGGGAAACATTTTCATTTTCCAAACTGGAGTAATTTCAACAATAACAACAACAAAATTACATTTCTAAAGCACCTGTCATGTTGGGAGGACATCCCAAGGTGCTGATCAGTCAAGAATCAGGATCTGAGCTTGGGGAGCAGGGTTGGGATGAGGGAGAGCAGAGGGGACAGATAGGCGGCTGAAGGCAAGGTTAAAAAAAGAGGGTCTTGATTCGTGCCTTGAAGGAGACGAGAGAGGGAGGAAGGCAATGGGATTGTGGGATGGAGTTTCAATGGGTGGAGGGTAGAGACAATATAGCAGGTTGAGCGAGAGACATGGAGCAGGCTGGAGTCTGCTGGGTGGAGGGAGCAGACATTTTAATGAGGGGGAAGGCGTTTGCAGGTCAGAGAGGGAGGAAGGGGAAAAGCCATAGAGGGCATGGAAAGTGAGGGTGAGACTTTTAGACTTTTTAGAGGGATGGGGAACCAGTGGAGCAAGACGAGGGTGGTGGAGCTGGGGTCAGGGAGCCTGGTGTGGGAAAGAGCATGAGCTGCAGAGTTTTGGATGATCTGCTGCTCGTGGACAGGGTGTTGTGGAGGCCGACAAGGAGTGAGTATTTGCAGTCAAGCATTGATGCGACAAATACCTGAATAATAATTTACATTTGTGTGGTGCCTTTCATATAGGGAGGACATCCTAGGCTTTTCCCTATTAAAGTGCATGGATATTTCACCAAATTAACAAGTTCTTCTCTAAATTTGCTCTGGGTTGCAACATAAATACATGTGTTTGTGCAGGAACTGAGCAGTTGGAGCATCAAGCCCAGGGTCGCTGCGAGGGGAGAGGGAAGATAGGAATTGGTCATGAAGCCCACTCGTTGGTAAATGAAATAGGAGAGAAAAGGTGTCCACAAAGCGATGAAACTGCCTGATATGGCGAACAGCAGAGTGATGGACTTCCTGCGCCTCTCAGCCTCTGGGTCTGTTTGACGGTCCCCGATGCCTTGTCCCTGCAGCCTCCTGCGGGCTTTGCTGGAGGCCAGGATGTGCCGGACAGTCAGAGCATTGGAAATCAGAATCAGAAGGAAGGGCAGGAAAGGGACCAGGATACGGTGGATGAGCTCCCGCACTGCCCAGCTGGACGAAGTGTAGTAACTGGCTTTGGTTTCACAAAACCATGGCACATTGTTAACAATGTATCCGGGCTCAAACTTAAAGTACCAGGGACTGCTTTCCAAGCAGCTCAGCACACACACTGTCCCGATCACCACAGCCGCTGTTTTCTCAGTACAAAATTTGGCCTTTAGCCTCTGGGAACATATGGTTGCACAGCGATCCAAGGTGAAGAAGACTGTCAGCCAGACAGAGCACTCTGTGGAGGCCACGATTGTAACCATCACCAAGCTGCACACAGGGGTAATATCCAGGAAGCAAACAGGGAAATAAACAATCACCCATCTTAACACCACATCGGATACCACCACCAGCAGGTCTGCCACCGCCATAGCTACCAAATAGCAGGTCACACATCGTGAGAGGCAGCACTTCCCCTGGGACAAGATCACAATGGCCAGGAGATTGACTGTAAGAGACAGAAGGAAATGCAATGAGTTAGACTCAAGCAACTCTGTGTTACACATGCTGGTCTCTATCATGGAATCCCTTTCAAGGTTTTGTCAATCTCTATCATGGAGCTTTTCTCACCTGTCAGAAAACTCTGCTACTCTCTACACCACTCTTCCATTTCCACCATCTGCTCCAGCACCAGTTATTCGCTCCCACCAATTGCTCCTGATCTCCAGACCTCTTCCCTAACATTTGTTTGGGTTAACTGGGTGGAAAGCTTTCAGCGTGCTTAAGATCCTGATCCTCACCTTTAAAGCTTTCCATGGTCTTGCCCCTCCGCAACCCAATAATCCTCTACCAACTTGTCGCACAATAAAATGAATTGACTGTAGATATGTGCCCGAAACACAGCAGCCAATTGTGCACAGCATTATCTGACAAACAATCGTGGATTGCAATGACTAATTTGTTATTGTTTATTTTTGAAGGACTATTATTAGGAGTGTTGAGTAAGCCAACTTGACCAAGGTTTCGCCGTGCCTGGAATTGAACCCAGATCTCTCGCTTGTAAGGCATTTGCTCTAACCACTGAGCTACAGGACTCCACACAAAATGTTATTTGTTGTTGTTAAGTTGTTGGTAAACTGGGATTTGCATAGTTCCCACTTACACATGGAAATCCCAGAGTTGAACTGTTGGAATGGAATGCACACTTTCTACTTGAAGATATCCAATCTTCTTACCTGGTCCTGGAGAGTATTAAGCACAGGTTGGCAGGGGTATTGGGGACACTGTTGGAGTTAAAGCAGACATGCTATCTCTATTCAGATAGATGTGAAGGTTATTCAGGAACTGAGGAGATTTCCTCCTATTGTCCTGGCCACTAATCTTCCAGAGATATAGGTGTTCATCTCATGGCTGTTTATGGGATGCCACTGAGTTCCAACTAGGTACTACTTTGGATAAATACAAATAATCAAAACTAACAATTCAGTAATTGAGATGCTTCACTGTTAATAATAACAATAAGCCTTGCATTTAATATATCCCCTTATCACATCTTCAAGACATCTCAAAATACTTCATGGAACATACTGCAAAGTGAATTGACTGTACATTTTGTAGGAGAACCACAGCTGCCATTTGTGTACAGCAGTGTCCCACAAAGTTGTGGATTGAAATTCCTACTTACTGGTAGGTAAACAGAAAATCATAGAATCGTGGAATTATACAGCACAGAATGAGGCTATTTGGCCCATCTTGTCTGTGGTGGCTCTTTGAAAAAAGCTGTCCAAATCAATCCCACTCCCCCGCTCTCTCCATAGCCCTATAAACCTGTCCTCAGCAAATAACTATCTATTGTGAAGTGCTTTGGAATATCCTCCTGATATGAAAGTCTCTGAATGAAATGTAATGATTATATCATTGGGGTTTACACCAAGGTATCACTCACCTCTCTGACCCGGGCGTGTGAAGTAAGGAAAAATGAACTGGGTCCTGTTCCTTGCGAGATAAATGCCCTAACCCTTACACTACCAGAATCCACTATTATATATCAAATGGAAGTATGATTATTCACTCACATAGTATTTTGGTTCAAATATACCTACACTGTAGAGTTGTATGCTGAACAGTTTATCTTTCCAAATCAATTTAGACAATAATTTATGGATTTTGCCACAAATGCTCTTTGTAGTAAATAATTTGGATGCACTGCAGGAACATGTGACCAGCCAATTTGCAGAGCAATGTCTCACAAATTGACTGAATGGTCCAAATTATTTGGTGATTGTTTGGTGTTTCATTATTCGGTGACCAGGATACAAGGAGAAACTCCCTTTCCTTACCTGGTGTTATGTTGTACCTGCTCACACCCACTCCGTCACCATCTGCCTCTGCTCAGCTGGCTCCAATCTCCTGCTTGTCCCTCTTCCCCTCCACTCCAACGATTGGCAGTCAGGCTTTCAGTCATTATGCACCCAAACTTTGGAACTAAGCTTTACCTCAATATATGAATTTAATAATAATCCTTGCAGTTGATACAACACCTTATCAAGTCATTCAACTATTTCAAAGCACTTCACAGAATATACTGTAAAGTTAATTGACTATATTTTGTGGGCAAAACACAACCAATTACACACTGCAGTGTCCCACAGACAGTTGAGCAAATTTATTTGGGGGATTGTTGGCCAGGCCACTGGGAGAGAAAAACTGTAGCTCAGTGGTTAGAGCATAAAGTTTGCAAGCAAGAGACCTGGTTTAATTCCTGGCAGGGTGAAACATTGGGCAAGTTTCCTGACTCCACACACCTCTGTTTACCTAGCAGTAAGTAGGAAACTAGTTAATTGATTGGCAGAACACTTTTCTGCTGGAACAATCCTTTGAAAGAAATAATAATAATAAATTAGTCATCCAATCCAAGACTGTTTGTGGGACATGACTTTGTGCAATTGGCTGCCGCATTTTGGGAAGAAAATATACAGTCAATTCACTTTACAATACGTTCTGTAAAGATGTCTCGAAGACATGATAAAGCACTATATCAAATGCAAGCATTATTTTGATTATTAAACTCTTTTCACATAATCTTTAGTATCCTTCTCAAAAAGAGACAGCATTAAGATCTTATCTGAAGAACGGCGTCATTGACAACGCAATGAAACCCACAACCTACTGACTCAAACAAGAGTGCTACCAACTGAGCTAGACACTCTTCCTTTTTGAGTCAGCAATTTTCTAAACAATGTATTACATATATTTTAACTTTAAATCAAAAGCCAATTGTGGGTCATGATATACGATCTTCAATCCCAATAATGAATCTGGAAAAAACCCTCACCGAGAGTTAGAGGAGGACTCTGGACAACAGAATATAATAGGAATGAATGAAGAGACAATGGTGCAAAATAGGCAGCTGTGCAACAAATACAATGCAAACAGTTATAAAAAATAATAAACAATAACACTCTTAAACTGTAACACAATATTATACGGCGATTTTAAAAACAAGGTACCAGAAATCCCAACTGCTCCAAGCACCGGATAGAAAATTACTTCAACCTCAGGTATTGTTGGTACTTTAGCAAGGTTTTCAGGGTATTCCATGGTATGTCAAAAAGATCAGGATGTGAAGATAACTTGCTGCTGTGATTGGCAGCAAACCATTCAAGCCTCATTTATACCACGAGGAAGTCTCTGTGGGGAGAATTACCTGAGTTACTTAATCAACCAGAAATCTTCCAACATTTTCATCATGTGATGTAACGTAACATAGATTTGTCAGCATCTTGAAATCAAATGGTGGATGTTTGGGGAACAAAATCCCCTCCAGAGGGTTGTCAGCTTGAGGATTTGGTGTACTTTTGTAACAACTCCCCCTCAGAAGCGACAAGGGTCAATGGCTGGCATTTAAAGAATAATTAGATTACCCACATATGGATAAAAAGCATTGGTGAGTAAGGGGAACGAGCAGGGAATTCGATCGAGAATAGCTGTCTTAATTGAATGAGCAAAGACCAAGATCATTGAAATGCAATGAGTCAAAAGGCCTCTTTCTGTGAACAACTTGCATAGTCTATGATTCTAAGCTCAACCCCTAGGGTTTGCAGCTCTACCCCTTCTTCTAATTTCTTTGCCATAGAGCTTCCCTCTTGAGGTTTCTACCACAATCTGTCCCCGGTTCCCTCCTTTGCTTAAAGCAGTGAGAACATTCACCACTCTCTAGTTGGAGTAATTATTTGTAAACTATCCGCTCATCTTCTCTACATGAATCAGTATCTGCATATTGTAGAGTTGGTGACCATGATCTTTAGCTTCATTTTGTCCATGACTTTAAAACCTTGAATGCTTCACCTTGTTCAATTGGTAGCCTTCTCACCTGAGTCAGCATACTGTGGGTTCAAGCCCAACTTCAGGACTTTGTCTGTGTTGTGCTTAGGGGACATGTGTCACATCTTTACACTGTAAAGACAGGGATGCTAATCCTGTCTCCCTGTTCAATTAGACATCAAATATCCCACAGTGAAGAGTAAAGGAAAGAGAAGTGTGTTTCTCCTGGAGTGTTGGCCAACCTTCACCTCAAATAAAGTAATTTATTTATTGCAAGTCTTTGTGGTACATTGCAGTACACAAATTAGCTTCCTTGTTTGTGTACAAATACACAGTCACTACACTTTACAATAAATCCTGAAAAACATCAAAGGAAAGCACACGTGTGTATCATAATACTCCTAATGTTTGATATAGCACTTTGCAAGTTGGGAGAACATTCTCAACCCGTAAACAGTCATTAAGATAATGACCAATTTCCAGGATACCTATCCACAGGAGGACCTCCTTTCCCTTTTTAAATAGCTGATTGAATTTTTGATCTTCATCTGAACAAATAGATGGGATCTTGTTTCAAGTTTCCATCCCAAGAATGACTCTTCCAACACCTCACTGGAGTGTCAGCCTAGACTGTATTCAAAGATTACATCCAGGGCTTGAGCGTTTTTGATTCAGAGAGGAAAGTGCTATCAACTTACCCAGGCTAACAAAAGATTGTAGTGTGTAACATTTAGCTACAAGAACTTAGTGTAACCGTGGAGCTTCACACACAGATGATAGGGGCACACTAAGCTCAGGGTAGATGAGGGCGAGGACTGAAGTGACCAGATGCAGTTATTTTAGATGCATTTGAAGACAGATAGTGATACTGCATTTGACGGTGGGTGTTCCGAAATGTGGCAGTGTAGAGGTTGAAGGTAAGGACACAGACTGAAGGGCACCACAGACTGGAGAACTTGTGGTAGATCTGGGTTTGGTGAGCAGTGGAGTAAGCAAGAGTGAGGGTGGAGAAGATTATAGAAGTAGGTGGTGTCATGATGTGAAGAGATTTTTAAGTGAGGATCTTGAGGTGGCGGATGAGATTAAAAAGCTTTGTATGTCTGAGGCTGCAGGGGTAGCAGTTTGGGAACAGGATTGTGTGTGGACAGTGCAGGTGGGAAGATTGGCGAGGAGGGCATTTATAAAACTCCAGTCAGGAGGTGACCAAGACTTGAATAGAGTTTGAGCAGCATTGGGCAATATAATATTAATATTAATAGTATTATTATTACCATTATCATTATTATTAATATTGATGTTGATGTTGATGTTGATATTAATAATAATAATAATAATCCTTGCATTTGATAAAGTACTTTTCACATCTTCTAGACATCTCAAAGCACTTCACAGAATATACTGTTAAGTGAATTGACTATATTTGGGGGCTAAATGCAGAATCCAATTGCACCCAGTAGTGAGCCACAAACAGCCATATGGATAATGCGATACAAGCTTACATTTATATAGCATGGTGGGTGGACATCCCAAAGATGATACCATCAACGTATGATGGTAAGTTGTTCTTATTGTAAGTTGAGATGAGTAGTTGATGAGGGAATGGTGTGGTGAAGATACCACCAAGTCTTTGCCAGAGACCAGATCTGTGAGGGGAAAGGGAATTGCGGGCTGAACCAAAGCCAAGGTTGGACACTTGTTTAATGAGTTGGAAAGAGAGGCTCGAAGGATGCGGAAGTGGGATCCAGTAGCCAAGCAAACTAATGTATGTCAAGGATCGGGGAAGGGGAGGAATGAAATGATTTTGTCCAACATTGGAGTTTGAGTACAGCATTGGAGCCAAGGACTATCTGAAATAGCCATGGACTATTCATTCACCACCCATATAACCGTAGAATTTTACAGAACAAAAGGAGGCCATTCAGCCCATCGTTCCTGTGCCAGTTCCTTGAAGGAGCTATCAACTAGCCCCACTACTCCTTCTATAGCCCTGAAAATTTTTCATTCTTAAGTATCTAATTTCCTTTTGAAAGCTATTATTGAATCTACTACCATCACCCTTACAAACTGTGCATTCCAAACCATAACAACGTTCTGGGTAAAATTATTTCTTGTCATTTCCCCTCTGGTTGTTTTGGCAATTAAGTTAAATGTGTGCCCTCTGGGGTTGTTGTCATTGTGAAATGAAAATCATATGTCTGTGCACTTCCGTTGTGTTATTACCCATCCTTTAATATCTTTCAATACTACTTTATATTCTACTTTGTTCATATTATTAGTGCATTGGTTCCAGCAGAAATGTGAAGCATTTAGGTATTATTAGTATTATCTGCATTGTATGCTTGATATAAAACAGAATTAACAACAATACTGCCTTATCATATGACCGTAAGATCTCAAAGCACTTCACAGATTATACTGTAATGTGTATTAACAATATATTTTGTGGGTGAACCACGTCAGTCAATTGTTTATAGCAGTGTCCCACAAACTATTATGGATTGAGTGGCTCAATTATTATATGATTGAGGACAGCATGATTCCAGGTCCAGGTCAATATTGTAGCATATGAGACTGTGTCCAAACAGTTCTTCTTCATATCTCTGTCAGATAGTTTATCAGGAAACTCTGATGTTTGGGACAACAGCTGCTGGAAGGTGTTACCCGGAGTCCAAGTTCATGAACTCATTTATCCAGGGCTTGGTATCCACCTGCTGCTCATACTTTACACCTCCAACTGGTTGGAATACTTCTCAATGGGAGGAAATGTGAGCTATGGGCAAGAAGATGGTGGCATTGATCTCACACATTTCATGCTAAGATGTGCAGGAAGCTTGCAGGGAGTTCCTAGTACCCACCTAGTCAGTGCTCAACCCTACAATTGTCAGATGTCAAATGACCAACCAGTGACTATCCTCCTTGAAGTTGAGCTGGCATTGTGGTGAGGTGCTTGACAGCAGAATGATCGAACTGAGTCAATCCACTAGGATTGCCTTGAAAATCCAAAAGTCTTGTTAGGCCAAAGTACTGTACAACTCAACCCAGTCAGCATATCATGTTAATAGAACTTGGGAGGAGAAGACAAGTTACTAGGAGCAGGGATCCTTTTCATTCAGCTTGTTAATCCAGCAAGCCAATGTCCTAACAGGTAGGTTGGTCCTAGTTGGACACACAGCGGGAGGCTTGCTAGTTAACTGACAATCAATCAATCAAAACTTACATTGATATGGTGCCTTTCACGTCAAGAGGACATCCCAAAGTGCTATACAGTTAGGTACGGACAAGAGCAGAGAGGGAAGGGTCGGGGCAGGATGACGAAGACTAGGAAAATTGACTGTATATTTGTAGGCGAAACACGGCAGCAAAATTGTGCACAGCTGTGTCCCACAAACTGTCATGGAAGTCGGAAAAGGGGGGCAAAAATGGAAAGGGGAGGGGTCGGGGTAGGGGGAAGGAGAGCAGGAAAGCTGACTTTATAGTTGTGGGTGAAATCATACAATCTATATGATGTTCATAAATGAGAGCTATCGTGCTTTATGTCCCACTCTTAAAGTCTGTCATGTTCAACCGGCCAACAAAACAAATGTTCTTAATTAAATATGATCTGATTCATGCCATAAGAAAAATTGAATTAATAAAACAATTGGAAACAAACTGTAGATTGAGCATGGGGAGCAGGGTTGGGATGAGGGAGAGCAGAGGGGGCAGATAGGCGGCTGAAGGCAAGGTTAAAAAAAGAGTGTCTTGATTCATGCCTTGAAGGAGACGAGAGAGGGAGGAAGGCAATGGGATTGTGGGATGGAGTTTCAAAGGGTGAAGGGTAGAGAGCCTGACTGCTGACAATATAGCAGGTTGAGCGAGAGACATGGAGCAGGCTGGAGTCTGCTGGGTGGAGGGAGCAGACATTTTGATGAGTAGGAAGGTGTCTACAGGTCAGAGAGGGAGGAAGGGGAAAAGCCATAGAGGGCATGGAATGTGAGGATGATAATTTTAGACTATTTAAAGGGATGGGGAGCCAGTGGAGCTAGGTGAGGGTGGTGGAGCTGCGGTCAGGGAGCCTGGTGCGGGAGAGAGCATGAGCTGCAGAGTTTTGGATGATCTGCTGCTCCTGGACGGAAGTGTTGTGGAGGCCGACAAGGAGTGAGTATCTACAGTCAAGCATTGACGTGACAAATACCTGAATAAGAATTTACATTTGTGTGGTGCCTTTCTTATAGGGAGGACACCCTAGGCTTTTCCATGTTAAAGTGCACGGATATTTCACCAAATTCACAAGTTCTTCTCTAAATTTGCTCTGGGTTGCAACATAAATGCATGTGTTTGTGCAGGAACTGAGCAGTTGAAGCATCACACCCAGGGTCGCTGCGAGGGGAGAGGGAAGATAGGAATTGGTCATGAATCCCACTCGTTGGTAAATGAAATAGGAGAGAAAAGGTGTCCACAAAACGATGAAACTGCCTGATATGGCGAACAGCAGAGTGATGGACTTCCTGCGCCTCTCAGCCTCTGGGTCTGTTTGACGGTCCCCGATGCCTTGTCCCTGTAGCCTCCTGCGGGCTTTGCTGGAGGCCAGGATGTGCCGGACAGTCAGAGCATTGGAAATCAGAATCAGAAGGAAGGGCAGCAAAGGGACCAGGGTACGGTGGATGAGCTCCAGTGCTGCCCAGATGGACGAAGTGTAGTAACTGGCTTTGGTTTCACAAAACCATGGCACGTTGTTAACAATGTAGCCGGGCTCAAACTTAAAGTACCAGGGACTGCTTTCCAAGCAGCTCAGCACACACACTGTCCCAATCACCACAGCCGCCGTTTTCTCAGTACAGAATTTGGCCTTTAGCCTCTGGGAACATATGGTTGCACAGCGATCCAAGGTGAAGAAGACTGTCAGCCAGACAGAGCACTCTGTGGAGGCCACGATTGTAACCATCACCAAGCTGCACACAGGAGTAATATCCAGGAAGCAGACAGGGAAATAAACAATCACCCATCTTAACACCACATCGGATACCACCACCAGCAGGTCTGCCACCGCCATAGCTACCAAATAGCAGGTCACACATCGTGAGAGGCAGCACTTCCCCTGGGACAAGATCACAATGGCCAGGAGATTGACTGTAAGAGACAGAAGGAAATGCAATGAGTTAGACTCAAGCAACTCTGTGTTACACATGCTGGTCTCTGTCATGGAATCCCCTTCAAGGTTTTGTCAATCTCTATCATGGAGCTTTTCTCACCTGTCAGAAAACTGCGCCACTTCCTGCATTGCACAAAAGTGCAAAATACTGCAGATGGTTTAAATCTGGAACAAAAACAGAAATTGCTGGAACACTCAGCAGGTCAGGCAGCATCTATGGAGAAAAGAAAAGTAAGTGAACGTTTTGTGTCTACAACCCTTCATCGGATCTGGGGCATGTTGGGGGGTGGGGAGAGGCCTTTAAGGACTAACGGAGTGGGAGAGGCAGGGCAAGGAAGATAGAGGAGAAAATGCGGTAGAGGACAGGAGATGATTAGACAAGAGATGATGATGTTGTGAAACAAATGGAGGATTGCAACAAAACTGGAGAGAAGGGGTGTTAATAACATTAAACAAAATGAGGGTGAAATTGCAAAAGAAGAGGTAGACCTAATGGTCACAAAGGAGGAGTGGGCGAAGGTGAGCGGTTATGGCCTGAAATTATTGAAATCAACATTATGGCCAGAGGGCTGTTAAGGACCCTAGCAGATAGATCGTTTATTGAACTTTTGATGTGGTTCATTGGAACAGCGTAGGAGACTGTGGATGGAAAGTGCAGACTGCAAATGGGAAGGAGAATTGAAGTGGCAAGAAACCGGTAGGTCAGGGTTATATTTGCAGACAGAACCAGTCACCCAATCTGCGTTTGGCCTTCCCAATGTAGAGGAGACTACATCATGAGCTTTGGGTGCAATATACTACATTGGTGGTTGTACATGTAAATCGCTGTCTCACATGAAAACTGTGCTTGGGGCCTTGGACACTGATCAAGGAGGAGGTGAAAGCGCAGGTATCGCAGGTATCGCACTTCCTGCATTGTCATGGGAAGGTGCAGTGGGAAAGGGAGTGATGGTTGGTGCCAATGGAGGAATGAACCAGTGAGACACGAAGGGAGTGGTCCCTTCAGAATTCTGAGAGGAGAGGAGTGAAATATATGCTTTGTGGTGGGGTCAAGCTGGATGTGATGGAAATGGCGCAGAATTATCCTTTGGATATTGAGGTTGGTGGGATGGAAGGTGACGACTAAGGGGGTTCTGGGAAGAGGGGGAAGGGGTGAGGGAAATGGGGCAGCCACAGTCAAGAGCCCTGCCTTCCCAGTGGATGGGAACCCTAGGTGGAGGATAAAGAAGGACATTTGAGTTGCTCTGGAGTGAAAATTGGTAATGTCAGAACAGATGCAGCAGAGGTGGAAGAACTGGGAACAGGGAATGGCATCTTTACAGAAGGTGGGATAGGAGGAAGTGTAGTCCAACTAGCTGTGGGAGTTGGTGGGCTTGTAAAATATGTCTGTCAATAATCCATGACATGAGCTGTGAATGGTGAAGTCGAGGAAGGGAAGGGACGAGTCGAAGATGGTCTATGTGAAGTTTATGGAAGGGGGGAAGGTGGATGCAAAATTTATGAATTGTACCATTTTGTTGTGAGAGCAGGAAGCAACCCCAACACAGTCATCAATGAATCTGATATTGCATATATTTCCCACCCCTCCTCTCTCAGCATTCCAAAGAGACCATGCCCTCCGTGACTCCCTGATTAATTCAATGGCACCAACAGTTGCTCCCATTCCCTCAGCACCTTCCCATGCCAGCTCAGGAGGTGCGCTACCTACCATTTCACCTCCTCCCAGACCCCAAGCACAGTTTTTATGTGAGACAGTGATTTACATGTACTACCACCAATGTAGTATATTGCAATCTCTGCTCACAATATGGTCACCTCTGCATTGGGGGAACCAAACACAGATTGGGTGACTGGTTTGCCAAACAGCTCCATTCTGTCCTCAAATATAACCCTAACCTTTCTTGCCATTTCAACAATCCCTATCTATCCATGGTCTCCTACGCTGTTCTAATGAACCAAGCTCGAGGTACAGCACCTTATTTATCTGCTAGGGTCCTTATAGCCCTCTGGCTTAATATTGATTTCAATAATTCCAGGCCATAGCACCTCACCTTCCCCCTCTCCCTCTTCTGTGACCATCTGATCTTCCTGTTCTTTTTCAATTTCATCCCCCCTTTCTTATTAAAACCTCCAGATTTGTTGTAACCACCTTCCCTTCTTGTTTCACAGCATTAACACCTCTTTAACCCATCATCTCCTGTCCATTACCCCTGCCTCTCCCTCTCTATTTGTCCTTAAAAGCCTCTCCCTCCCAACATGACCCAGTTCTGACAAAGGGTTGTGGACCCAAAACATTAACTCACTTTTCCTTTCTCCATAGATGCTGCCTCACCTCCCGAGTGTTCCAGCGATTTCTATTTTTGCATTACACATGCTCACATTGCTCTTTCATGGTCAATGTTTTATCACTCTCTATCTTCGAGCTTTCATCACCTGTCAGGACACTCCTCTCTGCATCACTCTTCCTATTCCAGTATCTCATTTTGTCCACAAATATACAGTCAATTCATTTTACAGTATATTCTTTGAAGCGTTTTGAGATGTCTAGAAGACGTGGTAAGGCACTGTATCAATGGTAAGGATTATTATTATCATTATCTATTCCAACAGCAGTTATTTGCTCATACAGACCTCCTCCCTGAACTTTCTTTTTGTCAACCGGCATGTGCAAAAACCCATCACCAAGCTTAAGAGATTTGCATACATCCCACATACACCATAGAAATCTCAGGGCTAGATTGTTGGAATAGACTGGGCACTTTCTACCAGAAGGGAACCAATCTGTTCACCTAATCCTGGAGAGTATTAGGTGCCAAGGTTTAGGGCTTGTGTGTTGGGATAACTGCTGGAATCCAAAGCGGAGATGCTGTCCCTGTTCAATTGGATGTGCAAGCAGCTATTCAAGACGGGACAGCCATGCAAAATAGGTGATTATGCAACAAAGACAATGAAAACAATTATAAAAAATAATAATCAATAACACTGTTGAACTTTAACACAATATTACAGAGAGATTTTAAAAGCAAAGTACCAGAAATCCCAACTGCTCCAAGCACTGGATAGTAAATAACTTCAACCTCAGATATTGTTGGTACATGAACCAAGTTATAGGGGTATTCCATGGTATGTCAAAAAGATCAGGACATGAAGATAACTTGTTGCTGTGACTGGCAACAAACCATTGCAAACCTCATTTATACTGTAGGGAAGTCTCTGTGGGGACAATTACCTTAGTTACTGTTACTTATTCAACCAGAAAACCTCCAACAGATTCATTGCATGATCTAAAGTCACATGGATTTGGAACCATTTTAAAATCAAATGGCAAATGTTTCGGAAAGAAATTCTCCCCAGAGGGTTGTCAGCTTCTGAAATTTGGTGTGGTTTTGTAACAACAAGAAAAATAACAACAACTTGAATTTATATACCACCCTTCATCGGGGGTTAGCATCCAGGACTGCTTCACAGTGGAAAAGTCTGACCCCAGCACGTGGGACAAGCAGTGGGGAGGTGACCGGAAGCACAATCAAAAAGGATGGTCTTGAGACACAATGTGAAAGTGGGGCAAGCAAGGGCAGGGTGGAGGGTTTGAGGGGGATTTGCAGTATTTTGGGGTACAGTGGCTGAAGGCGTGGCCACCAATTATGGAGCAGAATTATTAGGGTCAATTATTTAAAGAAGAATTAGACATCCAAGTATGGATAAAATGCATTGGAGAGTATGGGGAATGAGCAGCGAATTGGATTTAGAATTTCTGTCTTAAATGAATGAGCAAAGACCAGTGCAAATGTAATGGGTCAAAGGCCTCTTTCCTGTGTACAAAGTCTACAGCCTGTGGTTCTAAGGTGCAATGTAAAAAAACCATGTTTGACCAACCCTTTAATCTAATTTCTTTGCCAAATAGCTTCCCTCTTGCGTTTTCTGCCACAATCTGCCCCCATTCATTACTTTGGGAAATGCAATGGAGCACATTCACCACTGTAAACTGTCTGTCCATCTACTTTCTAAATCAGTATCTGCTTATTGTAGAGTTGCTGATATGTTAAACAGATCTTTAGGTTTACTTCATCCGTGACTTTAAGATCTTTTCCGCCTGTTGAGTTCGGCATCAAATATCCCAGAGAAGAGAGATTTTCCTGGCACCTTGATGAACACTCATCCCAAATAAAATCAGTTATTTATTGCAAGACTTTGCGGTACATTGTGCTATGCAAATTGGCTGCCATATTCGTGTACAAATTCACAGTCACCACACTTTACAGTAAATCCTGGGAAACATCAAATAAAAACACACGTGTGTATAACAATACTGCTGATGTTTGATAGCACTTTTCAAGTTGGGTGAACTTTATCACTTGCAGGCGTGACTACAGGAACTCTCTCCTCGTCAGCCTCCCCAGCTCCTCCCTTCACAGGCTGCAGATCATTCAGAACTCTGCAGCTCGTGTACTCTCCTGTACCAGGCTTCGCGAGCACATCACTCCTACCCTCGCCCGTCTCCACTGGCTCCCCATCACCCAGAGGATCGAATTCAAGATCCTTGTTCGCACTTTCAAGGCCATTCACAGCCTTGCCCCTCCTATCTCTCTGACCTACTGTCTCCCTACCAGCCTGCCCGCACCCTCCGTTCAGCAGACTCAGGCCTGCTCCGTGTCCACCGTCCTAACCACCCAACTATTGGCGACCGGCTTTCAGCCTCCCTGCTCCCACACTATGGAACTCATCCCCCAGCCCCTCCACCTTGCTTCCTCCCTTTCTTCCTTCAAGGCTGGTCTCAAGACCTTCCTCTTCGACTGCCCCACTAACTCTTCCCACTCTCCCACTCTCCTTCCCCTTCTCCCTACTTTGACACTCCCCTCCCACCCACCCCACTCCCCGCTTGGGTCCTGATCAGACTGATCAGCGCTTTGGGACGTCCTCCCGACGTGAAAGGCATTATATAAATGCAATTTTGTCGTTATTGTTGTTGAATATTCTCAACCCACAAATGGTCATGAAGCTAATAGCCAATTTGATATGGATTTGTTGGTCAAGACACCTAGCCACAGGAGAAACTCCCTTCTCTTTTTGAACAGCTGACCAGATTTTTAATGTTCCTCTGAATAGACAGACAGGATTAGATTTAAAGTTCTAATCACAAGAATGACTCTTTCAGCACTCCTCCAGCACTGCACTGGACTGTCACCTTAGACTGTGTTCAAAGATTCCATCCAGGACTTTCCTCTAAGGGAGGAAGCTTTCAAAAATCACACATACTGGAGAGGTGCCTGGGCACTGGAGGATGGCAGTTTCTCCTATTTTTAAGAAAGGGAACAAAAGTGAACCAGTAAACTACAGACCAGTAGGTTTGACATCCATTGTGGGTAAAATTAAGGTCAAAATCATGGAGCGTGTGGACAGAAATAAATGATAAATGATTTCCAATATGGGTTCATGAAGTAGAGGTCTTCCCAATCTAACTTACTGGTTTTCTTTGATGGTGTAACCAAGCATTATGTTGTATATCTGATTTTAGTAAGACCTTTGATACAGTTCTTCTAGAGAGGCTGGTACTGAAGATAAAGAAAGCAGGAATCATTGGAGGTATATTACAACGATTACACAATTGGTTGACTGGAAGAACCCAGAGGGTGGTGGTATAGGGAATATCATCAGACTGGGAAAGTATTACCAGTGGAGTTCCACAAGGGTCTGTTTTGCGACCTTTTTTCTTTAGTAGTTTTATAAATGATCAGGAACTAGGAGTTGCAATCACAGTGGCTAAATTTGCAGATAATGCCAAGCTAAAGGTGGTAGATTGTGAAGCTGAATAGAAGAGGTTACAGAATGATATGAAGATACTTGGGAATTGGGCAGATTGGTGGCAGATGAAATTCAATGTGTAGAAATGGAAAGTACCGTATATCTCCGCGTATAAGGCGCACCCGCGTATAAGGCGCACCCCCCGTTTTTGACCTTTTCTTGGTGAAAAAAAACGGAAGCATTTTCAATGATATTGCCGGCAGAAGGGAGGAGAGACAGGAGAGACAGGTAGGGAGGGAGAGAGAGAGGGAGAGAGGCAGGCCGGGAGAGAGGCAGGCCGGCAGCGTGGGAGAGAGAGAGGGAGAGAGGCAGGCAGGCACGCAGGCAGGCAGGGAGAGAGAGAGGGAGAGAGGCAGGCCGACAGCCAGGGAGGGAGAGAGGGAGGCAGGGAGAGAGAGAGGGAGAGAGGCAGGCCAGCAGCGTGGGGGAGAGAGAGGGAGAGAGGCAGGCCGGCAGCCAGGGAGAGAGAAAGGGAGAGAGGCAGGCCGGCAGCCAGGGAGGGAGGGGGAGAGAGAGGGAGAGAGGCAGGCCGGCAGCCAGGGAGGGAGGGAGGGGATCCCGATTGACCATAAATTGAAGCTCCCCCAACAATACTTTGGCAGTGAATAAAATAACCAGATGTTTGTTTGGATGTATCAAAAGATCAATGGCAAGCCGAAATAGTGTGGGTAATTCTGCCACTATATAAATCATTGGTGAGACCATGCTAAGAGTTCTATGTACAGTTCTGATTCCCAGAGTACATAACCAATATTGGAGACATCAAGACGATATAGAGGAGGGCAAGCAAAATGAAGGAATGGAAGGACTGGATCATGCAGATCGACTAAATAAATTGGGTACGTTCATGGTAGAAAAGAGAAGATTAACAGAATGATTCTGTCTTTAAGATTCGAAAGGGCAAGACAATATTGATCATGGCAGTGAAAGTTGCCTGTGATTGAAGTGGAGTAAATTCAGAACCAATCTATGCAAACACTATTTCAATGAGCAAATTGTGGAACAGGCTCCCTTGGGAGATGGTTGAAGCAGGAAGTGTTGATTCTTTCAACAACAAAAAATAACTACGGCAACAACTTTGATTTATATAGCACCCTCCATGCCGGACAGCGTCTCAGAGCACTTCAGGGTAACAGATCCTGGGACTGAGCTGGGCAGGGGTAGAAAGGTGACCAAAGGCGCGGTTGAAGAGAAAAGTCTTTAGCTGTGATCTGAAATTGGGATTACATCGATTTGTTTTAGGAAATAACATTATGGCATATAGGGCATAGGTAATTTGGGTCATATGTGCATGTGACTACCAGGAAGGCGGATGGCGAACTAGCCTGTTTTCATCTAGCATTTATTTTGTTCTTCAGGTCTTAGGGTCTTCAAATCTAATCTGTAGTTGGGGAAGGAGGAGGAATGCCAGAGAGATTGTGGTTTGGGTGCATATTGGTTAGAACGCTCACCTCGCAAGTGAGACGACCAGGGCTTTATTCCAAGGTGGGGTAAAACCTTAGGCAAGTTTCCTTACTTCACATACATCTGTTTAGGGAGTAGTAATTAGGAACCCAGTTGTTAGTTGATTGATGGTTTACTTTGTGGAGTTAAAAATCCCTTAAAAAATTAGAAAAGAAGTGATAACTCAAATCACAACTGTCTTTGGGACACTGTCTCATCCTGTGTCCTCGGTCCCCTCCTCTTCAACCTCTACAAGCTCCACCTTGGTGGTATCATTCGCAGACATTGGGTAAATTTTTGTATGAATGCTGATGACACCAACTCTACCTCTCTGTCTCTTCCCTCAATTGCAGGACCATTGTGTCCTGACAGACTGCTGGTCAGACATCAGTCCTGGATGAGAGACAACTTTCTACAGCTGAACGTCAGCAAAACCATGCCCCTCCTGATTGGTTCATGCCAGCACACCAAATTTCAGAAGCTGACAACCCTCTGGGGGGAATTTCTTTCGTAAACATTTGCCATTTGATTTTAAAATGGTTCCAAATCCATGTGACTTTAGATCATGCAATTAATCTGTTGGAGGTTTGCTGGTTGATTAAGTAACAGTAACTTAGGTAATTGTCCCCACAGAGACTTCCCTACGGTATAAATGAGGTTTGCAATGGTTTGTTGCCAGTCACAGCAGCAAGTTATCTTCCTGTTCTGATCCTTTTGACATACCATGGAATACCCCTATAACCTGGTTCAAATACCAACAATATATAAGGCTGAAGTAATTTACTATCCAGTGCTTGGAACAGTTGGGATTTCTGGTACGTTGCTTTTAAAATCTCTTTGCAATATTGTGTTAAGAGTGTTATTTTTTATGATACGATATACATGTGATATAGCACCTTGTCATGTCTTTGAGAAGACTCAGAGTGCTTCACAGGATAAAGGCATGGATAAACAGAAGCATGTAGAGTAAGGACACTTGCCCAATATTTTGCCCTACCGGGAATCTTTTCAATTGGTGGTCCACTTTTTAGGGTTAATAAACCATTCAAAAAAATAATAATTTGGTTACTGAATCCACAACTGTCTGTGGGACACTGATGTGCAGATTGGCTGTCATGTTTTGCCCACAAAATATACAGTCAATTAACTTTACATTATATTCTGTGAAGTGCTTTGAAATGCCTCAATAACACAATAAGGTGCTGTGCCAAATGCAAGGACTATTATCATCTTGGAATATTGAGGAGGAGAGTTCCATACATTTAGATTCATAGATTCATAGATTCATAGAATTTTACGGCACAAAAGGAGGCCATTCGGCCCATCTAGTCTGTGCTCTTTGAAAAGAGCGATTCAATCCCACTGCCCTGCCTAATAGACCTGTTCTCCCTAAATAAAGATCTAATTCCCTTTTAAAAGTTGTTATCGAATCAGCCTCCACCACCTTTTCAGGCAATGCATTCCAGATTCGAACAACTCGCTGAGTGAAAACATTTCTCCTCAGCTCCCCTCTACTTCGCCTTGAAACTATTTTAAATCTGTGACTACGAGTCACAGATTCGCCCACGAGTGGAAATAGTTTTTCTCTATTTGCATTGTCGAAACCCCTCATGATCTTATAAACCTCTATTAGGTCTCCCCTCAATCTTCTCTGCTCCAGAGTGAATAACCCTAGCCTATCTAGCCTCTCCTCATAGCTGAAGTCCCTCAATCCTGGCACCATCCTAGTAAATCTTCTTTGTACCCTTTCCAATGTCTTCACATCCTTTCTGTAATGTGGTGACCAGAATTGAACACAGTATTCCAGCTGAGGCCTCACCAAAGTCTTATAGAGGTTAGTCAGCACTTCCTGACTTTTGTACTCTATACCCCTATTTATAAAGCCTAGTATCCCATATGCCTTCTTAACAGCCTTGTCTACCTGTCCTGCCACCTTCAACGAGTCACTAACACAAATCCCCAGGTCTCTCTGTTCCTTCACACCATTTAAAATTTTACTATCTAGCCTATATTGCCTCCCTTCATTTCTTCTCCCAAAATGCATCACCTCACACTTCTCTGCATTAAACTTCATCTGCCATGTGTCTGCCCACTTTACCAATTTGTCTATATCCTCTTGCAGATGGCTACTATCCTCCTCACTATTCGTCCCAGTCACCTCACACTCTACAATACCCGACGCATACAAAACACATACGGTTGCCAACTTCCATTCATTAAATTCGGCTTGTGCCGCCTCCACCTGGTCTTTCCCTTTCTTTACTTTTTCCTTCAATCCTTCTCTATGTCGCTAGTACTCTGTCCTACTTTCTTGAATATCTTATCTTCATACTTACTCACCCACTGCCTAAAAGCTTGCCTTTGTTTTTCCTCTCTGCCCTTCTTTGGACTCATTTCACACCATATAAGTCTAAGCCTAATGTTATCCTGACCTCCTGGCTCGTACGACCTGTCGGGAATATTCTGTGTATTCCCGTCACTGTCTCTGTCTGGGCTCAACCTTGTGATAACCTCTCAAGACCACTAGGAATATGTATTTCCCGTCGACACAACCCTTTCTGAGATCCTTTGTTAACGTTTCTTATACTTATTTATCACAAACAATACAACACACAAAGGCTTCAACAATTAGACGCAGTTTCTTCCTAACTTATGTGAGAGCTGATTATCCTGCTCCAACAACATACAAACAGTTAAATCACCAGGACTGTATATCATTATTAACAATCATAAGTAAAAACATTCAGTTAATATAAATTTGATTGCCATAAGTTAAATTTATCCATATTTAATTTTTACAAACATTTCAATTAAATGCTGGAATACGCAAAATAAATTATACATAAAATAAATCAGGCTTTTTTTTAAAAACAAAACAATTTTAGTACAGAAGTTACATCTAGGCATAAATGGCTAAATTTTACAATTTCACACAACGGTACAGTGTATGTGTGACTGCACCAAAAACCAAACAGTGGTGTCCTGTAGTGTAGTGGATAGAGCACTTGCCTCACAAGTGAGGGAACCTGGGTTCAATTCGCAGGCAGCGTGAAAGATTGGGAAATTTCCTTACATCACACATCTCTGTTTACCTAACAGTAAGTGGGAACCCAGTTGTTAATCAATTGGTGGATCACATTTCTGGAGGTAATAAACCCTTAACAAAATTGGTCGGTTCTTGAAAAGCCTCTTGCACGTCCACCTGAAAAGAGATCACATCTTTGTTTTAGATTCCAGCAGTTATCCACCCAAAACACTACTCTCCAGCATTAGGTAAGAAAATTGGGTGCCCATTCCATTCTAATAACCTATCTATGAGATATCCGTGGAGTAGGTGGGATGAATGCAAACCTCAGTTGGTTTGAGTACCCTTAAACATGGTAATAGGTTTCTGCACATGTCACCCAGTTGACCAAAACAAATTTTAGGGAAAATATCTGGAGATCAGGAATTATTGGTAGGAGTGAATAAATGAATACAAGAATAACTCTGCTGGAGCAGATGGTGGAAAGGAAGAGTCATGTAGAGAGTAGCAGAGTTTTCTGACAGGTGAGAAAAGCTCCATGATAGAGATTGACAAAACCTTGAAAGGGATTCCATGACAGAGACCAGCATGTGTAACACAGAGTTGCTTGAGTCTAACTCATTGCATTTCCTTCTGTCTCTTACAGTCAATCTCCTGGCCATTGTGATCTTGTCCCAGGGGAAGTGCTGCCTCTCACGATGTGTGACCTGCTATCTGGTAGCTATGGCGGTGGCAGACCTGCTGGTGGTGTTATCCGATGTGGTGTTAAGATGGGTGATTCTTTATTTCCCTGTCTGCTTCCTGGATATTACCCCTGTGTGCAGCTTGTTGATGGTGTTAATCGTAGCCTCCACAGAGTGCTCTGTCTGGCTGACAGTCTTCTTCACCTTGGATCGCTGTGCAACCATATGTTCCCAGAGGCTAAAGGCCAAATTCTGTACTGAGAAAACAGCGGCTGTGGTGATCGGGACAGTGTGTGTGCTGAGCTGCTTGGAAAGCAGTCCCTGGTACTTTAAGTTTGAGCCCGGCTACATTGTTAACAATGTGCCATGGTTTTGTGAAACCAAAGCCAGTTACTACACTTCGTCCAGCTGGGCAGTGCGGGAGCTCATCCACCGTAGCCTGGTCCCTTTGGTGCCCTTCCTTCTGATTCTGATTTCCAATGCTCTGACTGTCCGGCACATCCTGGCCTCCAGCAAAGCCCGCAGGAGGCTACAGGGACAAGGCATCAGGGACCGTCAAACAGACCCAGAGGCTGAGAGGCGCAGGAAGTCCATCACTCTGCTGTTCGCCATATCAGGCAGTTTCATCGTTTTGTGGACACCTTTTCTCTCCTATTACTTTTACCAGCGAGTGGGCTTTATGACCAATTCCTATCTTCCCTCTCCCCTCGCAGCGACCCTGGGGATAATGCTCCAACTGCTCAGTTCCTGCACAAACACATGTATTTATGTTGCAACCCAGAGCAAATTTAGAGAAGAACTTGTGAATTTGGTAAAATATCCGTGCACTTTAATAGGGAAAAGCCTGGGACGTCCTCTCGATGTGAAAGGCACCACACAAATGTAATTTGTATTCAGGCATTGATCACCTCAAAGCTCGACTATGCAATCTCCCTCCTTGTCGGCCTCCCCAACTCGTCCGTCCACAAGCAGCAGATCATCCAGAACTCTGCAGCTTGTGTCCTCTCCCTCCCCAAGCCCCATGACCCCATCAGCCCCATGCTTGCCAGACTCCACTCCATTCCCCAGAGGATCGTATTCAACACCAACAACAAAATTACATTTGTAGAGTGCCTTTCACATCGGTAGGATGTCCCAAGGTGCTGAACATTCAGTGGTCCGGACCTGGACATGGAGTGGGGGAGGTGGGGGCAGGGTTGTGATGAGGGAGGGCAGAGAGATAAGATGGTGACTGAAGGCATGTTCGAAGAGTTGGTTTTTGAGACCAGCTTTGATGGAGGCAAGCAAGAAAGCAAGGCGAAGAGATTGTGAGATGGAATTCCAAAGCATAGTTGCAGAGAGGCTGAAAGCCCAGCCACTGATGGTAGGGTGGGTGGGCAGGAGACATGAAGCAGGATGGAGCTTGCTGAATGGAGGGAGCGGACAGGTTGTTTTGGGGTCAGTAGATCAGAGAGGTAGGAGGGGAAAGGCTATGGAGGGCCTTGGAAGTGAGAACAAAAATGCCCACTAACCATCTGCAGAAAGAATGGAAAGTAGAATCATAACTCGGTTGTGAGCCACGGGTCCCGCTCCAGGCATTGAATTCCAGCCTCTCTTCAGGCCCCGTTTGTGTTTAAGCCACTTCCATCCCTGTACCAGGCTCCCCGACCACAGGAGGCTTTGAGCCCAAGTGCTACTTGTGCCACTGCTCAATTCCAATCAAGCTTCAATTGGTCCAATTCTCCTCGATTTCTCTTTTTTCCCTCTGTTTTTGCGATCATGACTGGTGAGCTCCTTGTGATGCCAGGCCTCCCGACCACTGCCATCTTCTGCTCCAAAGATGACTAATGTTCTCTAATAGTCTCCTCCATGACTTTTGCAAAAGATACAGATGTAAGATAATTGGGAAAAGGACCAGAGGGAAGATGAGGAGAAATGTTTTTGTCCAGAGAGTTATTATGGTCTAAAATACACTGCCAGAAAGGGTGATGGAAGCAGATGTGATAATAGCTTTGAAACGGGAATTAGATAGATACTTAAAAAGGAAAATTTGCAGGGTTGTGGGAAAGAGTCAGCTAGTGGCATTAGTTGGTAGCTCTTTCATACAGGTGGCACAGGAACGATAGGCTGAATGGCCTCCTTCTGTCCTGTAAAATTCTACGGTTATATGAGTAGTGAATGAATGCCTCTCAAAATGTTTCAGATAGTCCACGGCTCCAATGGTGTACTCAAAATTTAATGTTCGACAAGATGGAATCCATGGTCTTTGACACCCATCAATTTGTTTGGTTACTGGCTCCCACTTCCGCATTCTTCAAGCCCCTCTTTCCAACTCTCAAACAAGCGTCCAACCTTGGCTTTGGTTCAGCCCTCAATTCTCTTTCTTCTCTCAGATCTGGACCCTGGCAAAGACTTGGCGGTATCATCACCACGTCATTCCCTCATTACCTTGCTCAAGAATGGCTTATTACCGTTAAGTACTTTGGGATGTCCCCTTACGATGAACTATATTAATATAAATTTGTATTGCATTGTTTTGCCCAATGCTGCTCAAACTCATTCATGCCTTGGTTACCTCCTGTTTGGTATTTATAAATACTCTCCTCATCGATCATCTCACCTGCACTATCCACACACATCACCTAATCCCAAACTCCAATTCCTGTAGCCTCAGATACATGAATATTTGTAATCCCATCACTCCCATCGTCTCCTGTCTGCTGCCCTATGATCTGTGACCTTACCTTTAACCTCTATGCCCATCCTCTGGAACACCCACCGGTTTCACTACCAGTACCTGTCTTCCCAAATTTTAGCCTGTGGTCTTTCCTCCCCCACCTCCACTTTGTGTCCCCTATTATTTGTGTATATCGCTCCTGTTGTACCTGATTAAATATCATATATTACAATCTTTTGTCACCCTGGCTAAGTTACTGACACTTTCCTCTTTGAACATCTGAGGCCAGGATAATGTCACAGTCTAAATGAAAATTCCTTTCTACTTGCACCAGTAAAGAAGGCGGATATTTGCAGAATCTCTTTCAGAAGAATGGAGTTTGGCATAAATGATATGATTTATTGGATTCAAAACAAAACTTTGATCTGTGAGCATCACAACTCCACCCAAGAAACACACAAAACTCAATATTTATATTGTTTTCTTGGATGTTAATCTTAATCTGGTCCAAGGGGAAACATTATTTAGTCTTATAATCGTAACCCTTTTGATATAGTGTCTTATCAATTCCTGTGAAGTGTTACAAAGTCTCAAGACCATTTTGGCTCAGTCACAAACCTCTGCCCAACATTTAGTAAAAATGAAGCCAAATAATGAAAGGACTGACAAACAAATGCTTACATTGGGGTATAACAACAATAACAACAACAAAATTGCACTTACATAGCGCCTTTCATGTCGGGAGGACGTCCCAAAGCGATGAACATTCTGGTCAGGACCCGAACTGGGGGTGGTGGGTGGGTGGGGGGGAGGGTCGAAGTAAGGGGAAGGAGAGTGGGAGAAGGGGAAGAGTTAGTGGGGCAGCCGAAGGCGCGGTCGAAGAGGAAAGTCTTGAGACCGGCCTTGAAGGAGGAAAGGGAGGAAGCATGGCGGAGGGGCTGTGGGATGGAGTTCCACAGTGTGGGAGCAGAGAGGCTGAAAGCCCGGCCGCCGATGGTTGGGCGGTTAGGGTGGTGGACGCGGAGCAGGCCTGAGTCTGCTGAACGGAGGGGATGGGCACAGGCTGATAGGGAGACAGTAGGTCAGAGAGATAGGAGGGGGCAAGGCTGTGAATGACCTTGAAAGTGAGGTCAAGGATCTTGAATTCGATCCTCCAGGATGACAGGGAGTCAGTGGAGATGGGCGAGGGTGGGAGTGATGCGGTCGCGAAGCCTGGTGCGGGAGAGAACACGAGCTGCAGAGTTATAATCATAAATGGTGGGAGATTGCATATAATGGCCAGCATCCCTGGATTTCTGTTACATCCATGTTGTTTGTAATAATGCAAGCTGTGATAATTGTTGTCGTTTATTTGAATCTGCCGTGTGAAGTGCGCTTTAAAACAAACAAAGGAAAATCGAATTGGCAAGCTTGCTTAAGGATAGATTAAGGAGAGATGGAAAAGGTATTTTCTCACTCTCAAGGTGGGGACTGTAAGATTATATTTTACGACTCTTAAGGACTTTTTAACTAATCTTTATACACTTTTAGAATGTAACCTATTTATAATTTGTCACCATATGGCCAACTAATCTTATAAAGCATGATCCGGTTGTTCACCTCAAATGATTATTTTAGGGCTGAGAGAATTGTGTTAGCAGAAGGTAAAGATGAGTTATTGGCTTAATCTGCATTCCTTGATCATGTTCTTTGGCTTCCCGAGGATACCAGAGACAAAGACCATGGAAGGGGAGGCCGAGCTAAAATTTAATACTGATTGCAAAGTGAAGTGACTGCACATTTTGTAAGTGAAATGCAGCAGTCAATTGCACACAGCAGTGTCCCACAAACAGTTGTGGATTGAGTGACCAAATTACAACAACAACAACATTACATTTGTAAAGCGCCTTTCATGGCAAGAGGATGTTCCAACAATTATTATTAATATTAATTTTTAAAGGGATGGAAGTGGAATCCACCAATCAACTAACAATGGGGTCCTACTTACTGCTAGATAAGCAGGGGCATGTGGAGTAAGGAAACTTGCCCAAAGTTTCATCCTGCCCACAAATCAAACTCAGGTCCTCTTACTTGCCAGACAAGCATTCTAACCCCTAAAATACAGGACTCCACATAATGTGTAATAAATAATCTGTAACTTGTGAGATTTAGTTTGGAAATATTTTTCAAATGTGTCAGACGAGTATCTGTTCTGCAGTCACAGTTTGGCATCTTAACCTAGAACACTTTAATCCAAATTTGTTTTACTCAACTGTACTAGAATGTAGCAACTGAGGTAAGGTTAGAACTACTTATTAAGTATTCTCCTTAAGATAACTTTATTATCGAACCCCCGCTGCGAGGAGATGCTGGATTTCCTCGTGACCAAAATCGAGGGAATCCGCTCTGCGGTCACTGTCCCCACAACTTCCACCCCCTCCCCACCTCCCCCCCACACACCATCTCCTACCCATCCCTCCCTCCACACCTTCGACCCCATCTCCCCATCCTCCGTCATTGAGACTATCTCCTCAATGAAGCTCACCACCTGCTCCCTTGATCCCATCCCCACCCCTCTCCTCACCACCAGTTCCACCTTCTAGCCCCTCTAATCACTGACACTATCAACCTGTCCCTCTCATCCTGGACCATTCCCACTCCCTTCAAAACCACCACCATAACCCTCATTCTAAAAAAGCCTTCCCTCGATGCGTCACAGCTATCAAGCTACCAGCCCATCTCCAAACTCCCCTTCCTTGGAAGGTCCTTGAAAGAGTGGTTGCCTCCCAGCTCCACTCTTTCCTCACAAAACACACACTTCTCGAACCCCTCCAATCAGGTTTCCATGCCTCCCACAGCACGGAATCTGCCCTGATCAAGGTCACGAATGACATCCTGACCATCTGTGACCAGGGCTCCCTCTGCCTCCTTGTCCTCCTTGACCTATCCGCTGCCTTCGATACCATGAACCACACTTTCCTCCTCCACCGCCTCTTCTCCCTCCTCAACCCACAAGGCTCTGTCCTCGAATGGTTCCAGTCCTATCTCTCCTGCCGCCTTCACTTCGTCTCCTCCAATGGCTTCTCCTCCAGCCCCTGCACAGTCATATGCGGTGGTCCCCACGGCTCTGTCCTTGGCCGCCTGCTCTTCACCCTCTACACTCTTCCCCTGGGCGACATCATCCACAGACATGGGGTTAATTTCCACATGTATACAGATGACACCCAACTCTACCTATCCCCGCCAACCCTCGATTCCAGGAACACTAGCGTTCTGACTGCACGTCTGTCCGACATTGAGTCCTGGACGAAGGCAAATTTTCTACAAATCAACAAGATGGAAGCCCTCCTGATTGGCTCACGTTAGCGTCTCCACACCTCAGAAACTGACAACATCAGCGTTCAAGGCTGCTCTCTCCACCTCTCGAAGCCAATCAGGAATCTGGGCATCTTGTTCAACCCCGAACTATCCTTCCTCCCCCACATCCGCTCCATGACCGGCACAGCCTTCCATCACCTCTGTAATATTGCCAGACTCCGCCACTACCTCACCCCCCATTCCGCCAAAACTCCCACCATTTATGATTATAACTCTGCAGCTCATGTACTCTCTTGCACCAGGCTTCACGACCACATCACTCCCACCCTCGCCCGTCTCCACTGACTCCCTGTCACCCAGAGGATCCAATTCAAGATCCTTGTCCTCACTTTCAAGGTCATTCACGGCCTTGCCCCCACCTACCTCTCTGACCTGCTATCTCCCTATCAGCCTCCCCCGTCCCCTCCGTTCAGCAGACTCAGGCCTGCTCCGTGTCCACCACCCTAATCGCCCAACCATCGGCGGCCGGGCTTTCAGCCTTTCTGCTCCCACACTGTGGAACTCCATCCTGCAGCGCCTCCGCCTCGCTTCCTCCCTTTCTTCCTTCAAGGCCGGTCTCAAGACCTTCCACTTCGACTGAGCCTTCGGCTGCCCCACTAACTCTTCCCCCTCTCTCATTCTCCTTCCCCTTCCCCCTACCCCGACTCTCCCCACCCACCACGCTACTTGGGTCCCGACCTGACTGTTCAGCGCTTTGGGACGTCCTCCCGACGTGAAAGGCGCTATATAAGTGCAATTTTGTTATTGTTTAATATTATTTAATATGCTTTAAGCTTTAATACTCCTACAACAAACAACTTGGAGTTAGCATCCCAGAGCAGTTGACTGAGCTTGACGCTGCTCTATGAGGAGAGAGGAGTGACCATAGGTATGATGGAAGAGGGAGGTCTTCAGTTGTGATTTAGAGGCGGCAAGTTCCATAGTTTTAGGCTGAAGTGGCTGAAGGCAGGAGGGCCAACAGTGGAGCAGAGAACAACAGCTTTTTTGTCTAATTGGCTCCAAATGACAAGGGAATGTTAGAACCCAGTCAACCCTGAAGGAAATTCTCTCCTGTGATGCAGATCTGTGGCACTCACAAAAACAATGTGGTGAGCAATAACCCTTGCATTTGATATAATGCTTTTCACAGCTTATCGACATCTCAAAACACTTCACAGAATATATTGTAAAGTGAATTGACTGTATATTCTGTGCAGCGCCTTGGGACGTCCTCCCGACGTGAAAGGCGCTCTATAAGTGCAAGTTGTTGTTGTTGTTATTTTGTGGGTGAAACGTAGCAGCCAATTATACTCAGCAGTGTCCCACAAACAGTCGTGGATTGAAATGACCAATTTTATTAACGTGTTTTTTTTGGGGGATGGATTATTATTAGGTGTGTGGAGTAAGGAAACCTGCCCAAGGTTCCATGTGGTCAGCAGATTTGAGGGGCAAATTGGGGGAGCTGATGCGCTTGTATGGTTTGAGCGCCTTGGGACATTCTCCCAACGTGAAAGGCGCTCTATAAATGTAATTTTGTTGTTGTTGTTGCTGTCGAGGAGGAGGTCATAAGGATGCACGACCATAGAAGGATTTAAAAGTGAGGACGAGGAACCTGTAGCTCCTGTAGCTCAGTGGTTAGAGCACTCACCTTAAAAGCATGAGACCCGTGTTCGAATTCAGCCAGGTGAGGGCAAAACCTTGGGCAAGTTTCCTTACTTCCACATGCCTAATAATAATCTGTCCAAAAAAACCCACAATAATAAAATTGATCATTTCAATCCACAACTGTTCGTGGGACATTGCTGTGCGCAATTGGCTGCCGGGTTTCACCCACAAATATACAGTATATTCTGTGAAGCGCTTTGAGATGTGAATAAGTTGTGAAAAGCACTATACCAAATGCAAGGATTATTATTATTATTATATTCACTGGGGAATCAGTGGAGGTGGGCATGGTTGGAGGTGATAGGTTCATGCAGCCTAGTGTGGGACATTAGACGTATAGAACTAAAGAGATTTATAGATAGGAGCCCATGTGTTTTGTCTATCGTGTTGGTGCTGGCTCTATTAAAAGGCTACTCTCACATGCCCCTTCACCCAATTTACCGCAATCAACATCTAGTACTTTAACATGTAATTTTGAAGCACAAGACATGCTACAATGGCTTTGAACATTTTATTCAGGCCGTATACAGGACATTAAGATAATATGACATCATATCAGTCATACTCTCGCGGTGTCCAAATAGCAGAGGAGGATTTTTGAGGGATTTAAAGCATTAAAACCTCCAAGTTTCAGGTCATATTTTGTGCGAGCTTCTTGTCAGAGTGGAGAGCATCTGAACCACACTGACTAACATCAAATATCTTCTAGGGGAACTTTGAAGAATTGTAGTAAGTTTGGATTTTTTTCGCGTGGGGGCGGAAATCACTTTTAAAACTGAAACACTGAAATACTTTCTCATTGGTAAATTTAAGTTGAGTTATTTTCCAGTAAATATGTACTTCTTTAAAGATGATTTTCCACAAATTTTATTTCTTGAAACTTAATGGCTGTTTTTTTGTGATGTTAACTTTGTATTTCCATTGACTGCATGTGGTTTCTCTAAATGTATGTCTTGTTCCAGGTCAAGGCTGTTGTTAAACACATTAGTATGGTATTCTCTTTCATTTGTTATCAACAATGATATTGCTAACTTGGGGTTTTAAAAAAAATGTTTAACTTGAAACACCACAAAGCAAAATACTGCAGATGCTGGAAATCTGAAATAAAAACAGAAGATGTTGGGAGAATGCAGCAGGTCAGGCAGCATCTATCAGGAGAGAGGAAAGTGAGTTAACATTTCAGGTGAGTGGATCATTGACCTAAAACATTAACTCACTTTCCTCTCTCTCCATGGATACTACCTGACCTGCTGTGTGTTTCTAGCAACTTTGTTTTTAACCTCAAATCATGTTTCCTCAGGCTTAGTCAGGGATTCCACCTGAAGCTCAGAGTGAACAATGAGTGCACATCCTGAAGAGGTCTCCAGCAATGATGATGTGATTTCAGGTGGTGGCTTTTCTGAAAATCGCTATAACTTCTGTGGGCATGTTTTAAAGATCAAAGAAAACACAGAAAGTTATGTGGGGTCGCACGTCTGGAAGGCTGTAAGTTCTGGTAGAAAAAATAATTGATTTAAGCTGTCTTTAATGCTAACAAAATATTTTACCTTTCAAAACATTCTCGTTTAGCATAAATGTGCCATTGGTCTTTCCTCACAAAATGGTGGAATCCTGTGGCTCAGTGGTTAGAGCACTGCACTGTAACTGCAAGCAATATACCTGGGTTCAGTTCCCGGCATGAGAAACCTTGGGAAAATTTTCTTCCTCCACATGACTGATCATAATCCCTCAAGAAAATAAACAATAACAAATTGGTCATTTCAATCTATAACTGTTTGTTGGACACTGCTGTACGCAATTGGCTGCCATGTTTTGCCCACAAATATAGAGTCAATTCATTTTATTATTATAAAATAATGGAGATCCCTTGATCGACATTGAACACATAGAGCTCATCATCGCTTTCCTCAGGAACTGCTGTGTTGATCTTTCCTGTAGCTGAGTCCAAATGAATCTATGCCATGTGTTTTCAGGGAATCGTTCTCTGCGAGTATTTTGAGAAGGAGAAGATGTCTTTCGCTGGGAAGAAGGTGATTGAGCTGGGCTCGGGTACTGGCATTGTGGGCATTTTAGCCACTCTCCTCGGTGAGTTGTGAGATTTCAATCAATATAATACAGTAACAGAGATATGTGAGAAAAATAGCAAAGCAAAAATTATGATAATTATAAATCCCTTCATTCCCTTGCTCCCCTATCTGTTCAATCTCTTCCCCCAATGTCTTCAAACAACGGTTAACCTCCCCTTCCCTCACTTCCCCATTTAACATCAGAACCACCCATTGCAGAGTGCTCCAAATCCTACCCTATATTAGTGGCTCCTTCCTCAAATATTGTTCTATATTAATAATACCACCACTAATAATCCTTGCATTTGATATAGCACCTTATCACGTCTTCAAGAAAATCTAAAAGTGCTTCACAAAATATTCTGTCAAGTGAATTGACTGTATATTTTGTGGTCAAATCACAGTAGTCAACTGCATATAATAGTGTCTCAGTCATGGATTCAGTGGCCTCTTTTTTTGATGGGATCGCCAACTGACTAACAACCAGGTTCCTATTTACTGTTAGGTAAACAGAGGTGTGTGGAGTAAGGAAATTCGCCCAATGTTTGGCCCTACCCGGGAATCAAACCTAGGTCGTCTTGCTATGTGACCACTCGCTTGCAAGGTTATGCATCACTATGCATTGATAAGAAAGATGGATTGTCCAAGAATAACTAAAACTTCTTAGCCAATTGGCGAGTTCTGGCTGGGTATTCATTCTTTGCCATTTTCTCTGGGATAATCCCAGCTACAGTATTTGGTTTGCTGCCTGCCTTTATGGTGATTTTTCAACACTTAGATCCTTTTCTGTTCTTTCGCGGGAGTAGAAACAGATTATTGTTCGGTGGAAAGAAAATATCCATAGATTCACTGAGGGCACAGCTGGGAAACAACCATTTGAACCATCCAGTCACTTGGCATTCGTACCAGTAGAGTATTTGTGGAGTCCTGTAGTGTATTGGTTAGAGTGCTCATCCCGCAATCAAGAGGACCCAAGTTTAATTCCTTTGTGGAGCAAAACCTTAGGCAACTAATTATTCCACACACTCTGCTTAGTGCTTACCAAGCGGTAAGTAGCAACCTGGTTGTTAGTCACTGGCAGATCACTTTCTGGGATAATTATACCTTAAAATAAAATGTACTCACTCAATCCATGACTGTTTGTTTGTGTGCAATTGGCTGCTGCATTTCACCCATAAAATATACAGTAAATTCACTATAATGCATCTAAAAGACGTGGAAAGAAGACGCTGTATCAAATGCAAGGATTATTATTAATATATTTAGATTTTGAGGAAGATAGTTCCGTGGCTTTGCGGCGTAATGGCTGAAAGCCTGGCTGCCAATGGTTGGAGTGGAAGGGATGAGGGACAAGTAGGAGATTCCAGCCAGCTGAGTAGAGGTGGCGTGTGGTGGAGTGAGCTGGTACAATATGACACCAGGAAAGGAAAGGGAGTTTTCCTTGTATCCTGGGCATGAATCCCCAACATCATTTTGAAAATTCAGAAATATGAGATGTTGCTCTGCAAATTGGCTGTCATATTAGCCTGCAGCGCATGGGAAATACAGTTAATTGACTTTGCAACATATTCTGTGAATTGCTTTGAGGCATCTTGATGATATGATAAGGTTCTTTATCAAATGCAACAATTATTATTGTACTCCATACCAGTGCCCATCCTGTGCCTATTCCCATATCCCATCCCTTTCCCCATATCCGCGAACTTTATTCTCTCTCAACCATGTGTCCAGCCTTTTTTTGAATGTGCAATTGATTGCTGTCCTAACAACTGAATATTGTCTTTTTCTATTTCCTAGGTGGAGATGTGACCTTCACAGACAAGAGTTTCATTTTGAAGCAAACAAAACAGAACATTTCTACCAATCTCCCTCCTTCCTGCAAAAAACGTGCGAACGTCTGTGTTCTTTCTTGGGGTGATGATCAGAAAAATTTTCCTTCAGACTACGATGTGATCCTGGGCGCAGATATTGTGTACTGTAGGTCTGCCTATCACTTAATATTGCAGACCCTCAAACATCTCAGCAATGAAAGAACCACGATTTATATTTCTTCAGAAATGCGACCTAATTTTGTGTCCAGTATCTTCCATGACAAGCAATTAACTATGCAATTTAACAGTCAAATTGTGCACAAAAAGGAAAGTGAGAATATTGTAGTGTACAAGTTAACTAAAAAATGAGCAGGTTCTGGACATATTATTATTATCAAGGCGGATGAAGCTGTTTGACATGTAGCATGGCTCGTAGCTATGGCACCTTAACATCTTACCTCATCAAAGTAGGTTTGCAAAATCTTTTCTCGGTTTTGTTTGCTTCTACCACCTGCTTCTCTCTCCACCTTCACAATGCCCACATAGCTGTAGAGTTGGAATATCCCAATGAGAAGTCAGCTCGTCTGACTTGTACGCATACTAGTTATCTGCAAACCTGCACTATGCTTTCCTTAACCTTTGGTCAGCACTCGTGAGCCTGTTTAGCCATAAGAGGAAAACAGGAGCGATGTTATGTCTTTTAAGACATACCATGGTTTTGTGTTATTGTGTCTGGCGGACATACCATTGTTCGGTTGTTTGTGTAAACTGACTCCTATACTGCCTTGTTGTTGCACAAAAAGCTGTAGGCTATCTTATCGCATTAACCCCGAGGCCATTTACTGGGTTAAAGGTTTTCATGTGATGTTTTGTAACACGGCAAAAGTCATGTGGCGAAAAATGTATAACTACCCATGTAAAGGTTGCTCTAAGTGTGCACTTGGAGTAGACGGATGAGAGTCTGTACCTAAGGTGTACACCGCTTCGCGAACGCTAAATAAACATGTTGAACTACACACCCGAGTCACATATTTGTGAACAGAACCACCAACCAAGGTACTGAAACGAACCAGTTTCACATTTGGCGACGAGGATGGGATGACCGGATGAAGTTAGAAATCCACGGTTCTCCCACAACCTACCAAAATCATGAACTACGCCAAAGGCATAGCGAGAGTCAGTATATATGGTAACCGGTTTTCCCACAGCGTGTTTACAAGCCTCCGCAAGGGCTATCAGTTCACAGGCTTGGGCAGATTTAGGAGGAACCAGTTTCTTCATACAGACTGGCGTTCCATCCTGTAAGACTACTGCATAACCTGACTGGCGTTGTCCATAATCATCCACATATGAACTTCCATCGGTGTATAAAACGAGCTCGTCATTACCCAACGGGGTGTCCGATAAGTCTGGTCGACCTCGAGTCTCGTCCTCAACCATTTGTACACAGTCATGTAATGATTGATCCATCGGAGTCGGAGGGTGGGTAAGGAACATCGACGGGTTGATAGTGGTGCAATTTTTAAATGTCAGTAAGGGATTATTTAACAGATATATCTCATACTTGCTCTGTCGAGCTACCGTTAGATGTTGCGTCTGCATTTGGCCCATTAAGGCCGTTACGGCGTGGTTTGTATATACAACGATAGCTTGATGCAGCGTTAAGTTAGCCGCCGACTGTAACGAGTCATACACTGCGGCCAGAATCTGTGAGCAGTGTGGGAGGCCCAGGGCTACTGTATCCAATTTAGACGAAAAGTACGCCACTGGTCTGCTCAGTCCTCCATGGTCTTGTGTTAAGACAGATGAGGCGCATCCGTTTGATTCGGTGCAATATATTTGAAATGGTCGGTCATATAATGGCCTTCCCAAGGCTGGGGCTTGGCTTAAACTCCGCTGTAGGTAATTAAACGCTGCTAACTCTGTTGAACTTAACGTGAAGGAGGAAGGATGTGTTGTATATGGAGAGAGCAGTTTTAAATGAGGCGCGACCTCAGGAATCCAATTGCGGCAAAAATTTAACATCCCCATCCAACTCCTCATTTCTCGCCCAGTCGTAGGGGCTCTCATTGAGACTATAGGGGCCACTCTATCTGGTTCTAATTGTCTTTCCTTACCAGACAGGATGACTCCTAGAAATTTAACTTCCGTTTGGGCTTTCACAATTTTGTTTGGAGAAACCACGTAGCCTAGAGACCCGAGAAAAATTCAACAATAATACCAATGCCTCCCTATTCTGCGCTTCCGAATCACTAGCCAACAACAGATCGTCCACATACTGGACGATTACTGACCCCGTGGGAAGGCACAATCCAGTCAGTTGATCATGCAAGCAGCGAGAAAACAACGTAGGAGAATTCACAAATCCCTGAGGCAGCCTAGTCCATGTGTATTGCTGGCCCTCAAAGGTAAATGCAAACAAAAACTGGCTATCAGGGTGTAGGGGAATAGAGAAAAAAGCGTGCTGTAAGTCTACCACAGAACAATATTGACTACTAGCAGGTATTGTAGACAGTATGTGGGCTGGATTAGGAACCAAGGCATGTAATGGCTTTACTATAGAGTTAACAGCCCTTAAATCTTGAACCAGTCGATACACTCCCGGTTTCCCCTGTTTGGGGACAGCCAGTATCGGGGTATTGCAAGGGGAACAGCATTTAATCAAAATTTGCTGTTCGACCAACCCCTTAATTAATTTCTCCAAATAGGGAACAGCCTCTTTACGTAGAGGATATTGTCGTACTGAGGGGAAAGGTCTATCTATCGGGACATTTTTTAAATCGATGTATACTGGTGGAGAATCTACCAATCCAACATGTGAGGCGTCTTGAGCCCATATGTCGGGGGACACGTAATCAAGGATGTGGGTACCCGAGTGATGAATCAGAATAGACTTTTCCACCCCTTGAACAGCAAAATATTGGATGGAGACTCCCTGGCTCGGGAATTCCTGGAGATCAAAACAGTCAGGTCGGGCCAGTTGAATAGCCTTATAAACCATCGGACCCATTTCTCGGGCTTTATGGGGAGGGTAGGTGGTGATAGTAATATGTGGGCTGGTTGGGCCTGTCTGTTTCCAAATTTCCTGCGGAATCGAAACCACCAGAGCAACTCCCTTAGTACCCCAAACTTTTCCAATAACGTATACAATGTATGATTCACCCAAAAGAGGACCGAATTTTTTTTCGAGAGATTGTGAAGAACCCTGGGTGTCATATGCCAATGTAACATGGGCTTTGTGGGACTGCACCTCTAGAGTCCACCATTGAGGGACATTTGCGAGGTACATCATGGGACATGGGGGCGGCAAAACTGAAATCGTTTCATTATCACACATCAGAGAAACTTTAAATGCACACATCAAATCCCTTCCCATCAAATTGCAACTAATCTGCTGTGGGGAGGTCAAAACGAACGGGTGATACAGAGAATGTCCATGCCATGTAACTTTAATGGGTTCCGAAATGGGACAGTTAGTGCGTGAGCCTCCAAACCCTGCTAGTTTTTCCGTGCGATTAGACATTGGGATAGCAGGTTGTTTGTGGAGAGTGGAGAATGTAGCACCTGAATCCACCAAAAACGGGACTGATTGTCCCTGAATTTCTAAGACCAGGGTCGGTTCCGATATTAAGTGCTCCCCTCCTGGTCCGGGAGCAGAGAGCCTCGTGATTCAGGGGAAAAATATTCATTAGTCTCACACCAGGGACCCATAGGGTACTGCCCCGCTACCTGAGGGAAATATTGGTTTCCTGGGGTAGGCGGGGTTGGGGGACCATTGTAACCCCCTCGCTGTCCCCAGCCTCCCCGCTGTGGGCCCCCTCTGTAGGTCCCTCGATAATTTTGGGACTTTGTTTCCTGTCCTGAATAATTTTGAGGACCTGAGTAATGTTGGAATTCTGAATAATTTTGAGTATTTAACTCCCGTCTTGAGTTGCCCTTCTGTGTTCTATAACTGGGGCACTCATTCCTCCAATGTCCCGTCCCCCCACAATTAAAACAATTAGTTGGTTCTTTTCTACCTCTGCCCCTTTCTAGGGAGCCCCTTCTCCTTTGTCCGTTAGTTGACCAATAGTCTGATGTCACCGGAGCCTGAAAAAACTGCTCATACTTTATCTTGGGACCGGAGGCACGTTCCTCATGATTATCTTTCCAAAAATGTTTTACAGCCCGATTAATGCCTGCCACTGGTAACGTAACCCAATCCAGATTAGTTCTTACAAGCGAGGAAACAGAGAGTGGCAGACAGTTCATCAAAATTGAACAATACTGAGGAGAATTTCCTGCCTCAGTGAACCCCTGTTCTCCTGGGTGTGTTGAATACACGTCCTTAAATCTATTGAGAAAGTCTTCAGCAGACTCTCCTTTTTTTGGCTTCTGATCTAAAATTTTACTCAGATCTATGGGTTTTTGGAGACACAGCGCCAGTGCCCTCCTTATGGCCGTTTGTCTGTCCGGGTCCAGGTTTCTAGCTGCTATAAGTGCCGCATGATCCCCATGTCCAATGGATTCTTTAAATCGTGCATATTGACCTATTCCCAAACCACTTTGCACAAGGCTCCACATGTCCCTACTGTTACCCCCATATACTTGCATCAAGGACTCGATATGTTCCACGAACCGCGCCGGTTCAGTGTCCTTACTTGGTGCTCCCATTAGTAAGGACATCATCTCATGGGGTTTCCAAGGGGCATACACTTCAATCGTGGGACCTTGTCCTGGCTCACCCCCTTGGGGATTTGGGACGGTTCGCATAGGATACATTCCCAGACGTCTCTCAGGTGTGGGTTTCTTAGGTGCTAGTTTCTCTTGAAGGCGTCTATGTACGCTTTGTCTAAATTGATCAAGTAGGATATCTTTTTCTAAGTCATTTAACCCTTCGTGGAGTTCGTTTATATCCTCCTTCCACTCAGGTTCCCGTCCCCAATCCTCCTCCCCATCTTCACTACCATCTTCATCATATTTCTTTCTTAACTCGTTCCAACCTTCATCCTCTCTATCTTCACCATGTTCTAAGTAATTTATGACATATTGGTGACCTCGTCCACCACGTCCCTTACTTCCCTTATTCCCTTTCTTTCCTCTCCCGCGCTCATCATGGCATCGTGTGCCTTCAGCTGGACCTCCCATCCACTTTTCAGTTTCTGAGTGTTCTGCCGTTGGGGCAGAGGGACCATAGGGAGGAGGTGGGGGAGGTAACGGAGGATACATAGGACGAACGCCCCATTCCGTTAATGAATCCTCACTGGGTGTTAATCCCAACTGCGTTAATTGTGCACTCAACGCTTTACAATCCATAGCTTTCTGTTCTTCTTCCTCTCTCTCTCTCTTTCTACATATTTTTTCTTTCAATTTGTTCAGTGGTTTACACACTCCATCACGCGTCACACATATACCATGTTTTTCAGCAGTGTTTTGCCAACTGGACAACGTTTCTTTTGCCTGTTTTCTCCTACTTTCCTCTAACCATACTCTCACAAGTTGTCTACATTGCTTATATTTGTCTCTCTTCCATACCAACTCATGCACCTTCGTAAGTACTGTCACATCATTTGAGCCTCCCAGAGGCCATACTGTCTCTCCCAATTGTTTATTTAACTGACCCGAAACTAATCGCAACTCTTTCTGATTTTCTGGCAACACTTTACACATAGTTTTATCCACTATATTACCCATACTTTTTCTTAACCAGTTTTTTTATATATATATCCTTTTATATTCCGTCAACGGTCCTTATAATCATGTAATCTGCGCTTTAACCTTTTTTTTTTAACCAATTTTACCTGTGCTTTAACCTGTTTTTTTTAACCAATGCACACAGTAAGTTTTATCTGCGCTTTACCCTGTTTTTTTTAACCAGTTTTACCTGCGCTTTAACCTGTTTTTTTTAACCAATACACACAGTAAGTACACACCCGCCAACCTTTTACAATTCCGATCTCATTAACGACTGTCAGTTATGTTTACGGTTGATGCATCCACAAAGTTCGATTACGTAAGTGAAAAACACTGAGAGTATTCAAAAATATATGATATACTCACGGTGGTGGCCAATTTCACTTAGGTAAAAACTCAGGGATTTTCCCGCCGTCAACACACTGCCTCAGTCGTCACGAGATCCCATCCTCGTCGCCAAATGTGAAACTAAATGTGAACCAGTTTCACACCATTGCACCTACCTGTAGCAGAGGTCAGAAAAAATATGCAAATGCCCGTTAAACATACAACTTATTCGGACGAAAATAGTCAAAAGTGTTTAGAAAAATGAAACGGTGAAAAGTCGTACATCCCAAACAGTCTGTCAGTTGATACGAGCAGTTGATTTTACGTGGACAGGGTCCCAATTAGATTTTAGACATATGGTTCAAAACAGACAGTTGTTTTGTTGGGGGTAATAATCACTCCGCCCAAAACATGTGGTCAGCCAATCTACAACTGTTTGTGGGACACAGCTGTGCCCAATTGGCTGCTGTGTTTTGCCCACAAAATACACAGTCAATCCACTTTACAATATTTTATGTGAAGCACTCTGAGATTTCTCAATGGTACAATGAGGATGATGATTGATGATAATAATTTATCATCATCAAAGTTTAATATCAGTAAACTCTTAGCACACTCAGTCAGTTCATCCTTCTATTGTATAAGTTTGTACACTGGGGTCCCCAGATCTTGACTCTTGTCAGCCTATGCCTGGCACCATCTGGAATTAGGTGAGAAGAGAGAGAGTACACATTCCATTCCAGACACGGGAATTTCCATGTGTAGGTGGGATGCATAGAAGCCTCAGTCTGGTTTGAATACTCGTAAGTACGGTGATGGATTTCTGTATGTGTCGGACACCCACTTGACCAAGAAATAATTAGTTGATGTATTTTCATTTTGAAGTGTTTAAAGTTTAATAATTCTGCTTCTATTGTTCTGAAATCTAATAGATAAATAAATTTAATAAAGCATTCAGTCAATCAACTAACAGCCAGCTTCCTACTTAAACTTTGGTAAGAGTGTGAGGGAGTGGTGGGGAGAGTGCGGCTGTAAAGAAGGCAGAGGCAGCTGAGGGATCTCCTTGATTTGGGACTTGAGGAAGTCCAGCATCTCCTCACAGTTGGAGGTGGAGGAGAGGGTGGGCAAGGCATGAAAGGGTGGGTGAGGCCATTTGTGGTGGAGGAGAGGAACCTGGGGTTGTCCTTCTGGATTATTTTGGAGTACAATGACGATTTAGGGGAGGAACAGATAGAACAGTAGGTTTTGATGAGGTCCAGCCAGATCTGACGGTTGCAAAATAGATTGGAGTGGACATCTGGAAAATTGTGATGATTTCCTGTTTATCCCTATGAATGGCCCCCAATGGTGGCTACCCTGTGCTGCCTAGTTCTGAAGTTCCATTTAATCCCGACAGTTTTTAAATGTGCAGATCTTTTATCACTTTTGGCTATTCCCCCCTCAAGAAATCAGTGCCCCTATTTTACATGTCAATCCCAAGCCCCATCGGGAAGCTGATCAGCCACCGATGAGAAAACTAAACCTAGCAACTATCAGCCTAACCTCCCACAGATTGAAAAGTGTGGAGGGAGGGGAGGGTAAGGATTATGGTGTGAGGGGGAGATGGGGAGCGGGTAGTAGACAGAAGGATGGGAGAGGCATGAGAGGGTAGACCGAGGATCTGGTGATGGAGAAGAAGAGCCTGTGGTTGTCCTTGGCCAATAAGATTGTCTTGGAGTTTTTAGGACAATTTAGCAGAGGTGAGGGTGGAGTGGCAATAATTGATAAGGTCCAGCCAGATCTGCTGATGGTTGATTTTCAGCCAGATGCAATCAGCTGCATGCCGTAAAGGAGCAGTAGTGGCTGGTGTACCAGCTGGTGTACCAGGAGACAGTTCGGGAAGTGAAGGGAGTAAGGGCATCAAATGTGGTGGAGAGGAAGCTGTGGAGGAGGATAGATCATTGTGGGAACAAGCAAAGAGGGAGAGAATTTCAGATGACTTCAAGGCAGCAGAGAGGGAGGGAAGGAGATTTTTGTCCTGGGGCACTAGGAGATGGAGGTTGGTTGGGTGGTGGTGGGGAGAGAGATTAAGAAATTAAGCGAGATTAAGTAATGCTTCGAAATGGCTTTGTGAGTGATGAAGTCCCGGACATTGAGTCCCTGGGTGAATGTGGTTGTCACCCAACTCTATCTTTCTGCCATTACCCTCGACACCATGACCTGTTCTGATTGCCTACCCATCATACATTAAGCTCTGGGTGCGTTGTTACTCACTCCAACCAAGTGTAGGAAAAAATAGCTATTGTCCTCATTTTCTGTCAGAGCCTGCTCACCTCAGAGTAAGACATTAAACCAGGATCACATGGTAATTGGAAACGGCATACAACACAGGTCATTGCATTATTGACAATACAATAACTTTATTCCATTGCTCCACTCCATATAAATAGTTGGGTGATATGATTGGGCGAGTCAGGAAGATAATGTCAATTTCAAGGTTTAAGAATAGTAGAATAATAGCACCTGAGAACAAATATCTTCAAGATAAATGTCTCCAAATGAATAGATCAGAGCTTGAATTCAACATTGTACACAGGTATTAATGTATTTAATAGAAAACCAGCACTGCACAACCACAAGCTGATTTAAAGATTACCCTCAGGGAAAGCAGACATATTGCGTATAATAATAATCCTTGCATTTGATATAGCATCTTATCACGTCTTCGAGACAGGTGTGGGGCGAAAGGCGGCAGCGGTGTTTCCCAAACAGTTGTGGATCGAATGATTTTGTTTATATACAGGTATCCTTCCCCAACCACGGGGGATACGTCGGTAATTCTTGAATGGGATGCCAGGGTATGAAGTTGGTAAAATTGTGGTTGGAAAATGCAGGGCCCCATGGCAAACATGGAGATCGGGGGAGTAAGTTTGCATTTCGTAGGTAGAACTAAACACAATAAAAACACATACAGTTATAACATACATAGACATAGTTTGGGCGCATCTGCAGCAATCCACGAGGCTGTCTGACTGACTAATCTACACAGAGAGAGAGAAATCATGGTGGGTGACACGGAGGGTGGGTGGGGGTGACACAGAGGGTGGGGGTGGGTGACATGGAGGGCGGGTGGAGGGGTATGCAGTAGGTGGTGTGGTGGGTGACATGGACAGTGCGGGGGGCGGGGGGGGTGACATGCTGATAGGGGGAGTAAGTTTGAGAGTATTGGCTGCCAGGATCTGCAGACGCAGAGAGACACACAGAGAGAGAGAGAAAGATCAATGGAGATTTACCTTAAACCTAAGAGAGAAGCATTGTTGCTGGTTGATTGCAACATAGCAACTGGGTCCTAGTGCTATGCACTAGCTATTCACACACACACAGTACCCGTAGATACACGAGTGCAGCTAGACCATGTGGGGAAGTAAAGATGCTGACAGGTGGGAAACGCGGAGTGGATGAATACACACCAATATGCATGTGAATGCGATCCCTTGTATGGAGGAGTGAAACTTGAAAATTGAAACCCGCGGATTTAAAACTCGGATGCCCAAAACGCATTGCTGTGGTTTGCGAGGTTTGTCGCATTTAGCAAACCGTGGATGCGTGAGTTTTGTGGTTGACGAGGCCGTGGTTGGGGCAGGATAGCTGTATATGGGATTATTATTTCTAGAAAAGCGATCCCCCAATCGACTAACAACCAGGTTTCTACTTTCTGCAGAGGTACAGGGAGTAAATGGCTAACATTTTGCCCCACCCGGGAACCGAACACAGATCCTCTCACTTGTGAGGCGAGTGCTCTAACCACTAAATTATTGGTCTCTAAACCAGAGAAGCTGCAACTAAACAAGAAAAGCTGTGAATGTCCTTTCATGAAGGATTAGATCAAACATTAGATGTCTCGAGACATCTTCTCGACTCGATAGGCACTGTATAAATGTATTCTACTTAGTTTTATAAGTAGACTCATGTATTGTATAAGTCATGTTAAATAATGAACAATTCTCTTCCTCGATACCATCTACCGTTTATCAGCTTGAGCTTTTTTAGTTACTTTGTACACATAGATGCCTTCAGTGCTCCTTTGGTGAACAATCTCACAGTTGAAATGTTGAGGTAATATCTCCTCATGGAAAACATTGTACTCATTTCTTGGTCTCAGTTCGGTACAAATGTAGGCTATGGTTCGATGGTCGCTGAGATGTTGGAGTGTACTCAAGAGCGAGAGATAGGAGGAGGTGGAATACACGATATCTGAGCCCAGGATAATGTCATAATTCGAGGGATAAGAACTTGAATCTTCATCCCAGTAAAGGGTAGAGACTTTCGCGCGGTCTTTGCAGTAAGCGGGAACGTTGACAGAAATGTTGTGCTTTATTTGATTCAAAGCGAAACTTCTGTCTGTGAAGGTCACGTCTCCACCTGAGGAAAAGGGAAAATGCTGCATTTATGATTTACACTGAACAATGATCTGATCCTGGCCTCAGAGAACAAGAGATTAAAAACCTGCACTAAATTCTGTACATGCATTTCCCCAGTCCTTGTCGAACTGCATTGGTTCCCTGTCACAGAGCAGATTGCTTTCAAGATCCTCAGTCTTGTATTTAAATCCCTTCACACCCTGGCATCCCATTCAAGAATTACTATTATTATGTCTCCAACCTACTCTCTCCCTGGCTCGCACTAGTTGTCCTATAAAGGTCCCCTGCCACTGTTAAACACTGCAGGGCACTGTCTGATGTGAAGGGCACTATATAATTCAAGTAGCTATTGCCCTAACCCTCAGAGTTTCCTCATCAGCTATTCGATTGACATCTGCCTTTAGTGTGGTGGCAGGACCTTTATAGGACAACTAGTGATGTGCCAACCAACTTGGTGTTCTCGAGGTTCAAGTCTTCAAGTCCTTGAAGAGAGGTTATAACCATGCCAAATATGGTATCCTCTGCCATATGAATCAGCTTTCATATCACCCACGTTTTCTCTCATATCAGTACTGTACTATGGTGATTACGTTTTGGTGATTGAACCTCACAACTCACCGAGGAGAACGGCTAAGATTCCCACAATCCCACTGCCTGAGCCCAGCTCAATCACCTTCTTCCCAGCGAAAGACATCTTCTCTCGCTCAAAGTACTCGCAGAGAACGAGAGCCTGAAAAAGACATTGTCAAAGACTCATTTGGAAATAGCCACACCAATTGGAGGTGCTACTGCTTACATCTCTACAAACAACAAGAGCAACAAAATTATATTTTTATAGTGCCTTTCATGTAGGGTCCCACGGTGCTGGACAGTCAGTGTTTCGGATCCGAGCTGGGATTGGGATCGGTGGATGGAAGGGAGGGGAAGGGGATGACCGATGAAACAGTTGAAGAGGAAGGTCTTGAGGCAGGACTTGAAGGAGGCTAGGGAGGGGGTGCGTTTGAGGGATTGTGAGATGGAATTCCAAAGGTTGGTGTCAAAGTGGCTGAAGGCTAGGCCGCTGATGGTGGGGCAGATGTGTCAGGGGATATGAAGCAGGCTGGAACCCACTGAGTGAATGGAGCAGACAGGTTGGTAGGGGGTTAGGAGGTGGCGAAAGGCTTTGAAGGTGCGGACCAGAATCTTAAATTGAATCCTCTGAGTGATGGAAAGCCAGTGGTCAGGTGAGAATGGGGGAGATATGGTCACAGAGCCTGGTGTGGGAAAGGACCCAGGCTGCAGAGTTGGACTCCAGGTAAGGCCTTCAAGCAGTCGTCGTCCCAAGCCTCATCAGCAGGGGGATACTTGCCTTCAGTGTGGTGGGAGGATATTTATAGGACAGCTTGTGATGTGCCATCATCTTGATATTCTTGAGGTCCAAGTCCAAAGCCCCAGCATCAGTTGCTTAATCCATGGAAATGGGGCTTGAACTGACAACCTTCTGGCTTGGAGGCAAGGGTTCTACCAACTAAGACAGGCTGATATTTAAATGATATTTTACTTGTACTGAAGTTGTATGTCATTTATTATTTTTACAGAAATTGCACAAAATGTTATTTTACTCCACATTTATTCTGAATTTACATGAAGTTTGATTTCACTCAACATTTTGTGAAGGTTTGTAAAGAGTTATAAAGGAGGCAATTACAGAAAAGACACCAAGAAGTTTTTTGTTACCCAGAGGGTTAATTAACTTGAGTAAAATCATAGAATCATAGAATGTTACGGCACAGAAGGAGGCCATTCGGCCCATCGAGTCTGTGCCGGATCTTTGACCGAGCAAATCACTTTCATTAACCCCAATATACTGGAAAGTATAACATGTGAACTACTTTGGGACATCTTCCCAACATGAAAGGTGTTGTATCAAATGTCAGGATTGTTATTTGATTACAGTTATTACCTGTAATCCCGACAGTATACTTACAGACTTCCAGACATGAGCACCCAGATAATCAGCTTTATCCAGAAAAATTGTCAAAGTGTGGCCGCAGAAATCGTATCGCTTCCAAGAACGGAACATTCCTGTGCCTTTTCCATCCTGGCTTGCGTCATCGCAGAAATAGCATGGCTTATTCTCCTCACTCATTCTGGTGTCTGATCTGTTTCTGCCAGGGAAGAACAACCTGCTGTATCACCTTCTCGGACCACTATTTCACCTTCCTTAATAATTCCATCCCACTCCCTACAACCCAACACACTTCTATCTCATACAGCCCGGAAAAAAATCATCTTCCACTCTCTCTGCCTTAGAGGCATGTGAACTCCTGTGTCTCTGGGCCTCCTTCCAAAACTACCGTTCTTACTCAGTCACTCTCCTCCACACAACACCCAACTATACTTTCTGCTATTCTCGACACTCTTGCTCTGTCACCTCCTGCACTGCTTTCGAACACCCACAAGTCACCTGCTACACCAGCTACCTCCCTCAAGTCGCAGGCGCGTGCCGCTGGAAGCATCTGATTCAAATCCAATCTGAAGGTCCACTGCCAGATCTGGTTGTACTGTGCCAAATCTACTGCTGTTCACCCTCAACTCAGCTAAACATCGTCCCAATGGTATACTGAGGGAAGAAAGGGTGGAATTAGTGGAGGCTCTGGCCATGATCTTTCAATCCTCCTAGGATATGGGAATGGTATCAGAAGACTGGAGGGTTTCAAATATTACAGCCCTTTTCAAGAAAGGGGAAACGGATAAACCTGGCAACTACAGGCAGCCTAACGTCGGTGGTACGGAGACTTCTAGAGACCATTATCTACGGCAAAATTAATTTTCAATTGAAAAAACATGGGTTAATAAATGACAGCTAACACGGCTTTGTTAAAGGCAAATTGTGTTTAACTAACTTGATTTGAGTTCTTCGATGAAGTGCAGGAGATGGATGATGAAAGTAGTGCAGTTGATGTTGTGTAGATAGACTTTCAGAAGGTATTTGTTAAAATTGAAAATCAAAATTGAAGCCCATGGGATTAAAGCAACAGTGGCAGCATGGATACAAAATCAACTGCGAGACAAAAAATAGAGGTTAGTGATGAACGGTTCCTTTTCCTGACTGGAGGGAGATATGGCGTGGAGTCCCCCAAGGCTCTGACAGAATTAGAACCAATTGTATTTCAGCAATTGTTGGCCAGAACACCGAGAGAAACTGCATTCTCTTTTCAAATTTCGCCAAAAGTTCTTTAACGTCCACCCAAACAAACAGAAGGGATCTCAGTTTAACTGGCTCCACCAGTTTGAGGTGCGGAGTTTAAGCAACATAGTTTATCCCATATTCGTGCCATAATCCGTTCTGCTTTCCTCCACAACATTACCCAGTACCTCTGAGGCTGCTGAAACCCTCAGCCATGTTTTCATTAAGTTCAGGGCTGACTAGGCTTGGCTAACTTACTGTTTGCCGGGCTTCACAAGTCATCCCTGCACAAGCAGATTATTCAGAACTCTGCAGCTCTTGTCCTCTCCCAGAATAAGCCTTGTGAGCCTATCACCCACTTCCTCACCCAGCTTGCAGTTAGGTAGCTTTCCTTCAAACGAGGGAGGCAGCATTTTGGAGTACTTAACAGTGGCAGGACCCAACACCGAGCTGGGAGAAAGGAGGAGGTTGAAAGCAAGTGCAGTTGAATAGAAAACTCTTCCGTCATGATCTAAAAGGGAAGGTGGGGGGCAAGGCAAAGGGATTGAGGGAGATTCCAAATAATTGGGGTGTAATGGCTGAAAGCATGGCCAAGAATGATGCAGCAGAGGAGACGAGGGATAAGCAGGAAGCCACAGCCAGCTGAGTGGAGGCAGTGGGTAGCAGAGTTGAGAGAAAACAGTCAGAGTAGAGAGGTGCCAGGGCTTGAAGGCAAAAAGTATCTGAATTTTGGTTTAGAAATAACAAAGCTGTAAAACTCACTCAGTCCTTCGGAGATATGATCCAGCAGTCAACTTGAAGTCTATTCAGTTTGACTTTGTTGTTCTTCACGATGAAATGAAACTCATTCAAAAATGGGACTGCTTTTAAATCTGCAAACTCTTAAGAATTTATTCTTTTTCTGTTGGCTGGGTGTCACGAGAGGCCATAAAAGAATCCTTTTAAGACATTAGTCTTTTGATGAGTGTATCTCTGTGTTGAGCTGTATGTTCTGTGACATTCACAGGGTTACCAAATAAGTTCCCAATGTTCAAACCTTCAGAATGCTACAGTTTGCTTCGAAGAAGCAGAATGTACATGAACTGTTGGTCCAGAAAATATGCCTTTCCTCTCACCTTTTTCTTTGCGGTTCTGCCCTTGACTGGTTCAGATACTATCTTTCAGTGTCTCCATTTTGTTGCCGCAAACGGCTTCTCGTTTCACCCCAGCACCACTCTGTGTGCTATATTTGTTGAGGTGCGGTGCCCTAAATTCCAGTTGTTGCCCCAAGCCCCATAGTTTATTTTCATCAATAATTATAATCCTTGCATTTGATTTAGTGCTTTTCACGTCTTCTAGACATCTCAAAGCACTTCACAGAATATACTGTAAAGTGAATTGACTATATTTGTAGGTGAAACGCAGTAGCTAATTGCGCACAGCAATGTCCCACAACAATCGTAGATTGAAGTGACCAATTTAATATTGTTTATTTTCTTCAGGCATGTGGAGAATAGAAACCTACATTGAGACTACACTCAATCAAAACTTACATTTATATAGCACCTTTCACGTCGAGAGGACGTCGATCAGATGTGAAAAACGCTATATCAAATGCAAGGATTATTTTATATGATAAGATTTTGCCTTGCTGGGAATCAATCTTGCATGCGAGATGAGTGTTCTAGCCACTGAGCCACAGGACTCCATCTGTTATAATCTAATGCACAACTTCCTTGTGTTTAAGGTCATTCCAGAACAGCTTCAGACAGCCAGTCATCTTGCTGTTCTTGGGGCTTCTTCAGCATTAGCTGCTTTATGCAGTTCTTCGCCAAGGTGAGGAAGACAGTTTATAAGCAGAAGAGGACTGAGAATAGAACTCTACACATGGCTGTGCTGGATCAGGAGGCACATTTTAAAGGAGACAAAATAAAGCTGAAGAGTGCCATCAGTTAATCTAAAGCACAGTCAAAGAGGAGGGCCTTGAATTGGGTCTTGAAGGAGGCAACAGATGAGGCGAGGTGGAGGGACTGCAGAATGGGGTTCCAGAGAACGAGGACAGAGTGGCTGAAGGCCCACCCAGCAAAGGTGGGGTGGTAAAAGCATGGGACGTGAAGCAGGCTGGAGCCCGCCGAGCGGAGGAAGCGGGCAGGATGGTAAGCGGTTAGGAGAGCGAGGTCATGGAGGGCTTTGAGGGTGGGTAGGATCTTGAATTATATCCTTTGTACCATGGGAAGCCAGTGGAGTTGGGCGAGGATGGGGTTGATATGTTCACAGCACCTAGTGTGGGAGGACATGGGATGCAGAATTGTGGATGATTTGCAGCCTGTGGAGGGAGGATCCCAGATGTTGCAGAGGTGGCTACTAATAATGGGAAGTAGAATGACATTTTATATGGCACAATTCAAAAAGAAAAGAGTTTCTATCCAGTGTCCTGGCTAACAATCCCCCAAATAAAATTGGTTATTCGCTTTATGGTTGTTTGTGTGCACAAACTGGCTGCCATGTTTTGCCCGCAAAAAACATACTTAACCCAATTCACAGCATAGCTTAGAGACGTCTCAACAAAGTGATAAGGAGTTAAATCAAATTCAAGGATTATTATAATTACTGAACTCGTTTGTGACTCTTTTAAGTGTGTCAGGTTCTCCTCATCTGACTGGTAATAAGTTGTTCTTGAGCACTCTGCACATGTTCCTTTTCATAATACGAAACGTTTGAAGCTTTGCAAGATTGCACAGCAACATGTAAACTAACATGTTTCCCCTCATTCACTTAAAGCCCATTTATTATTATACCTTCCTCCCTCTTCCCCATGTTTATACTCCATCTGTAGGCCTTTGTTTAAGGCCAGGCTTTGGTCATTCTGTGAAGAATTCAGAGACATCTTCCTGATGCAACCCCTCCAGTCTCTCCTGATCCACCCTCTGCCACCCCTCAAAAAATCCCGGGTGTCACTGTGGCAGGTGAATATTTTCAAGATAAGTGTTTTCCTATATGTAAATCTCCAATGATTTAGACCAGTTAGAATCTGATTTGGAGTGGTTAGATTTGGCGCGGACACCCATTGCTTAAAGCTGAGAAGGTTCCAGGGCTGCCACTGATGTTAAATGTTGACCAGTGAAATAGTTGTACAACTCTTCCCTCTGGTGGCCGCTCAGCAAGGAGACAGAATCTTAAAGCTCAGTAAATCACAGGAAGCTCTTTTGAGATGTTTAACAACAAATTACACTTGTATAGCACCCTTCACGTCAGAAGAGATTTGAGGTAAGGAGGGGTAGAGGTCGTCGGGTGGGGGAATCTTGGCCGAAGGTACATTCAAAGCAGAAAATGCTTAGACGGGACTTAAAGGAGGAAAGAGGCGGATGGATTGCGGGATAGAATTCCAAAGTGTGGGGGCAAAGATGCTGAATGCCCGACCACAGTATTGGGGCAGGAATTGCAGGGGACCTGGAATAGACTGGAATAGGTTGCCGCCGAGTGCAGAGAGCAGACAGGCTGATATGGAGGTCACAGATGTACAATACAATATTACATAGGTACAGGGGGAACAATACCATGGAAGATAATAAAGTTGAGAATAAGGGTTTTGAACTTGATTCTCTGAGGGATGGAGAGCCTTTGAAGCCATGAATCAATGAGGATGAACGGTTCGGATGAATGTTTGATAAGGTGCTCTATCAAATGAGATTTATTTTACCAGACAAAAGGATATTTGGACCACATGAGACTGTTTTTATTTAATGTAATGTTTGGATATTTGATATTTAAGATTGGCACTTTAATGTGTGTGCTTGGTGCAGGGTGAACAGGATATGTTATAATCCTGGGTGTGTTGTCAGCCAGTTTCTCAGACGCCACAGAAACTCCGGCTCCACATGTGAAGAACATTATAAAGCAGGATTTGCTGGCTTATTTGGTGTCCTCTGCCGGCACAGTGGTGCAAGGCTGGAGTTCAACGTTCGTAAGAAAATGTACAGACCAGAACGAGGCCATTCAATGCTGAGGTAACAGGCAGGAGAGCCCTAGCTGGCGCAGGGGGAAGGAAGCAGGGGCAACTACTCTGCTGATGAGACCATCTTCTGTTGCTGCGCTCTCCAGTTCAGCACCAGGTCAGCCAAGGCCTTCACCTCCAGCAGCACCGACACCTCGCTGGTCGCCAGCTCCTCCTGAACACAAACAAGCAGCACTTTACAACACTTGCTTCTACAGTATCTCCCACGCGAGTTAGTGTTCCTCGAGCACTTAACAGGCGCTCGTCTTAATCCCAGAGCAGGAGGGGAGGTGACCAGTCAAAGAGGAATTTCTTCAGGTGCAATTTGAATCCGGGAAGATAGGGGGCAAGACAGAGGGATTCAAAATCCAACCCATTCACACTTTTCTTTCTCCCCGCACCTTGGGCTTGCCATCACTGATGGCAAATCCATACAGGAACAAGTGGACCGTAGGACTGGCCTCCATTATGGAAAGGACATCAGAGCCAAGGAGAGCAGCTGGAAAGTGCCAGCAGTGAGAACAAAAGAATAGGATTAGGGTAGTAAGGAGCAAGATCCAGCCTGGACACAATGGGGAGAGAGCAGGGAATGGGGTTAGAATAGAGAGCAGCAGTGGGGGAACAGCACAGGCACAATGGGTTGAAAGCAGGGAATGGGGTGACAGTAGAGATGTTAAAAGTATTGTGTGGTGCCCCAATCCCCCAAGTCTAACTGTGGATTCTATCTGACCTTCCCTTTAAGTAGAAGCAAAAGGACATGTTGTGAATACCCACCACATGTTCTGTTTTCCGCTGTATCCGAGAAGCTGTTGACAGGGCCTTCACATGGGATTCTATCCCCTCGATCAGTGATATCATCATGGGCAGGATCTCCACAACATACCTGGGCAGGGAACAGATCACAATCACCCACTGCCCACAGGGGTGGGCTGCAATCTGGAGGTAAGACATCGGGTGGTGAAAGGTGACAATTGTGATGGCCCAGAGTGTGCCAACCTGGCTCAATTGGTGGTGGTTAAACTCTTGCCGTTGAATCGGAGGTTGTGGGTTCAAGTCTCACGTTGGGTTTTGGAATCACATCATGTAAGAGGCTCCAATGCGGTGTTGGGGGGGTGGGGCGAGTTTGCAATGCCAGGGGTAGTGATCTTCGGATGAGACATTTATCCGAGCTCCCGTCTGCCTTTTCAGGTAGACAATAAAGATCTCGCACCGCAGTTTGAAAAGGGAAGCAAGTTTCTCTCTCACCCAGTTTCCTGGCCAACAATCCCCAAAATGTTGGTCGCTGTAAAGTGAACTGACTATATTTTTGTGGGTGAAACATGGCAGCCAATTGCGCACAGCAGTGTCCCACAAACAGTCGTGAATTAAAATGATTAACTTGTTATTGTTATTTTTGAGGATTATTAGGTGTTGATTGCCTACAAATACTCAATTTAATAGAGCAACCCAGTGAAGTATTCTCAGACGTCCTTCCCACTTGAAAGGGGAAAATAATTATTAATTTGCACCTCTGACAATGGGGCATCAAGCCTCGATTGTGATGTTGAAGCCCAATGTGAAGCTTGAACTCCTCCTGCACTAACAGCCTCCCACCTCAACCCACCCACTGTCAGGACAAAGCCCCTCCCCCTGCCAGCACTGAGCAGTAACCTGTGGTAAGGGGCTTCCACGGGCAGATTCTGGCCACACAGTGGCCGCATCAGTCGCCGCCTCAGCTCCACCTCCTGGCGCAGCACAGCCTCCAGGTGACGGTTCATCCTCTGAAGCACATCCCGTTTCATAGCTGCGCACGACAACAACAACAGCAATAAAATTACACATGTACAGCGCCTTTCACATTAGGAGGGCGGCCCAAGGCGCTGGACAGTCATTGTTTCAGACCTGAGCCGGGGACGGGGCGGGTGTAGGGAAAGGGGGTGGGGCGTCTTGAGGCGGGACTTGAAGGAGGCCAGGGAAGGGGTGAGGCAGTGGGACTGCGGGATGGCGTTCCAGAGGTTGGGGGCAGAGTGGCTGAAGGCTCGCCTGCCAACGGTGGGGAGGGTGGCTCGGGGGATGTGGAGCAGGCCAGAGCCTAGTGGGGGCGGACAGGTTGGTAGGGGGTGAGGAGGTTCAGGATGCAGTGTGGGGCGAGGCCATGGAGGGTTTTGAATGTGAGAAACAGATCTTGAATTGGATCCTCTGGAGATTGGGGAGCCAATGGAGTCGGGCGAGGATGGGGGTCAGGTCGCACCGCAGTGTGACCTCCCACCCCCACCGCAGAGTGACTCACCGAGACAGGAGGGGTGAGTGATCAGAGCCATCGCCTCCTGCAACTCCAGCACCTGCGTCTCCAGTGACATCTGCCAAAAGGAGAACCACAGAAACCTCAAGAGCTGGGCCTTCGCTGTCACTGCTCCCATCACCCACTCCCAGGGCTGTAGCTGGCAGTCATCTGCTTTCTCCCCACCCCACCCCCCCTCCACCCCAACCCAGAAGCTGTAACCACCACCCCTGGCTGAAGATGGCAGTTACCTGCTCGATCTCCGCCCGGGAGTTGGATGTTGTGTCCAGTAGTCTGAAGCGTTGGACAAAGGGAACTGAACTCTCACAGTCGCCACGGCTCACGGCCAGTAAACTCTGAAAGAAACCACACGCTCACGATGAGAATCCTTGCATTTGATGCAGCGCCTAATCGCCGAGGCGCCTCACTGTACTCACTGTAAAGTTAATCAATTTACTTTACAAATTATATTTAACAAAGTGAATTAATTGACTGTAAATTAAAGTTGGTTGGCTGTACATGTTGTGGCTAAAACTGGAGCAGCACCTCACTGTCCACTCGCTGCCCACACTGAGCTGGGGAATCCCCCCCCCACCCACCCCCGGCAGGGGCTTTTCTCTCTACCCTCTCACTACACACTTTTTCTCTCTCTCATTGCCCCCCCGGGGCTCCCTCCAACCCCAGCCCTACAGGGGACTCTCTTCCCCCCCCTCCCCCCGGGGCTCCCCCCACCCTCTGGGGGCTCGCTCTCCCCGGGGTTACCCGGTACCTGTGACAAGGTTCCTGATATCAGGCCCCGCTCAAGGAAGGCGGCGGCCGGGTTGTGCGGCCCCGGTGCCCAAGGGTTAGAGGCCGCCATTCCCCGCCGGGCGCGATTGTAACGTCACTGTGTCCCTGTGTTTTAACGTCACTCGGGAGGCTGACGTAAGGTGGGGGGGGGGGGGGGGGGGGGGGGTGAGGGCGGCCGTGGTGCAGGCTGGGGGTGAGGGTAGCCACTGTGCAGGCGGGGGTCGGTGAGGGCGGCCGCGGTGCAGGCTGGGGGTGAGGGTGGCCACTGTGCAGGCGGGGGTCGGTGAGGGCGGCCGCGGTGCAGGTCGGGGGTGAGGGCGACTTCTGTACAGGGCGGGGGCGATGTGGGCGGCCGCGGTGCAGGCTGGGGGGCAGGGTCGGTGAGAGCGGTCGCGGTGCGGGCTGGGAGTGAGGGTTGCTGACATGGGCAACAGTGCTTTGAAAGCTCATCTGGAAACAGCGCAGAAAACAGGGGTCTTTCAGCTCACCAACAAGACTCTGAGCGAGGTCAGGCTGGTATATTGAGGGATGCTATGTGTGTATGTTTGGGTGGGGGCTGTATGTTTGGGGGGGCTGCATGTTTGAGGGGGCTGTATGTTGGAGGGAGGGTTGGGCTGTATGTTTGGGGGGGCTGCATGTTGGAGGGAGGGTTGGGCTGTATGTTTGTGGGGAGCTGCATGTTTGTGGGGAATGTATGTTTGGGGGGGCTGCATGTTGGGAGGAGGGCTGGGCTGTATGTTTGGGGAGGGCTGGGCTGTATGTTGGAGGGAGGGTTGGGCTGTATGTTTGGGGGGGGGGCTGTATGTTTTGGGGGGGCTGTATGTTTTTTGGGGGGCTGTATGTTTTGGGGGGGCTGTATGTTTGGGGGGGCTGGGCTGCATGTTGGAGGGAGGGTTGGGCTGTATGTTGTGGGGGACTGTATGTTTGGGGAAGGTGCTGTGTGTGTTGGGGGTGCTGTGTGTGTGGGTGGGGGTTGTGATATGTGTCTATCAGGTGTGTGGCTGTATGTGTGTTTGTGCTGTGTGTGTGTGGTGGGGAGGGGGCGGAGGGGTAGGTGGAGGTTGCTGTGTGTTGTGTGGGGTGGGGGCAGGTCTGGGTTGAACCACTTTGATGTGTTTTGATATGTGTAGATCACTGACTGAGCAGTGCCTCTCCTCTCGCTGCAGTTCCCAGAGGATGTAGCGCGGCTGGCGGGCAGTCTGAGGACCCTGGACTTGTCCAACAACAAGCTCCACACGATACCAGCCATCATAGGCAATTTCACTGCACTCAAGAGTCTGGCTCTCAACAGCAATAAACTGGGTATGACACTCACACCCTCTCCCGAGGGAGAGTCAGTCTGTCTCTCTCTCACTCAAGTCTGACCCATCAGTTCGTAGCAAAGATCCAATTGCAAGGAGCTGGCGTGAGGCGTGGCACAGATTGAAGGTCTAAATGACCCAATGCTCTGGGAGGAGGTGGACTTCGCACTGTGGTGCTGGTGCAGACGGTATCAATGCTAAATTCCTTAAAAGCTGCTCTGAGGGAGCAGGTGGAGAACGGTGAGGATCTTGCAGGTCCAAGCCAGGAACCTCTGACTCACCTTGGAACGGTCCTCTTAGTGTCAGTCACCATAATCCTTTCTGAGGCCTGTCAGTGTTCCAGAGTACAATTGTGGTGTCTCTCCACAAGAGGGTGACTCCACCTAGTACGACTGATAACTACAGAGGGATCTCGTTGATTCCAGTGGCTTTTAAAGTGGTGTTTTGGATAGTCAATGCAAATATATTGCATTGGAGGCTCATGGTTTGAACAGGAAGGAGCAGGCACACATCTCACGAGAGATGTGTGGGACAGATTGTGGTTCTGTGTGAGATCGCAAAATGTGGTAATAATCGTACCATAATTCTTGCATTTGATATTGTGCTTTTCACATCTTCTAGACGTCTCAAAGCGTTTCACAGAATATACTGTAAAGTGAATTGCTGATATAGTGCACAATAGTGCACATCAGGGCCCCACAAACAGTCATGGATTGAAGTGACCAATCGATTATTGTTTTTTTTCTGGAGATTATTATCAGATGTATGGAGTAAGGAAACTTGCCCATGGTTTTGCCTTATCTTGAAGCAAACCCAGATTTCTCGCTTGCGAGGCGAGTGCTCTAACCACCACAGGACCCTCAAAAGCTCTCTGGAAGTCGATGAGCACAAGTTAAGTGGGTTTAAGCGGGAGCTGCCTTCTGCGCTACACTCGCCATCTTGAACATTGGGCCATTCTCTCACACTCTCTGTCTCTCTCAGTGTCTCTTCCTGAGGAGCTGGGGCGGCTTCACAAGCTGGAGACTCTCCAAGTGAACAGTAACAGCCTGAGGGAGCTGCCGGCAGCCTTGGGAGAGCTGTCGGCACTGCGGAGCCTGGGGCTGTCTGGCAACCGTATCACTGACTTTCCGCTGCAGCTGTGCCGGCTCCGGCATCTGGCCGTGATCGACCTATCCCGTAACCGGATCCGCCGCATTCCCGACGAGGTGGGGATGCTCCAAGCCATCGAACTCAACCTCAACCAAAACCAGGTGTGTGTGGTGTGTGTGGGGGTGACTGTGGGAGAGATGGGGCTGCATTGTGTGTGTGTGAAGGGGGCGAGGGCCTGATAGCCTTGGGGTAAATTTCCACATGTATGTGGATGACACCCAACTCTATCTTTCTGCTTACACCCTCAACCCCACCTTCGACTACCAGCATTCTGCCTGCCTGCCATTGAGTCCTGGATGAAAAAAAAGTTTCTCACTGTAAAACTGAGACCCTCCTGATTGGCTTGCATCAGCGCCTCTGCATCTTAGGCGCTGACACCATCAGCTTCCAAGGTTGCACTCTCCACCTCTCTAAGCCAGTTAGGGACATCCTCCCGAATCTATAAGTGTAATTTTGTTGCTGTTGGGTGGCACCTGGGTTGTGTGGGGGGGGGAGCTGGGTTGTATTTGAGAAAGCTGGGCTGGTGGGGTAGGTTTGAGGAGTGGGGAGTTGTGGTAGGGTTGCTGGGCTATGAGGAGGTGGGGGGCTGTCTGCTTTTTACTGAAGATTTCTCTCCCTCAGATCTCTCAAGTGTCGGAACAGATCTGCCGGAGTGAGCGACTGAAGGTGCTGAGGCTGGAGGAGAACTGCATGGAGTTGTCCATGATTCCAGTCAGCATCCTCACCCAGTCCCAAATCTCCCTGCTCGCGCTCGAGGGAAACCTGTTTGAGATGAAGGCCCTACAGGAGCTGCAGGGGTATGAACAGGTGTGTGTTAGCGAAGGATCTATTCTCTTCCATCCCCCATCCATCACACATACACTTCACAGGTATATACACTGGTTCAACCTACCCACTCACATACCACTCTCTGTCTCTCTCACTGACTAACACTGGTTCATCTACCCACACACATACCACTCTCTGTCTCTCTCACTGACTTTCACATACACACACACTCACTCTTGCCCCCTCTCTTACATATGCACTCACTCTCCCTTATTCACATACTCTCTCTCTCTCTCTCTCTCTCTCAGTACATGGAGCGTTTCACAGCAACCAAGAAAAAATTTACCTGAGAGTGGGCCTGGACGATGTCGTTGGGAGGGGCAGTTGGGGGAGGAGGGGCCACAGGAAGCCCGGAGGCTGAGCGTCCCCCCACACCCTGGCTGCGGGGAGGAGAAGCAGCAGTTTTCAGTGCTTTAGTCTTGAGTCCAAGGCTGGAGCAGTCTGCACTACAGCCAAGGCAGTAGCTCTCATCATAGCCACCTTTCCACACTGTCCTTGTCTTTACTCTGTACATACATTGTCCAGCAACCACTCTGGTCTATTGGAATTTTTTTCACACCCGCCTCCCATTCACAATATCCCTTGTAGAGCTTCACAAGTTAGCAAGAGCGCAGAACAACACTCGTCCTCAACACTCCTAAGTCAGTGATGGCACTGATTAGAGAGCAAATCATCATTCATTCACACTCCAGTCAATGACATAGTAAAGCTCCCTCTACACTGTTGCATCCTGTTGGAAGGTGCCTGTGTCTAGGGGAGAGGTGTGCAGACACTCATGATCTAGCTCACACATGGAATGGTTCTTGAGGTGAGCTTGAAGTGGTAGGATTGAAATACACTAATTGATAGAATAACTATTTGTCAGACTATGGCTGGAAGTTTTGGACACTAGACCCCTATCTCCTTCCCCCAACCCCTGCTCCAGGACAATGTCTGATCATGTATAAACACTATAAACTATGGCAGATGATGATAACAGTGCTTTTTAATATCTATTTTGCCCCGTCTGGGTTCAATTTCCGGCTCGACAACTTGATAAGGCACAATACCAAATGTGAGGATTGTTATTCTATTTGTTTACAATTAAATATTTCTCAAGTTGTTATAGTTTGTCCTGTTTGAAGTGGTGTGGCTGTGTGGGACATTGAGAAAGAGATGCCCTTATATTTTCCAATAGCATCTTGGAATTGTTAACATTCGCCTGAACAGGTATAGATTTGGTTTGAAGGATTGCACCTCTGGGAACACCATCCACTTGACAGGTTCTGTGGCTGGATTGACTGCTGTGCACAACTGGCTGCCACATTTTGCCCACAAAATACAGTCATTACGCTTTACATTATATTCTGTGAAGCACTTTGAGATGTCTTTAAGATGTGATAAGGCGGCTGTATCAAATGCATGGATTATTATTGTGAGGGTGATGATGTGATTGAGAAAATAAACCCCAAACAATAGCTTCCGATTTGTATCACTGCATTGTATCTGCTTGATCTATGTCTGTGCACCCTCTGTATCACTCAGTACAAGCCGTTCAAAGCAACCAGTTTCTTTTTTAATAGAAAAAGAACAGTAATTTGTGTGGGGAGGTCAGCAGCGGTTACAATCACACAATGATTCAGCTCATTTCGGGACCATCCATTACGCGAAAAAAAATGATTAAATATGCAAGATTGGTTCACTACAGACAGGATTTCTGCCCGGGTTGGGTGGGGGAAGGGGAAGAGGCGGTTTCTGGAAGCCCTTTCATCAAGCCTTATGGTCATGGCCGCCTGCTGAGTCTCCCTCAGCTCAGCCTTTCAGGGCTGTGTGAACCTCCTGCCACGAGTCGCAAAGCCTCGACCCAGAACCACAGGTAGACGTCACTCACAGGCAATTCATCTCCAAAGGGATATTTAGATTCAAACACCAGGAAGACAAGAAGCATTCTCTCTCCTCAGCTCACAGGCTAGGCAGGGCAGGAGTTCCACTGCCAGGCAGGAGGAGGGTGTAGGTTGTGCCCAGAGCTCAGGCTGCTTGGTTACCTCCACTCACACACAGGCCAGGGTACGGCAGGTGTGTATTGAGAGTTCAGTGGGAGCAGAAGCCACAAACCCCCACATTGGGGAGATGAGGGTCTGGGCGACAGTGGATGGGGGGGAGGGGGGGTGGAGAGCAACAGGGGAGACAGGGGTGGCAGATGCCACTGCTTATTTTTTGATGAGTTTGTTGGCTCTCTGGTTGGCTTCGTCGATCCGAGATTTGTTGGTGTCGGCCTGTTCATACAAAGAGCTCCCGTCAACATCATCCGAGGAATAGAACCCACCCACCCCCAGCACCAACACTCAGCCCAAACCCCCCACCCAGTATAGCAACCCTCCCCCACCCCAGCCCCTCCCTGCATCAACACTTCCCCCAAACCCCACTCTGAATCGCATCTCTGCAGCCCCATTCTCACCTTGTCTGTGATGCGTTCAATCCTCTGGTTCTGGGATTCGATTTCATTGCCCATATCGACGGCCATGGTCTTCAGGTTCCCGATGATGCTGCCAACCTGATCTAGATTCTCCTCCATCTCGTCCTCCCGAGCGTCATTGGTAATCCTGCAGAGCAGACACACAGCATTCGTTCTCTCACTCGCACAAGCTCGCGCTCTAACTCACTAACTCTCACTCACTGACTTATTCTCTCACCCGCTAATTCACTCCCACCCTTTCACTCACTGTAGCCGTCTCACTCACTCATCCTCGCACTTGTTCTTACTCTCACTGACACACTGAGAATGTGTGTGTGGTGGTGGGGGGAGAGAATGTGGGGCTGTGTGTAGGGGTGGGTAGAGTATGTGAGATTATTTTTTTTTGGTGGGGGGGGCAGGCGGTGAGAGAAAGAATGTGGGGCTGTGTTTGTGGGGGTGAGAATGTGTGCAGAGAGGTATGTAGATTTTTTTTGGGAGGGGAGAGAGGGGGTGAAAGAATGTGGTGCTTTTGGGGGAGGAGGAGAGAATGAGGGGGCTGTGTGTGTGAGTGGGGCGGGGGGGAGACTCACACTCACAGACCGACTCACACACTGACTTATTCTCAGTGGGTTAGAGAATGTGGGGCTCAGTACCTTTTGATGTAGCCTGTGCTTGTCCTGTCCACTGTGCCCTGCCCACTACTCGGCTGGGTGGTGGTGACCTTTCCTGAGCTGCCGTCAGGATCGCTGTTCCAGGCCTTCTTGTACACGTCTCGCATCTCAAAGTTCTTTACCCTGGGATGGAGTTGAGTGGGCGGGGAGGAGGAGGAGAAGGCGGAAAGATGGGCAGCATTATTACATGTGTAGCTGGTGTCAGGAGGTGATGGAGGGTCTCTCTACCTACACACAGGACAACCAGCACCCTCAACATCTGATACAGACAAGGAAGGACTTTACAATAGACACATAGGGAGGTCGGGAAATGTATACAGAGGGTGGGGGGGTGGGGCAAGAGACAACTGGAGACAGATGGGGAACTGTGGGTGAGGACCAGAGAGATAGTGAACGTGAAGCCAGCAGAGCCCATTGGGAAGGAGGGGTTGCATAAGTCACAAGGCAACATTTTATGCTTCAAGGAGATCAGACGTTTAAGACTGCAGCACTGACACAGTCCCAGTGCAGAGCATGCAATCCAGCCCCTAGGCAATGTTTTACATGCATTTCTATGGTTTCTCTTCCCTTAGCAGACCCCAGTCAGGAATCACCAATCTGTGCATTCTGTGCTCCAACTTGTCTCCCTCTCTCCTCAACAGTAATAGGACACCAGCCCCACCCTCCCAGCCTGCTGCACAAGTCTACCAGATCACAGATCTTTTAATGCCAATTCTCTGCCTTCCCAAATCTCTACCCATTTCCCTTTGATCTGGATTCTGCCTCTGTGATATTCTGTGCCAAAGTAATGGACACTCAGCTTCCTGTGTGGGGAAATGCTTCATCTCACTGCTCAACTTTAACATTCTGGCCCTTGCTGTGTACTATTTCACTGCCCCATTCCCTGCATTATTTTACATTCCTCCATCCCCTTACTCCCCACCCACCCTGTACCCTTGCACTCTTTAGAATAGCAGTATATCAAAGGTGCTTATAATAATAGGGGTTGATCTAAGTGGTGAGCATTTTGAGATGTCTGATAATGTCTAATAATGCAAGGATTATTATTGTTATCACATCAGAAGAACGTCTCACAGCGCTTCACAGGGTTTACTGCGAAATGGAGTGGCTGTATATTTGTAGGCAACACAATTACACAGAGTCCCACAATCGGTCATGGAGTGAGTGCCCAATTTTATTTGGGGGATTGTCAGCCAGAACAGGAGAGAGAGAAACTCCCTTCTCTTTTCCCAATAACACCGTCAGATCTTTAAAGTCCATCTGAATAGGTGGAATTCAAGATCAGTTTAACATCTGATCCACTGAGACAAGCTGACACTGCAGCAGGTTGACACACTACACTGCATGTTCCTCAGCCCCGGTCTAAGGCCTACACCAAGTTAGTTTGTTTGGCATGCAGTGTGTGTGTGTGCGGAGGGTGGGTGGGGCAGGAAACTCATGCACACATGCGGCTACATCAGCAGCACCTACTGAGTAAATATAAGATCCGTTCACTCCTCCCAGAGTCCGTGGTGCACATAGAGCTCGGATTAGTCTCAAACCTCCAGTCAATGAAGCACAAAAAAAGACAGGAGAAAGAGAGAGAAAGTGAGAGTGAAAGTTGAACGGGAGGAGAGTGCTGAGTTAGGAGGGCACAGCCCCAGCAGAGTTAATTACTCTCTGAGTGAGTTGGTCGGTCGAGTACCAATGCCTCTAACAGGGTTAGCTAGTCACCAGTGCCCCTCACTAAGTTAGTTAGCTAGTTACCAGTGCCCCTCACTAGGTTAGTTAGCTAGTTACCAGTGCCCCTCACTGGGTTAGTTAGCTAGTTACCAGTGCCCCTCACTGGGTTAGTTAGCTAGTTACCAGTGCCCCTCACTGATTTGCTTAGTTACCAGTGCCCCTCACTGATTTGCTTAGTTATCAGTGCCTTTCACCAAGTTGGTTAGTTACCGTGCCCCTAACTGAGTTTGCTAGTTGCAAGTATCCCTCACTGAGTTAGTTAGCTTGGTAGTTAGTTGGCTAATTAGTGAGTTACTAGTACCCCTCACTGGGTTAGTTAGTTAGCTAGTTGCTCCCCACTCACCCGCTGCAGGGACACACACATAGGCCGCAGCACTTGGACAGATCGGTCAGGTTTTTCTCCGCCTCCTTCATGTCCTGGTTAATGCGGTCGAGCCCCTCGTCAATACGTTCCAGTTTCTCTGGTGAGCAGACAGTGTGTCAGGCTGTCAGTTTGTCCACATTAACACCCCCTCACCACCACCGGGGATGTTGGGGTTTGGGGGAGCTCTACAGTCAATAGAAGATCCTCTTCCACATGTAAACCACACAACCGCTTCACAGCTACCCTAAGTGTCCACCCATACACAGTCTGCCAGCATTGGGTAAGAGTGACTCTAACCAATCACCAGGAGTTGGAAGCCAGGCTGACCTCTCTCTCCCGACCCAGCTGATATCAGTCCAACTGTGGGTTAATGATCTCAGCCCCACTCTGTGGGTTAATGATCTCAGCCCGCTGTGTGCTGAATGACTGACCTCAGTACTCACCTCCCTGTTCATCCAACATCACCATCGTCTTGCCACCAGTATCTCTGCTCTGCAACAACAAGGTGCAAGAAAGTGTGTCAATGGCCCAGAGCCTGGACCAGGAATTTACTGACAACCCCCATTCCACCCAGCAATCAGTTCTGTGTGAGGGGTGCCGCCCTGTGTGAAGGGTGCTATACAACTGCAAGTTGTTGTGCGGTATGGGCATAACTTACCTCCTCCGCCAGCTGCAGCATCCGACGGGTGCTTTCCAGGGACTGAGAAAGAGGAACAGAGTCAGCAACACATACAGTGACACTCACACAGCCCCACACCTACACATAGAAAGCGCCTGCATGCAAGCCCACACATGCTCGCACGCACACACACACACACACATACACGCACACACAGTGCATGCGGAGCACACAGTGTAAGCACCCACATAATGCACACACATACCCACATACACAGTGCACATGCATGCACACACGCACTCCCCCACACAGACACATGGGACACCCCTATTCCCGCACCCCAGAACCACCCCCACGTCACAGCTCCCCAACTCTCAGTCTCACCTCATCTGTCACTTGGTTGGCACGTTGCTGGATTTCCTCCATTGAGAGCTCAGCCATGGTGCTCAAGTTAAACTCCAACCGCTGGGCGGAGCTGTGATGAATAAACAGATTGTCAGTCAGCAGTGTGCCCCCTCCACACCGGGTACTGCATCCCCACCCTGCCTCTCCCAACCCCCACCCCACCCCAGGTCTCCTCGCTGCTCGCAGGGTAGCGCCCCAGAGCGCTTGACAGTTGCAAAGCACAATGCCAAGCCAAGCCAACCACCCCTCCTCTCTCCCCCTACACGCTCATGCAGGCTGTGGAGGAAAGGCAGGCAGTGGGACAGGTATCAGCACAATGTCGAGAGGCCTATGCCAACCATTACTGGGTGCTCAGCAGCCCCAGTGGGCACTTCCCACACAGCACAGAGAACTGCGGCACTTACACTGGGTGCTCGGGGTGAGGGTATCCCCCCTGCTCACACCTGGTGTGATTTACAGACAATCCTGGCTCGATTACACCTCTGCCTGCCCTCCACAGTACACAGGCACTGCTTCCTCATTCTGTCCTACAAAGCCAGCCTCCAGCTCACCCTCCCCAAGAAGGACCTCACACAAACACACACAGCCCGGCCAACCAACCAACGACAACATTATACTTGTATAGCGCCTGTCACAGGAGGACTCACACCACAGCAGAACTGCCTCCTCTCCCTCTATCTCTCTTCTCTGTCTGTCTGTCTCTCAGCCTTAGTCGTGTGTCTGTTCAAAACAAAAAACTGCAGGCACATACCTGAACACTCCCACTTCCTGACACTGTTCACACTTGATATGCTAATCTGCAGTCCGATGCTCAGTGTCTCTGGGCTGCAGTGAGTGTAGACCAGACACCCACAGCAAGTGTTTGTGGGGGTTTTTTACAGAATGTTTACAAAGCATTCACTACAGCAGTGTTAAGGTTAGTGTCCCAAGTCCTAGGGTGCGGCTTTGAACTAATAAGCTTCTGATGCAGAAGCCAGAGAGAGAGAGATAAGAGATAGGATGTAAATGAACATGATCCTAAACTGCATTGGCTGAACTTTTTCCCATTGCCACCATAAGCTGGAAGAGGAATGCAAGATTAACTGATGATGTTTTAGTACTAGCCAGCCTGCCCTCCCTCACTGAGCGGAAGTGAGCTCTCCCGACACTTTCCTTCCTGCTATTCACTCAAATCGCTGCCCATTTCCTCGTTAAGAAGTGATCTAAAGTGGGACAGAAATGGGCTGAATTGTAGGAATCTCGGGTCTCCTGGTATACACTGTCTCCATCCAGCCTGTGTCTCTGCAATCCAGCTCTGGAGGTTCCTCACTCTTCGCTTTCAGCCACCAAACCCTTGCTCTTGCCCGAGTACATTCTCTAGAAGCCATACCTTTATCCTCAAACGCCCACTCCTCTCATCAATGATCCACAGTCTTTGTAACTCAAAATATGACAGGCATGCGAGTTGTTGTGCGAGTCTAACCGTTGCTGCTGCACATTGAATGGGTAGGAAGCCAGCACTACACAAAGTGGGAGTGAGCTGAGGGCTTGGTGACACATTCTTTCCCGTTAGTCACTCAATTACCTCTCATTTCCTCATAGGGCAGTGTTGTAACGTGGGACAGAAATGGGGTCAATTCTAGGAAGCAGTGTTACACTCGAGAGCTCCATTGACATGGAACGAATTTTACTGATCTGGTATCAGTGCTCCAGCCAAGTCTGTCCGAGCCAAACAGAAATGTTTTGGGAAATATACGCAGGAAACAAGCTATCATAGGCCAGGGTCAAGCAGTGAGGTGGATTTGTGGCAAATATGGGAAATGGCTTCATGGAGGGAAGGAGAACTCCAGCCTACACTGACCCTGGAAGAGAAGTGCACACATCTTTTTGCCAAAGTTATATTAAATGAAAGGATTGCTATTGTTATTAAAGTCCCTCATTCAAGGAAGAAGGATTGAGTATCTGGTGCTGAGTAAGCCTGATTTGCGGCACTGGCATCAGACCTCAAGAACACAAAAAGGTGGCTCATTCACAAGCTATCCTGTAAAGGTCCTCCCACCATGTTGAAGGCAGATGTTCATCAATTGGCAATGAGGAAACTCTGAAGCTTGGATTGACTCCTGACAAAGCTTCTGTCAAGTAAAAGCCCTAGGAAGGTCCTAGCCAGACAAGAAGCAGGAAAGCTTGTCAGGCAGAGTTACACTTTACAAGCATAAGACTTGTATTAGGCAGGTCAGGGCGAAACTGTGGGCAAGTTTCCTTACTCCACACACACACACCTAATAATAATCTGTCCAAAAAAAAGATTAAAAAATTGGTTATTTTAATCCACGACTGTTTGTGGGTCACTGCTGTGCGCAATTGGCTGTCGCGTTTCGCCCACAAGTAGTCAATTCACTTTACAGTATATTCTGTGAAGTGCTTTGAGACGTCTAGAAGACGTGAAAAGCGCTCTATCAAATCCAAGGATTATTATATGGTTTCAGCTGGTTAGACTCCAGCAGTTACCCCAAACAAACACTCTAGCGTCCCCAAGTCTTGGATCTTGCCACTCTGCGCCAAATATTGACTACAACAACAACATTACACGTGTATAGTGCCTTTCATGTCAGGAGGACATCCCAAGGTGCTGGACAGTTACTGCTTCAGACCCGAGCTGAGGACGGGGAGGTGGGGTGGGAGGGAGGGAAGGGGGAGATTAGGAGTTATCGATGGGTCCAGAATTAGGTAAGTAGGGAGAGAGAGTGCGCATTCCATTGTAACACTATCTCTGGGATTTCCATGTATAGATGGGAGGCATGGAATTCTCAGTTTGGTTTGGAGACTCTTAAGCAACGGTGCTGGTTTTCCATACGACAGACACTCTGCTGACCAAACAAAGCTATCAAAGCCACAGCCAATTATACCAAACTCCGGGAATTGAAGATAACATGAAACAATATAGGAACAAAGCAGCTAAACAATAGGTTCAGTAAGACGGGGGAGGAGAGGTTAGTAAACAGTAAACCAAAAAAACAGAGGAGTCATAGATTCACAAAGGTGTATGTTAAAAACATAACTCGGCCAAAGCCATTTACACGCAATGCCAAGCATGCGTGTAAATGCCGTTTGGCCACCGAGAATACAGTCACTGTGCTGCGAACCTCTGGATAAAATAGCTGATTTGTGTAAATGACTATTTGCATGGGATTCTGTTCACCACCCATGTCCACAAGATAAACTAAAACTAAAACTAATACTTGTATTACACCCACTCCTCCAGTCAAACCAGCACAGCCAGAGCCAGAGGCACTGCACTTGACAGTTATTCTCTGCAAGACACTGGAAGGTTCTAGGCACGGTTACCTGAAAAACCATCAGAAACAAAAGTTGCATGCAGGGTGAGGGAAACTTGAACACAATAAACAAAGCATAAAAGTTTCTGCTGGGTTCAAATGCTGGAATTAATGGTGACTCAAAGTCATGTGGTACTATAGCACAAGGTCATCATCACTGTAATTACAGCACATCAACCCCCCCCCCAATCAGAACAAAATGTGCAGAAAAATAATTATATTTGAGAAAGCACATTTCACTTCGGGAGGATGTCTTGAAGTGCTTCACAGAACATATTGTACAGAGCAGTGAGCAGTGACATATTGTACAGAGCAGTGACTCGGTCGCCAATTTGCAGACAGCAACGTTCCACAAATACCTGGGACATTGTCACCAGGACACCAACCAGCTTTTCTAATTGTGCTTTAAAATATCTCATCTGAAGGACTCCAGATAAAGCAGTAACCCTCCCACCCTTTTTACTGAAGTCTAGACTGTGAGTTTAAAGCTCCAACTGAATATACCTGAAAGCACTTTGAGATATCCCAACATAACAACAACAACAAAATTACATTTGTATTGTGCCTTTCACGTCAGGACGTCCCAACATAAAAGGTGCTATGTCAAATGCAAGCATTAATTATTATTAGCCATCAATATTAATTTTATTAGTTGCTTGATGCTCTCCAAAGCTAGCACATCCTCCCTAAGGTTGGTCACCAAACTGGACACAAGACTTCCAAACCTCCCTCTAGGCTCATTATCAGAACAAACTCTGCCTTTCATTCCAACATCAGCCCTTGTCACAGCAATTCCAGGCTTCAAACCACATTATCTCCCACCTCCTGGGATAGAGAGAGAAAGACAGCAGGTTTGAATTCTCACAATATTTATAACACAATGTGGGGCTGGACAGGGGAAGCATCCCCTGGTCTGTGTAAACAGTGCATGTCACTGAAAGATTAACTTTTACAGGTCAAACAAGCCAACAGTGCAGGCACATTCAAATCACACATCCACTCCCTGCAATGTAAAACCCTTTTCAGATGCAAATTTCTACAATGAAATATTTCTTCGGAACCATCACACCCAACACCCCCCCCAAAATAACCCTTTGTGAATCCACTGTACACTTAGAAGAATATAATACAACAACAAAGTTGCATTTGCATAGCGCTTTTCACGTAGGACAAATGTCCCAAGGTGCTGGACAATCAGTGTTTTGGATCCAAGCTGGCAGTTGGGATCGGGGTGGCGGGGGAAGCGTGGCCAAAGGCACAATCGAAGACAACACAATGCAGCTTCTTTCCAACACAAGTACAGTAGTTTCCCCACCAACACAACAACAACAACAACAATTTACATTTATATAGCGCCTTTCACGTCGGGAGGACGTCCCAAGGCGCTAAACAAGAGGCGTGTGACCCGAGCTGGGAGGGGAGTGTTTGGGAAGGGGTGAAACACGAAGAGGAGGTAAAAGAGTTCGGGGTGAAACAAAAGGCACGATCGAAGAGGAAAGTCTTCAAATCGGCCTTGAAAGAGGAAAGGGAAGAGGTGAAACGGAGGGATTGAGGGATGGCATTCCATAGGGTGGGAGCGGAGAAACTGAAGGCCCGGCCTCCGATGGTGGGGCGGTTCGGGCGGGGGGGCTTGGAGTAGGCCAAGTCCTGTTGAACGGAGGGCCCGGGTGGGTGTGTAGGGGGAGAGTAGATCGGCTAGGTAGGATGGGGCAAGGCCGTGTAAGGCCTTGTAGGTGAGGACGAGGATCTTAAATTCGATCCTCTGGAGGATGGGGAGCCAGTGGAGACGGGCGAGGGTGGGGGTTATGTGGTCACGGAGGCGGGTGCGGGATAGTACACGGGCTGCAGAGTTTTGGATGGCCTGCAGCCTATGAATGGAGGAACTGGAGAGGCCGACTAGGAGAGAGTTTCCGTAGTCCAGCCATGAGGTGATGTACGCGTGCACGAGTGTTTCGGCAGCGCGGGGGGTAAGATAGTTGCGGAGCCTGGCAATGTTGCGCAGGTGGAAATAGGCGGTGCCGGTCAAGGCGCGGATGTGGGGGAGGAAGGAAAGTTTTTGATCGAACATGATGCCGAGGTTCCTGATTGGCTTTGTGAGGTGGAGAGTGCAGCCTTGGATGTTGAGGCTGGCAGCGCCCGATGTGCGGAGGCGCTGGCTTGAGCCAATCAGGAGGGCCTTGGTCTTACTCACGTTCAATTGCAAAAGGTTGTCCCTCGTCCACGATTCGATGTCGGACAGACATGCTGTCAGAACATCGATCGTCTGGGGGTTGAGGGATGAGGCAGAAAGGTACAACTGGGTGTCATCCGCATACATGTGGAAATTTACCCCATGTTTGCGGATGACGTTGCCCAGAGGGAGCGTGTAAAGGGTGAAAAGGAGGGGGCCAAGGACAGAGCCCTGAGGAATGCCGTGGGAAACTGTGCGGGGGTTTGAAGACAAACCATTGGAAGAAACAAAATGTAAACGGTGGGTCAAATAAGAGTGGAACCAGTCAAGGACTGTGCCTTGAAGGTTGAGGTGGGAGGAAAGACGTTGAAGGAGGATGGTGTGATCGACTGTGTCGCACGCAGCAGACAGGTCAAGGAGGACGAGGAGGCAGAGGGAGCCCTGGTCACAGGCGGTTAGGATGTCATTTGTGACCTTGACCAGGACAGTTTCTGTGCTGTGGATAGGGCGGAAACCTGATTGGAGGGGTTCAAAAAGTGAATGAGTTGAAAGGAAAGAGCGGAGCTGGGAGGCAACCACTCTTTCAAGGACCTTGGATAGAAACGGGAGGTTGGAGATGGGTCTATAACTTGATGGTTGCGACGCATCAAGGGAGGGTTTCTTCAGGATAAGGGTGATGGTGGCTGTTTTAAGGGAGGTAGGGACGGTTCCTGAGGAGAGGGAAAGGTTAATGGTGTCAGAAATGACAAACAACTAAGAGGACAGTCATCAAACAAGGGCAAAATCCCTATTCCCTCCTCACCACCATCAGCAGCCGAGCATTCAGTCACTGTGACTCTAATCTCAGAAATTCATTGATTTTATCCCACCATTTTGTGTGTATGTGTCTCTCACACACAAACACACAGTTAAAGTGTCCACGTAAGTCTCTCAGTCACTGTGTGTGTGTATTTGCATATATTACACTCCATCCCTCTGTACTTCACTTCCTCAGCTAAGCAGGTCCGCAGTACTTCAAGGCACCGCTAATGACAATCCAAAACTTGGAAGCAGAGACACACACACACATGATAGAGACAGACAGTCATCAACGGTCACTGGGGAATGGGAATATAATAACTATATAACACTTGCATTTTGATATACTGTACTGTAGCGCTTTTCATGTCTTCACTGAATCTACTGTAAAGTGAAACAAAAACAGAAGTTGCTGGGGAAACTCAGCAGGTCAGGCAGGAACCATGGAGAGAGGAAAAAGAGTCAACGTTTCAGGTCTACAACCCTTCATCTGACTTTTTCCTTTCTCTATGGATGCTGCCTGACCTGCTGAGTTTCCCCAGCAACTTCTGTTTGTGTTTCAGATTCCCAGCATCTGTAGTGTTTTGTGTTTTGTTTACACTGTAAAGTGAACCGACTGTATATTTGCCGGCGAAACGCGGCAGCCGATTGCCACAAACAGTCGTGGATTCAAATGACCAAGTTATTATAGTCTCTTTTGGGGACAGATTATTATTAGGCGTTTGGAGTCTGCTTGCCCAAGGTTTGGCCCTGACCTGCCTGGATTCGAAACACAAGGTCTCACGCTTGTGGTTAGAGCGAGCGCTCTAACCACTGAGCTACAGGACTGAGTGGAATCCTCCTTCTCGGCTCCTGTGAACCCTGCCAAGCCAAAGCCCCAGCAGGTACCTGGACAAACAGCGGGGGAGTCTGTCAGACAGTGATATCACTGGTTAGCCTCCCCCCACCCCCCCCCCCCCCCCAACACACTCCGGGGTCCCCAAGCCTCGGCTCTCAAGATATAGGTAAAGGAGAGGCGCCCCCCCCCCCCCCTGGGAGACATGGCACATTCCATTACAACGATCTATGTGTGGGATTTCCGTATGTATGTGGGGGGGGTGGGGGGGACCTGGAGTTCTCAGCTTGGTTTAGGGGCTCTCACGTTACCGGTACCTCACCCTCGCTCTCTCTTACCTCGTACCCGGTGTGCTCGCTGTCGGCTGTGCTGAGGGTCCCAGGCCGGGGGTTGGGGGGTCTGTCCCGGGGGGAGGGGGGGGGGGGAGGCAGGTCTCGGGGTGTGCGGAGCTCGAGCTGTCGATGCGTCTGAGAGGCCGCTGGCCTGGCGCATGCGCCTGACCCACTGGAGGGGGGCGGGGAGCAGTGGGGGTGACTGACGCAGGCGCACTGAGTCTCCTCGCCAGGAAAAGGTGAATTTACACAAAACGTTCCAAAGCTGTTCACACTCACAGACTGGTGATACACACACACACACTCACAGGCCTCAGCCCTCCCCCAGGCCCGGCCTGCCCCAGCACACACCGCGCTCCCCGCCTCACGGCGAACAACATGGCGGCAAATGTGAGCCTGAGAGTGTGAGCGAGGCCGTGTGTGTGTGAGGGGGGCTGTGTGTGAGCGAGGCCGTGTGTGTGTGAGGGGGCTGTGTGTGTGAGGGGGGCTGTGTGTGTGAGGGGGCTGTGTGTGTGAGGGGGGCTGTGTGTGTGAGGGGGGCTGTGGGTGGGAGGGGGGCTGTGGGTGTGAGGGGGGCTGTGGGTGAGGGGCCTGTGTTTGTGAGGGGGTGCTGGTGTGTGTGAGGGAGGCTGTGTTTGACGGAGGGAGGGGGTCTGTGTGTGTGAGGGAGTGGGGGGCTGTGTGTGAGAGTGGGACTGTGTGTGAGGGAGGCTGTCTGTGTGTGAGGGAGGCTGGATGAGTGGGGGCTGGTGTGTGTGAGGGAGGCTGTATGTGTGTGAGGGAGGCTGGATGAGTGGGGGCTGGTGTGTGTGAGGGAGGCTGTGGGTGAGGGGGGCGCTGGTGTGTGAAAGAGACTGTGAGGGAGGGAGGGGGCTGTGTATGTGCGAGGCAGTAGCATGTGTGAGAGAGGCGTGTGTGAGTAGGGCGGTGAGCGCGGAAGCGCTTTGGGGCTTGAGCAGGATGGGGGTGGGGGTCTGAGTAAGGGAGTGAGTGGGGGGTCTGAGCGAAGGAGGGCGTGTGGGTTTGAGCAGGGCGGGCGAGGGGGTCTGAGCGGGGTGTGCATGAGGGAGGGCGTGGGGGTCTGAATGGGGCAAGTGTGGGAATCGTAAGAGAATGCTTGGCGCGTATAGGGGGGTGTAGAAGGAAGGGAGCGACTTGTGTGTGAGTGATGGAGTCTTTATGTATGAGTGTGTGTAAAAGGGAGACAGACTTTTACTGTTTGTGAGAGACTGTGGATTTACAATCGTTCCTTTGGCAAATGATTGTCACTGGCTACTCTGCTCTGTGTGGTGGACAGAATGGCATGCCTCATCTGGTTTTGGATGGATCTAGTTGTGTAAATGCTTTTGCGATGTGTTACCTGCTCAGGGCTATGAATTGGTACAGAATTATTCGTACAGAAGGCACTTGGTCTGTCTCCATCTGGAGACTGCATTCAGTCTTGGGCACTGCTCCTCAGGAAAGATATATTGGTCCTGGAGCGGGTGCAGTGCAGGTTCACCAAAATGCAACCAGGACTTAAAGAGTTAAATTACGGGGACAGGTTGTATAAACATGGTTTGAAATTTCCATGGGTTTGGAAGGTTGAAGGACGATCTGATTGAGATTTTTAAATAAAGGATTCGATAGGATGTTAACCAAGAAAGTATCCTCTGCTGGGGGAATCCATAACAATGGGGAGCATCATGCTTCAACCCTATGGGGAAAGGAACTATTGGTCCTTCTTGTCTCCCACTTGCCCCGCAGACATGTTCAAGCCTCCCCTTAACCTCAGTTCAGTTTTTGAAACAAAAAGCCTCAACTATTGAAGTCTCTTTATACCTGGAATCCTGTAGGTCAGTGGTTAGAGCACTCACTTCACAAGCGAGAGACTTGGGATCGATTCCTGGTAGGGCAAAACATGGGGCAAGTTTCCTTACTCCTCTGTTTATGTAGCAGTAAGTAGGAACCTGGTTGTTAGTCGATTGGTGAATCACGTCTGGAATTACATAATTCCTGTATTTAAAAAAAATGGTCGCTTAATCCATAACTGTTTATGAGACACTGCTGTGTGCAATTGGTTGCTGTGTTTCACCCAGAACACAAAGAGAATTCACAGTATATTCTGTGAAGCAATTTGAACCATCTAAAAGGTGTGATGTGGTGCTTTATCAAAAATGCAAGGATTGTTACCTGATGGTGGCCAGTGAAGGACTCACTTTCAGCCACAGGCCCTCACAAAATGGCTCAAATCTGCTGACAACAGTCTGTCCAGCTTGGCCTATCAGTAGGATTTAGCAGGTTACTGGAGGCACTTGGCTCCTGCCAAAGCCCAAACAGTGATCCTAGCTGGTCAATCAGTAACAAGCATCCCAGACAGTGTTCACAGTGACAAGCTCAGCATTTATTTTGGGTCAGCCAGTTAACTGACACAGAGGAACCTATCACCATGCTGGAGTTAAACCAGTTAAAATGCAAGTGTGCACTCCATTCCAGACATGGGAAAATTTCCATGTGCACATAGCGTACGTATGTGGAACTCTATCTGGTTGGATGCTTTTAAACATGGTGATGGGTTTCCAAATGTGTCAGACACCCGCCTGACCAAGCAGAATCTCTCTTTCACCACAATCCTTCATTTCTCAGATGCTTATCCAGCTCCTTCTGATCAGCAGCGCATGAGCTCCAGTTGTGCTGTTTCCATGGCAAGAAGCAGAAGCTTTATTTATAGACAGCTGCTGCTCAGCACCAGCACAGGTGTAACTGTTGCAGCCTGTCCGTTAATACTTAATTTATTTATAGGTTGAAGGTTATTTGTGATATCTGTATACTTCACTCATTCATTATCCAAATATACCATGTTTTCACAGAGCAGTGGCTGTCAACAGCCCAGAGGAGATCGCAGAGAGCAGGAATGGGATTAGAGGAAAGAGCTCTAGTGAGCAAGCACCAGCACAGACACAATGGGAAAAGAGCAGGGAATGGGATTAGAGTGGAGAGCTCCAGTGGGGTTATAGATTCATAGATTCATAGAATTTTACGGCACAAAAGGAGGCCATTCGGCCCATCTAGTCTGTGCCGGCTCTTTGAAAAGATCGATTCAATCCCACTGCCCTGCCCGCTCCCCATAGCCTAATAGACCTGTTCTCCCTAAATAAAGATCTAATTCCCGTTTAAAAGTTGTTATCGAATCAGCCTCCACCACCTTTTCAGGCAATGCTGTTTGATGTGTTGTTTGATGTGAGGGTCTGAACTTGATGGGCTGATTACCTGATTAACTTTCCTCATGTACAGTCTGTTCCTGCTTCTTGATCAAAATCCTTGTGCCCGAATTGGTTTATTGAGCTGAGACACTGACAGGATTATACTGTATGAGAAAGGTTTCCCATCTGTCCAGGATGTGCTTGGCTGTAATTCCTGCTGATAATCCTGTTCAGGCCCGGGTGTCTGTGCGAGTCAGCTGCCTTGGCACGTGATCTGGAACTGAGCACATCCTGTGTGTGTGGGGGGGTGGGGGTCTTTTGACCTTTAAGGTTTACTCACTCTTGACTGTACCTTGAGTTCATACCGAATTTAACATCCAGTCTATTTGCCTTTAGTAATAATAATAATGCTGGCATTTGAGAAGTCCATGCACGACTTCGAGAAATCTCCTAAGCACTTCAAAGGATATACTATCAAATGTAGTGACTGTGTTGTGGGCAAAACCAATTATTGTACTCTACATTAACCTTGTAGAGTACAATAACCAATTCCCTTAACCAATTCCAGGGCCACCAGCAGCCTCAGGACATCCCCCCCACCTCCTGTCTGACACTAGCTGTCCGCAGTTACAATACTTTTGGATACTCCGACATGGTAAACGAGAAGTTCCAGGGGTGAAAGGCAATCTCAGAACACACAGCAGGAAGCTTCTCTTTATCCAGAGGGTAGACAATAAGGAAGAGTGGGTGAAGCCAGGAAACGACTCATTTCAAAAGCAGCTGGATTTTGTGCTGCGAGGATATTACAATGAGTGTTGAAGGAGAGAAGAGTTATTTATGAATGGTAAAATAGGGTAAAAAGGGTCATCTGGGCAGAAAGGCTGTGTACTGGCTGTGGTGTGTGGTGGCAGTGATACAGGCACGGCAGTGGACTTCTCCGGTCGGATTGTAACCTGAGTGTCTCTTACAGGAGTGGAAACATGAGAAAGTCACCAGCCATTGAATAGCAGCCGTCAACTAAGGTCGTGAGAAGAGGAGCCCCGAGCACCATCGAATCCTGAGGTGAGAGCTCTTGTGGTAGCTTCTGACCGCAGGATGTTCATATAAGATGTCTCAAAGTGCATCAAGGAATGTATTGTAAAGTGAATTGACTATATTTGGTGGATGAAACTCAGCAACCAATTGTGTACAGCAATGTCCCACAAACTCTTGGATTGAGTAACCAATTTCTTATTACTTTAAATTCTGAAGGAATTATTATCCCAGGAAAAGTGATTAGCCAATCTGCCGCTATCTCTTCCCTTCCCCTCCCCCTAATGCTAAATATTAATTTGGTGCACCTGGTCCTGCCAACTTCCCCTACCCACACACCAGTCATGTTCAACCCTCCGTGTGTTCCCTGTTGCAGGCATGGACTAATCACCAGTAAGGATTTAACCATGGCCAAAGAGAGGACGTGTATTCTGTGCCACAGCACTCACACTTCCAAAACGGTAAGCGGTGTGGGGGAAGAGGGTGGGGGCTGATGGGGTGGGAGGGGAGGGAAGGTACTGTGAGGTGGGTGGGGTCTATAAGGAGATAGATGCGAGGACAGGAGCGGTTGGGGGGGCATTGGAGTTGTAGGCTGAAGCACATAGGGAGGAAGTGGCGACTTGAAGCTGTGGGGGAGAAAGGTGGGAGAGAGTTGGGAGGATGGAGTGGGGGTTGGGGGAGTTCGCGTGCTGGAGGTTGCATGAGGGGGTGGAGCGGGGAGTGGGTGTCCCTGTCCTGGGCCCAGGTTCCCTTGGGTGAAGGTTTTGCGTTTGCCGCAGGAGATGGATGAGCACATGAGGAGCATGCTGCACCATCGGGAGCTGGAGAACCTGAAGGGGAGGTAAGTACTGTACCCCATACAGTTACTGCACTCCCCCTGTGCCCCCATCCCTCCTTACTTCTCCCAAGTCTCTGGGTGGGTGGATGGATGTATGTATGTCGAGTAGTATTTTGTGCTGATTGTATCAATGTGAGAAAACATGTGGCGGAGAGGCTGGTGTGTCCAAATAAAGGCGCTTGCTGTCATCATATCCTGACAGCTATGCCAGCCACCATAGCGGAGCCCAGCATCTCCACTTACTCACAGCTACAGGCCATTGGAGCCTGTGCTTCAGCCGGCTGGTCTGCGAGCAGGATTGGTCAGAGGCTGGTTAATTAAGGAAGCTGTCGCTGGGCTGTGTGTGAGCAGCTGATCCCCCCACAGCTGGCGGCATTCCAGGCTGCACGTGTTCCTTGTCCTGAATGACATTGCCTGTCCCCGCTCCCAGGCAGTGAGTGCAGAGGGGACGGCAGCAGAGGCTGTGGCTACGGGAGGAACCCAGTCAAAAAACATACTGAATGAACTGGGGTGGTGGCGTAGCCAGCCTCTGCTGCCCTGCACTTTACTCTCCTGCCTGGTGCTGCACTCTCTCACCCCCTTCTCCCCACACACCACCACCCTCTCCGATGAAATGCCTGTCGGTACGGTGCAGTTGCCATCGGTTGCCTCTTCCCTCAGGGACTGCCAGCACGAGTGCCGTGTGTGCGGGGTGACGGTGGTCGGCCTGTCAGTCTACGCCAAGCACATCTCCACGGCACTGCATAAAGAGAGAGCAGCAGCACCGGCCACGGACAAGGACTCCGGGGACGACAAGGAAGAGCAGTACTTCGACAAGGAGCTCATCCAACTGATTAGGAAACGCAAGGAACTCAAGCGGTGAGTGAGCTATGAGTGAGGTCAGAGTGATCCCCTAACCCCCCCCATGTCTCCTGTCTGCCTTTGTTTGGTCTCCACTCTTCCCTCCGGGATGACTGACAACAATAGATTATATTTGTATAGCGTGTTTGACGTTTAGGAGGATGTCCCAAGGCTCTGGACAGTTAGAGATCTGCTAGAGAATAGGAAATTCACCTATTTTGTTTCCATATTTCTTACATACACACAGCTTTTTCTCTGGGCAGCCTGTGGTTGGAATTGTGATATTCTTAAATGCATTCCCTTCCTAATTTAGTTGAAATGTGTTGTGAAATCTCCCTCTCCAAAGTGTACTTATGCCCACCCCACAGATACAATCATTAATAATCTGCACATTTGATGTAGCATTTTCACAGGATTTACCATTAAATGAAGTGACTATTTAGCAGCAAATGTCGCAGCTCAGTGCCCCATAAATAACCATAGAGTGAGTGATCAATTTTATTTGGGGGATTGTTGGCAGGACACCGGCGGGGAGAGAGAAAGTCCCTTTTTGAATAGTTCCACGGGATCTTTAATGTCCAACTGAACAGGCAGATGGAGCCTTGGTTTAGAGCCTCATCAGAAGTTTGGCACATCTGACAAAGAAGTGCTCGCTCAGCAATCCTGCCATAGGGCTTCAACCCAACAACCTACTGACTTGGAGGTGTCAGTGCTACCTTAAGTGTGGGACAGAGAAAGATTATGGAGGCAGTGTAATCTTGAGGGGGGAGTGAGACGGTGGGGCAGTCAGTCCTGTGTAATTTCACCAACTGGAAAAGCTTGAGAGTAAAGCCAGCAGTGATGAGGTATCGCTGGTGAGAAGGACATGTTGCAGTCTGCTTGCAGAAGCTAACTTTAGCTCAGCACGGACTGCCCTTTGGTTTCCTGATGATGACATGCTGTAGCAGCTGCTTCCTGGCCCCTCTATCTCTGTGTATGTCTCTCTCTCTCTCCGCCTCTCTCTCTCTCTCTCCCTCTCTCTCTTGCATGCACTCTCCTCCCCCTCTTTACCCCTCTCTTCCCAGTGTTTAGTGCTCTGATCCACTACCCCATTTGAAGGGTGCTGTATAAATATAAGTTATAGTTGTTTGTTTGCTCAAAATACCTGCTCTCTTTGCCAATTCAGGGAAGATATTTCGGCACCAGTTGATCGGGAAACAGATGGCGGAGACAGGAGGCACAGGCAGAGGTGGGAAGAGAGACCAATCAATAACTACACCAAAGGGTCATGGCACCACAGCAATACTGGAGACCAACAGTGGAACTGGGAGGCTGAAGACTACATGTGCTACAGACCTGGCGAATACCAACGGACCCACTGGAAAGCCAGCCTAGGAGTAAATGGCAAATGGCATCAGCCTGTGCCAAGAGGGGCTGTATGGCAAGCCCACAGAATAGGAGGGGCGCCAGATTGGTATGGAGGCAGAAGTGTCAGAGGACGATTTCCAAGCTGGCACGCGAGTGTCCCCCGAGGCTGCTCTACCTGGTATTCCTCCGCACAAGAAGGAGGTCAGAACTGGAGTGAGACCACCGCAGAGGAGAGCTACCCCACCTACCCCAACACAGAGGAGAGCTACCCCACGTACCCCAACACCTGGGCAAACTACAGTGGTCATGCAGAGGAGCCGAGTGCCTTGTGGGGCAATGGGAAGCCACGAAAGCTGAGCAAGAAGGAACGGACTCAACTTGCCAAGGAGCGGAGGGCATGGGAGAAGGTCTGGAAACGGAATGAGAAACAGGGGCAGGGAGTGACCAAACAACAACAGGAAGCAACAGCCGAGCAATGGCCTGAGAATGAGGACCCTGTTCAGCCTTTCCACATGGATTTCACCAATGATTACCTGCCCAGTGAAGGGATGTTGAACTTTAATGTTGGACGCTGTTTTAGCAAAGAGGATCCGAGTGGTGGGAAGACCTCCAGCCCTTCCAGAGACAAGAGCCACCGCTGGGCTCCTTACCAAGCTCCCAAATGCACCGAGCCCCCAGCATCCACCAAGGACACCAACACCAGAGGGAAACAGGGAGATGCAGAAGCCACTCGTTGTCTGTCAGTAAAACAGGGAGATCTTAAGGGGCCTCGTGAGGCGAATAAACAGCTGGGTGTCTGCACCACCACAGCTCCCCAATCCAGCAACCCACCCACCAAAAGAGGCACTAAGACTGAGTGCCAGGCTGCCCATCAATGTGCCAAGATCAGGCCACCTCTGCTCCCTACACCCAACATCCCACCCATTATCCTGAAAGCAGAGTGCAAAAACATTCCCAATAAGGACTACCCTACATCCAACACCAAGGAACAGATCCCGCTCAGCGCAGTGAACCTCGAGACATCCTGTGAGTTGTCAGAACCAAGGGTCTCAGTGCACCGTCCCGACCGGGCCACCAGTGCTCTCAGCTCTCAGCTCTCAGTGAAAGCCAACCCCAGCCCTATCATGCCACCTCATAGGCATCTTCCTGCCCTGGGAGGAGAGGCGGAGGAGAGTCTCAGTGAAGTGCTCAGACGTGCAAAAGAGGTGCTGAAGTCCAGCCAGACGGAGCGCAGGCAGCAGGAGGGACAGGTGGACCCAGCGAGGAGCCAGCCCGACCAGCCAGTGAGCAGCCCGAGGCCAGCCTCGCAGGGCAGTGAGGAGAGCGGGAAAGGGAGAAGGTCACAGCCTGGAGCTGTTGTGGACGTCAAACAGGAAGAAACAAGTAAGGAAGTGCTTGTGGATTGTAAGAGGACGGCGGATGCGTGCGTGGCAGGTGTCGAATCCGCTGGGTGTTTGGGCGATAAGTTAGCGAGCTCACACTCGGCAGTGGAGCAGGGGGGAGCGTCAGATCACGTGACGTCCTCCAGACTGTCTCCGGGAGTCGTGGTGACAAACAGGAGCCCGGTGGCCAGCGGGCTTCCCCCCTCCCGCTCCTCGTTTTCCGGAGCAGAAATGAGCGATGGAGAGGCCCAGCACTGGGAGGCTTCCGATCACTCCGATTCCGAGCTGCTGCCAGGGGGCGCCCAAGGATCCAGCCAACTGCTGAACAAGCTGGGGCTGCCCAGCGCGCTGCAGAGAGACCTGAGCCGACACATGACCACCAAGTGCAGGCCCGGCCCTCACGCCCCCGAGCCCAATCTGAACAGTGCCCGGCGCATCCGCAGCAGTGGCAACCAGAGGAGGAGCGAGTCGGAGAAGGAATCGGGTCTGAAGCCCACCTTGAAGCAGCTACTAAACGTGTCTCGGAGGCATGTGAACTGGGATCAGGTCATTCAACAGGTGGCCAAGAAGAAGCAGGAGCTTGGCAAAGGCTTGCCCAGGTTAGTCAGCTTAATGCTGGGGCTTAGCGACACGGGCTCTTCAGCCCATTGAGTCTAAACCGCTGCCCACTCGCTTCTCCACTGGAGTTCACCACTGTCTTAATTCCTTTGCTCTTTATTCCCTTGGTCGCTGTCACCTCGCATATCGCCCTGAGGCTTGGCTGCCTGCTTGCTGCCTGCCTTCCTCACTAGACAGAGATCTGGGGATACAGGAGTACTTGATTCTCTATCCTGCTCCCTGCTTTTCTCAGTTGGTCTGGGCTCAAGGCATATACATAGCCTAAGGGGGATGTGGGAAGGATGGGGACTTGAGGTTGACTCAGGAGCAGGGTGTCTGGATTTGAGGCTTAGGGGTTGTTTGGTGTGGATTAAGGTTTGAGGTATGAGTGGTGGGTCAGGGTTGAGGGCACCATGTACCGAGGTCTCTGTGATCTTCTTTACAGGTTTGGGATTGAGATGGTGCCATCGGTACAGACCGGGCAGGATTCTCTGGATCTGGATGAAGATGAGAAGCCTGGCTCTCTGGAAGGCTTCCACTGGGAGGGAATCTCGGTCATTCCAGGCGGGTCCGTGCGGAAGCGCAGCCTCTCTGAGAGCAGCGTGGTGACGGACAAGACCTCCGTCTACAGCCTGTTTGTCGACGCTCCAAAGGCCACTGGGAAAGTCCGGAGCGGAGCTAGTGGTCACCAGCCTGGAGGCAGACAGCAGCCTCTTAACCTCCCAGGACCAAAGCCAGGGACCGACCAGAATACCAAGGAGAGCAGTGTGTGTGTGAGAACACAGACCACATCAGGCCCAGTGCAGTGTAATCAGCCAGGCTCCCGAGCCACGCCAGACCGTACCTCCCCTGCAGGCTCCCAGCAACTGCTCCCGGTCAAGTCGGAGAAGGACGTGGAGCTCCCTGATGATTGGGACAGCGCTCAGGCGGGAAAGCAAGACGCTGGGGAGAAGGATGGGGTGCACGGGTCGGCGGCTGCCGATGGAGCCACAGACAGCAGCTACACCTCTGGTGGTGAACTGAACGACACCCAAGCCATGGGGAAAAAACGCAGAGCTGGAGTGGTATGTGAGGGCTTGGGGTGGACTCTTGATGATATTATTAATAATAATAATATGAATTGAAAATGTGATAATGGACTATATTAAATGCAAGATGAATGAAAGCGCTTTGCAAAATATATCAAGTGAATTGACTGTTTTTTGTGATAAGGCATTATATCAAATACAAGGATTATTATTTAAATTGGGCTTTGTTTCTCCCCTCGTCCTCTCTTCCTGACTTGTATCACCCCATGCACGCTCACTGTAGTGTATTGGTACTGTAGTGTATTGGTTGTGTAGCCCAGCCTGGTTCATCGACAGAACCTGGAAGGGTAGACCAGTCAGCAGGAGCAGGGAATCCTCCCACTCAGCTGCTGTTAACTCCACAAACCAAAGCAGGGTGGTGCTATCAGCAGGAAGTTTACCAGACTGCACTCCCAATGATTTTAGCTGGTTAAACCTCAGCACCCAGTACCTCAGCACAACCATGCCTTGGTTTGCAAACCTGCACCTAATTCTCCCTGGATAAGATGATTACGGTGCATCTAGCAAGTCTACGCTCCATATCAGACCAGGGGAATCTCCAGGTGTCTGTGAGCTCTTATCTGGGTTGAAGATAGGTTAAGTATGGTTTGGGTTTCTGTGTGTGTTGACACCCAACTGACCAAAGAAACTTCTCTCTCTCTCTCTCTTGTGTAGGATGGTTCATCTCCAGAAGTGCCTGGTTTGGAAAGGAAGAACAAGAGGAGAAAGTTAAAAAGCAAGAAAGGTGGGAGCCTCTCTCTGCCAGGCTCGGGCCCCAGGCTCAGAGAGTATGGGCCTGCAATAATGCTAAAAAGTTGTGTGACGTATTGTCAACAATAACAACTTGCATTTACACAGCCGCCCCTAATGCAGGATCATGTCCAAGAGTGCTTGACAGTAGAGGTGTCTGGCTGTAAACTGTAGGGAGGAGAGAAGGTCACCGTAGACATGGTCAAAGAGGAAGGTCTTCAGGCGCAACCTGATGGGGAAGCAGGGGGCAAGGCGGAGGCATTAAGGGAAAGTGTGCCAGAGTTTGGGGGCATAGTGGCTAAAAGCATTGCCACCCATGGTAGAACGGAAGGCATGAGGGAGAAACAGGAGGCTGGAGCTAGTCGAGCAGAGGCAGCTGGTAGTGGGTTAGGGAATTTAACAAATCAAGAGAGGAGGTACCAAAGTGTGAAGGGATTTGTCTGTGTTATTGTTGAAGTAGCTGCATTGGTGACCCAGTGCCACGTGTTGATGCTTTACAGAACGGAGCCAGCTGGATCAGTTACTGAGCATGTCACTACGGGAGGAGGAGCTGAATCGCTCGCTACACGGGCTGGATGGCAGCCTGCTGCAGGCCCGCACAGCTCTCCAGACAGCCTACATGGAGGTTCAGAGGCTCCTCGTTGTCAAACAGCAGGTACAGTTCAGGCTTAATCTCTACAAATCATTTAATGGCCTAAGGCAGCGTGGTCCAAATGGCAGCCACCGCTTGCCAGTAAGGGCATATGAGGCAAATGGTAGAGACGGATTGAATGAGGTCACCCCATGCGCACTTACTAGCTGCGCTGTCCTGTAGTGTATTGGTTGGAGCACTCAAAAGCCCAGTTGGTTGAATCGGGGTCTATACGACTTGTACAGTGCGCCTCCAATTCAGACTTTGGGAAAGTTATCCAATGTTATGATCCCGACTGGTGCAACCTTTGTGAGTATTACTGTACCCGCCCGCCTGGAGCACAGTGCATGAGTTCACTTAAACCCCACGGCAGTAACTCTCTCTGTCACTCACTCACACAGATAACCATGGAGATGAGCTGTCTGAGAAACAGGAGAATCAGTATACTGCAGGGTCTACAAGGTGAGTGTCATTATCTAATTGGTGGGGGTGGGGGGGAGACAGGTGTGCCTGTCTCCACCACTACACCTGATCACTGCTCCTTCGGTCCAAACATCACCCCCTCCTGATCCTCGTTCCCAGCCCCCTCTCATTCCCCTCCCCTCGCTCTCACCCCACCAGGCCTGCTTGTGTGGGTGTCTCATTGATTGTACACTCTGCCTGTTTGCTGGTGTCCGTCTATGGGAAAACTATCTCCGTCAAGTCCTTGTTTTTCCAGAGAGCTACGATCCAACAGGCCTCCCAGGCTGCAGCGCAGCGACCATCAACACAAGCGCCCTCACGGGGAGCAAGACCAACATCCACCTGGACCGGGATTCTCCAAACACAGCCGCCCCCACACCTGGGAGCACCCCTACGTCCCGCCTTGTAGCTGTCATCCCAGATTCCTCCATTAAGCAGGAGCCGAGCTCCCCAGCCAAGGATGAGGCAATGACCTTCTCCAGACCAGAAGGACCAGGGAGCCAAGTCACCGTAACATTGGGGCAAGCCCACCACACAGCCCAGGCCAGCGGTACGTGAGACACACTGTATTAAATCCGAGCAACAGAGACCCATGTGATTCCAGGCTGTGTAATCAGGGCGACAGAGTGGGAGAGTTAGGAGGTGTTTGTCCAATCATATTGAGTGCTGCTCAGATCTTAATTGGAATCCTGTTCGGTTTTGGGCACCAAATCTTAGGGAAGGTATAGAAGCCTGGTCCAGCGATGGCTCAATATGGGAATCATAATCCTCACACTTGATGCATTGCCTTTCACATTGGGTGGACGTCTCAAAGCACTTCACAGGATATACTGTAAAGTTACTGTGGGTTTTTCTGGGCAAACACAGCAGCCAATTTGTGCATAACTGTGTCCCACAAACAGCCCATGGAGTGAGGGTGGAGGGAAGGGGTAAGGAGGGAACTGAGCATTAAAGAAAGTAGGCAAATGACCACCGAGATAGTGGATGACTCTTCCCCCTGAGGAATGTTAAACTTTACTCCAATATTAAGCGTCACATTGTACTTTCTTTTTGGAGTTGTAGGTTACTTTACCACAACAACAAAATTACATTTGTATAGTGTCTTTCACGTCCCAAGGCCCTGGACAGTCAGTGTTTCAGAATTGGGGAGGGTGGAGGGATGGGAGAGGAATGGGGTGACCAATGGCACCATCGAAGAGGATGGTCTTGAGGCAGAACTTATAGGATGCTGGGGAGGGGGCGAGGCGGAGGGATTGCGGGGTGGAATTCCAGAGGTTCAGGTCCGAGGGTTTGCCCGCCGATGGTGGGTCGGGAGATGTGGAGCAGGCTGGAGCCCATCGAGTGGAGTGAGCGGACACTAGCGGGTTAGGAAGTCGCAGAAGTAGGGTGGGGGAAGGCCATGGGGAGCTTTAAAAGGTGAGGACCAGGATCTTGAATTGATATTTATGCAGAGGAATGAGGAGGGTTTGATTGTGAATGTGATCTCCAGCTCTCTGATGTCGTTTTTTTGCTGCAGGTGCTATGGAGCAGCCTTCGCCAACATTCCCCATTATCTCTCTTACGCCATTGCTGCAGAACCTGGAAGAGCTGCCGATACTCAGCCGCGACAAACTGTCCGCTGGAATGGTGATGGACAACGCCAGGGGCAGGTTGGCAGGGAGCAGTGGACTTCCCTTCCCAGCCCTCTCGCCAGCCCTAGGCAACATCCCCTCCCTGTCGAGACATTGCCATCCACTCACTAAGTGTGAGAAGCCCCAGGTGCCCCTGGCCTCCACACTGCAGAAATATTCCGAGAAGGAGGGAGGGGAGCAGCAGGCCCTGGAGAATCCCGGCAGCAAGAGGAAGAAGAAATTCCGCAAGAAGAAATGTGCCCGGGCGGCGCAGGAGCCCGAGAACAGCGACACAGAGCAGGACAGCCACGTCACCCAGCCCGTCCGCAAGAGCAGGAACAGCAAGAAGCCCAGCAAGGTCAAGGTCAGCACTTCCTCTTGGCGGGGCTCGGAGGGCAGCTCAGTGGCCAAGGAGCAGCGGGAAATGGCCGACAGAGATTTCTCCTTGGAGGTAGTGGAAGTCGCCAACCCGCAGTTGGAGGTTGTGGCTGTCGATTCTCTGGGTTCGGAAGACGACAACCCCGACAGCCCTACCCAGCAGCCTGGACACAAGCCGGGCACGACACAGACGCCCACCAATGCCAACTACAACGAAGTCTCATCCACCAGCGAGATGGGAACCAGCATCAAGCAAAGGTGAGAGGTGCCGAGGTAGTCAGAAAGCTCACCTCTTGATCTGGGTGTCAGCCTGGCTCGGTCCTGGTCAACTGAAAGTTACAAGTTTGTGGGATCAAGCCCTATGTGGGAGCTCAGGAACCTGGCTGTCACCCCAGTGAGGTGCTGAGGGAGCGATGTATTGTCAAGGTTACGGTCGATAAAGACCTAATTCAGTCTACGCACCCTTCTCTCCCGCTCATACCTGACTATTCTCAAATAGCTTCAAGACTGAGGTGTGGATTAGGTCAGAGCATTTGGAGACGAGCATTATCTGAAATCCCAACTTCTCAACACCTAGGGACCCCTCAACGAGCTCAGATGTCCAGCGCACTGTACACAGAACCACTTTGTAGAACTCACTGGCTGAGCGGGTAATTGAACTATGATTGCACTATATACATTACTTTGAGATGGAGAGAATTGAGTGAGGCCAATTGAAAGAAATCTGCTTTACCCTATAATAATAATATTTGCATTTCATATCAAGCCTTCTCACATTGTTGAGAATGGCAGTTAAAGTCGACCTCAATCTAACACGTCATCCAAAGCGTGGCATCTCTGATAATGCAGCATTATCCCAGAACTGCACTGAGGTGTCAGCCTGGACCGAGAGCTCAAGCTCCTGTTGCATGGCTTCAATCCACAAACTTATGACTCAGCAACGACAGTGTCAGCCAGGCTGCAGAACAACAACAAATTACATTGATAGAGCGCCTTTCATGTCAGAATAAGTATATATCTGCTGGATGTGTTATGCTGGGGTAGGGCCTTGCGTTCGATTGGGGCTGTTGGCTGGTGTCTTTGCCATACAGCGCTTTCACCTCCAGCACCTTACCTTGTCCCTTCCCTTCTCTTTGTGTTAAACAGTGTGGCCGAGACCCAGACAGCAGAGTCATTGCTGAAGAGTTCAAAGAATACGTCAGGTACCAAACCCACAGTGGGACTACCCAGGGGGCTCTGAGCTGAACTGGCTCCAAGGTGACATGTGTGGCAATGGAATATTGGAATCAGGCCCACCCTCTGTGGTGGTCTCTAGTCCGGTTCCAGAGCCAGGCAGGTCCTTGGTACTCTCCGGGGCACTGCTGTTGACAGCACAGCCCAGCCTGGTTTGTCAGCAGAATTTGGAAGGGGAGACCACTCACTTGGGGGCAGGGAGTTTGCCACTCAACTCGGGAAAGCTTGTCAGACAGAGCTCTCAGGTATTATCTGGTGAGGCTCCAGCAATTACCCCAACTCTGGGGTCCCCCAACCTGTTGGCACCCTCTGCCCTAATACTTTCTGGAATTAGGTAAGCAGGACGCGCCCCTCCATGGAGAGAGTGCGCATTCGAATCCAGACGCGGGGAAATCTCCATATTTAGTTGATTCACACGTTGGGGACTCTGTGGTTTGGATATTTTGAAATGGCGATGCAGGTCAAACAACACTGAGTGGGATAACTCCCTGGCTGACAAAAAAAAAATGTAACGTATTATTGGGGTTTGGGCTATACTCCATACCATGTTAACTTCTGCATGAGGTTCATTCTGTTGATGTGTGTGGAAGCAGGTTACATGCCGGGTTCTGTCTCTTGTTAGAGGTGTCCTCAGAGGCTGGAGATGATGAAGAGGAGCCCACGGAGGGAGCCTTTGAGGGGCACCAGGGAGCAGTGCACGATGTACAGATACACAATGGCCACCTCTACACTTGTTCTGCTGACAAAACTGTGCGCGTTTACGACTTAGTGGTACGCCAAGACTCCGTCAGAACATTTGCAATAATGACAATGTCACAGCACCGAGCTGGCATGGAGGGGGGTATCTGAGGTGGTGGGTGTGTGGGGGGGCAGTGGGGTCGTGGAGGCCGGTGGGGTGGGGGGCTGGGGCAGGCGGTCTTTGTTGAAATTGTGTTGTTGTCTCCTGACCCAAATCTCCTTGGTGCTATTTCAGAGTCGTCAGTGCATGGGTGTATTTGAGGGTCACAGTACGAAGGTGAACTGTTTGCTGATTGTCCAAATACACGGCACCTTCGCTCATCTGTACACAGGCTCCAGCGACCAAATCATCCGCTGCTACAATGTAGAGGTGCGCACAACAACAAACTCACCACAACTCTTACTCCTCATCACTGAGTCAGGAGCTTATGCGTTCAAACCGCACATCAGGGACTTTGAGGCTCACTGTCTAGGCTGCCGAGCAGTACTGGGGAAGTGCTGTACTGTCAGATGTGCCGTCCTTCAGATGAGATATCAAACTGAGCCCTAGTCTGTTGCTTGTATCCTGTGGCATAGTTTGAAAGGAGAAGTGTGCTTCTCATGGTATTCCAGCCAACAATCCGCCAAATAAAATCGGCAACTTATTTCAGATATTGGAAATTTGCCTGCCACATTGGCATCAACAACAACAAAATTACACTTGTATAGCGGGCACCTTTCACGTCAGGAAGACGTCCCAAGTTCATCTAAATGTTCATCTCTAAAATACAGTTACAATACTTTGCAGTATGTCCTATTAAATGCTTTGAGACAGCCTCCTGATATGAAAGATGCTGCCTAATTTGTAAAATAATAATAACTGGTTTGCAGCAGATTATTCTATCTTTCCATTGGTTCAAAGCAGCGAGGCTGTGATATTGTGACTGGACATCAGGGCTGGTTTGTGTGACTAACCACTGTACTTCTGTGTGGCACAGAGCAGGGAGTGTGTGGAGCAGTTTGTGATGTTAGATCGGGTGCTGAGTTTGCACAGTCGGTGGCGAGTGCTGTACGCTGGTCTGGCCAATGGCTCAGTGGTAACTTTCAGTGTTAAGGTAAGTGCTCAGATCTGATAGACACAAAGTGACTGTGAGGGGGAGCGGGGTCTCCTTGGAGCTAAGCTGCTTCAAAGAAGACACTTCAAAGAAGTGTTTGGCCATTGAATGTCAGAGTTCAGACCAACATCTGTGGTGGTCTCCAGTTTGTTTCCTCAGCCAGGCAGTGCTGGGGTTGGGGCTGCAGCTGGGTGGGGTTGGGGCTGACCCTGTGGTGTGTTTGCAGAGTAACCGCCAGCTGGATATGTTTGAGTGCCACGGGCCGCGGGCTGTCAGCTGTCTGGCCAGCGCCCAGGAGGGTTCTCGCAGGCTACTTCTGGTGGGATCCTACGACTGCACCATCAGCGTGCGAGACGCCAGGAATGGGCTGTTACTGCGGACCCTAGAGGGCCACACCAAGACAGTGCTGTGCATGAAGGTACGGAGGCCATGATACACTGGGGTCCGAGGGGGAGTCAGCACAACAGTGTTCAGGGGCTGATAATATTCTCTGTGTTTCAGGTGGTGAATGATCTGGTTTTCAGTGGCTCCAGTGATCATTCGGTGCACGCACACAACATCCATGTGAGTCTCGCACCATGCGGGGGGAGGAGGCACTGTCCTGTGTACAGGCACGGGGTGGGGGGTCATTGGTTGTTTTGGAGTGGGCTGGAGGGATTTGGGGTGTGGCATGTGATGAATTTGGGCTGGCTTGGTTTGTGGGGGGGTGTTGGGTTAGGTTTGGGGTGGGGGCAGGGCTGAATTTGGGGTAAATGGGGTGTTTGAGGGAGAGTTGGGTTTGGTGTGTTCAGGGGAATGCAGAGTTTGGAGTTTTGTAGGGGAAAAGTTGGATTGGTTTAATTTAGTGACTTCTCTGGTTTGTCTCGTCATGGAGACGGGAGAGCTGGTGCGGATCTACAAAGGACACAGCCACGCAGTGACGGTGGTGAGCATTCTCGGCAAGGTGATGGTGACAGCGTGCCTGGACAAGCTGGTCAGAGTCTACGAACTCAATGTAAGTCATGGCACAGTGAGGCAGCAACGTAACTGATTGACTGAGACAGAACCAGGAGATTACCAGAGCTTTATGCCTCTGATACACATCAATGCTGGGTTAACAGCTGCATGGTGTTATCTACCAAGTTTAATCTCTAACACAGAGATTGAGGCAGTGCAGAGGAGAGCAGTGAGGCTGATCCCTGGTTAGTGACAGAGGAGAGAAACAAGGCAGATCCCATTGCTACAGACAATGGAAGGGGAGCAGCGAGGCACATCTCTGGTGTTGGAGGTTTGAAACATTCAATTGAACTTCACTGTCGTGCATTGGTTGGCCTCCTGAAATCTGACCCTAGGACCAGGAAGCAAAGCTCCTCACTGACCGGAATGGGGAGGCAGGCGAGGGGGTTGGTATACGTGTGTGACTGGGAATGGATCCAGTCCAGGGGCAGAGGTGGGTGGGGGGGTGGGAACCAGGCCTATGTATGTGACCGGGAGCGAGACCAGACGGGGGAGTGGCTGGGGCCGGGGCTACAATAGGGAGGGTATTGATGAGTTTACTGCAGGAGGTTGTAACCTGACCCAGCTGACCTGTTTTCCTTTCTGTAGTCTCACGATCGATTGCAAGTGTATGGTGGCCACAAGGACATGGTTATGTGTATGACTATTCACAAGAGCATGGTGAGTGTGCCATAGTGTTCACAAAGGTTTTCACAAGAGCTGGGTGAGCATGCCATAGTGTTCAGTGTGAACGGTGTGAGGGGAGTCTCCCCCCTCCCCCCAGTGTTTTGCTACGCCACTGTTAAGCGATCTGGGACGCTATCCCACGTGAGGGTCACTATATAAATGAAATGGTTGTTGTTGAGTCTCTTGCTGACAGTGTGCCCTGAGCGAGCTGCTAATTGTACTGTCTTGTGTAGATTTACACAGGTTGTTATGACGGCAGTGTTCAGGCTGTGCGGCTGAACCTCATGCAGAACTTCCGTTGCTGGGTGAGTCTTTCCTCTTTCATTTTGCCTTTTGAAGCTAAGTGGCCGTTTATTCATGTGTGAGCTTTGGTGGTGAGACTCTGTATTCATGTGGGTGGGTTGTGGGGTGGTATGTGCGACAATAACGAGGTGCGTGTGATACTAACTGTGTTTGGCACTGTTTGTGCGACAGTAATGGGGGTGTGTGTGTGTGTATGTGTATGACTAACAGTGAGTGTTTATGACCAGTGGCAGGGATGCTGTCTGATTTTCGGGGTTCGGGAGCACCTGAGGCAGCACCTGCTGGCAGAACATTCCGGGCCCAGCCTGCAGACCCTCAAGTGTCGCTGGAGGAACTGTAATGCTTTCTTCACTGTCAAACAGCGGACAAAACAGGTGACAGCAGGGAGCGTGAGACAGTGCGGGGGGGTTTGGGATGACAGGGTTGGAGGAATGGTTGGGACGGGTGCCATGGGTGGGGCTGGGTTTGTGCTAATTCTGTGCCTTTCTTTTCAGAACGTCACAAAACACCTGAGCCAGCACGCTGAGGAGAACATGCAGCAGGCACCCTGAGCCAGCATGACCACCCCCTAACCATGGCAGGGAGAGGGTCCGTGAGGGCAAACAGCACAGGGTGTGGATGTGTGAGAGTTGATCTCGGGGGCAGTGCCACGTTTGTGAGAGCAGTGGCTGTGGGAGACTCTTTTACTGTCAACATTCACCACTCGACCTCCAGGCTCCACCCCACACTGAGCCTGCCCTCAGCCACGTGTCACCTCGCTGCGTAGATCAGTAGGTCACCATGTAGTGACTGATTGTTTATATCCTGCAAAACCCATTCCTTAATTCTGTGTGTGTGTGTGTGTGTGGGGTGGGGGCTGGACCCCAATGTGATACCTATCTTCTCCACACCTCCCCCCCCCCCCCCAGTGAGGGGTATCCCTGGGGGACACGGTAGAAAGCTGAGCCATCAGTTGCAAGGAGAGTTTCTTGGAGTGCTCCGCCTCTTCCCCACCCCGTAGTGTGGGTGCATGATGATGTGTGTTTTTCTCCCCTGTTGGGGTGGTTAGGAGGCAGCCAAAGCCCCTCTGTGGATTAACTCAGAGTTTGGACATGTACCACACAGTGGAAGCCAGTTAAGCCGGACACATTGGTCCCTAGGGTTAACTGGGCAGAGTAGCAGTGCTGTCTCATCCCCTCCCATTGCTGTTCCCATTGGACGGGAAGGGTACCGATTATCAGGAGCTCCAAAGTGATTGACAGCCTGGAGCTGCACGGGAATGGATGAGTTCCGGCCATTCACAAACAGCTCCGGTTGTCAATCAAATCATGATTTGACTCCTCCCAGACCCTCCTATGATCCCCGCCCCTTTCCACCACCCTTCGCTGATAGCTCAACTCCAGCCGCATGAGTGGCTGGAGGCAGCTGTCAATCAATCGCAATTTGACTCCTCCCATCACGGACTGAGCTGCTCTTGGCTCAGTGGAGGCACTCGGCACATCGGCCTGAGTCAGGATATTCAGCGGCACCAGAGGGCTACCATTTTGCCCGTATTAACCAGATTGTTGTTGTGTCCGATTTACCCGCTTCTGAGGTTAACTGGGGCCTGGTTAAAGTGGCTTCCACTGTAATTGGTTTGATGTAATTGTATCAAAGGTGACTCACTGATCAACCTGTGGTGGTGAGCGATGCTTTTAACTCATGTCCCTGCTATGGGATGGTGAGTGGAGGCTACTGCATAACAGTGTGCACCTCCATCACTGCCTGAACCTCTTCCCCCCCACCACCACCTCTCCCTCCCTCCCTCTCTACCACCTTTCTCTCCCTCTATCCATCCTCTTTCTGTACCTCCTGTTTCTCTTACCTCCTCTCTTCCGTCTCTCTACACCTTTCTCTCACTTGCCCTCTCTCTCTACCCGTCCCCATCTCTTCCCCTTCACTCCCCTGTGTATTCCCAAGAGTGTGAGTGACGCTGTGGTTTGAACTCACCTTAGTTTTTCTGATCATTTTTCTTTCTAGTGACAGCCCCTTGCACAGAACGATGTGTCTGTACATACCAGGGGCACACATATCTGTGTACACACCAGGGAAACGCATGGCTATGTACACTCCAGGGGTACGCGTGTCCGGGTACATGCCAGCAGCATGAACAGTAGCATGTTTTGTGCCTGGGAGCGGCTGGTCAGATGCTGTTTCTTTCAGTTCCGTTTAATTTTGCTGAGAAGACAAGGAGAGTTTTGTGTTTTTCTATGTATTTATAACTGAATAAAAAAGAATTCAACGTCAAGTATGGCTTCTTGCAGCTTGTCTTACTGTCTTTCCACCCCCAGCGGACGCACTCTTTGTGAAACGGGGGATTTTATTGAATTAAAACCCGTCGCGGTCCCCCAGCTTTGTACTTTCGCTGATTTGGCAGGCGGGGGGGGGGGGTCAGGGCACGGAGCGGGCCTGCCATCCCACAGCTGCCTCCAAAGCTGTGAAGGGTTTGTTTGCGCATATTTCTGGCTGCCCCCAAAACAACAACAAAATGATAGGAGGGATGTCGTCCCAAGGCGCTGATCACCAAGACATCTCAGCAGCAGCTTCACCTGCTCTCCTGGCAGCAACAACTCAGGCTGGGCTGCACTTTCTCAGATGTCTTCAGTTTCTCCGCTCCCACCCTATGGAATGCCATCCCCCAATCCCTCCGTCTCGTTTCTTCCCTTTCCTCTTTCAAGGCCGGTTTGAAGACTTTCCTCTTCGACCGTGCCTTTTGTTCCACCCCGAATTTTTCGACCTCCCCTTCGTGTTTCACCCCTTCCCAAACACTCCCCTCCCAGCTCGGGTCACACGCCTCCTGTGCAGCGCCTTGGGACGTCCTCCCGACGTGAAAGGCGCTCTATAAATGTAATTTGTTGTTGTTGTCTTCACTGTGGGTCTGTGACACATGAAAGCCCATGGCCATCCTCCCACCCTACCCAACTACCACCACCCCCCACCACCAGCCGCTCTCCGCTCAATTGGTGGGGGTGGGGGTGGGGGGGAGGTGGGGTGGTTGGTGGGCGGCGGTTGGAGGGGGGGGGAGTTTGGGGGGGGGTGTAGCTTGGGGGGGGGGGGGCCGAGGGGGGCGGGTCTGTTACCAAGGTTACTTCGGGAACCGGAAGTGCTGTGAGGCCTGAGCCTCGGGCCCGGGTGGTTCTGGAGCCGCGAGGCCGCGCCTGGAAGCCGGGGTTCAAGCGGGTTTGTGAGGCGGGTGATGGTCGGCGCCCTGGGCCGGCGCTGGGTCTGGGGCCGCGCCATGGCCGATCTGCAGGAGCAGCAGGAGTCGGAGGTGCAGGCGCTCGGCGCCATCTACAATCAGGACTTCAGGGACATGCGCTGCCGGGACACCTGGCAGGTACCGGGCCCTGGGGGTGTGGAGGGGACGGGGACCTGGGGGGGGGGAGGGGGACCTGGGGGTGTGTGGAGGGGGACCTGGGGGTGTGGGGGGGACGGGGACCTGGGGGTGGGGGGGGGGGGGTGGGGAGGGGGGGTGGGGGGGGTGGGGAGGGAGGCTGGGGGGGGGGGGACACCTGGTGGGGGGGGTATCTGGTGGGGGGGGAGGCTGTGGGAGGGGGACCTGGGGGTGGGGGTGTGTGGGGAGGGGGACCTGGGGGTGGGGGTTGTGGGGAGGGAGGGGGTGGAACCTGGTGGGAAGGGAGGCTGGGGGTGGGGTGGGGTGGGAGGCTGTGGGAGGGGGACCTGGGGGTGGGGGTGTGTGGGAGGGGGACCTGGGGGTGGGGGTGTGTGGGGAGGGGGACCTGGGGGTGGGGGGGTGTGGGGAGGGGGACCTGGGGGTGGGGGGGTGTGGGGAGGGGGACCTGGGGGTGGGGGGGTGTGGGGAGGGAGGGAGTGGAACCTGGTGGGAAGGGAGGCTGGGGGTGGGGTGGGGGGGGAACCTGGTGGGGGGGGAGGCTGTGGGGAGGGGGACCTGGTGGGGGGGGGGGCGGTTGGGGAGGGAGGCTGGTGGGTGGAGAGTGGACCTGGGCGGTTAGGAGGGAGCCTGTGGGGAGGAGAATCTGGGGGTGGGGAGGGAGCCCTGGGTGTGTGGGGAGGGAGCCCTGGGGGAGGGGGACCTGGGGGGCGGGGGAGTTGGGGAGGGAGGCTGGTGGGGGGAGGGGGTGACCTTGGGAGTTAGAAGGGAGGCTGTGGGGAAGGGGATTAGGGTTGGGGAGGCGAGCTGGGGGACATGGGTGGGTGGGGACGGAGGTTGTGGGAGACTGGGGGACCTCGGGGTTGGGGAGGGAGGCTGGAGGATCCTGTGCGGGTGGGGGGGGGGACGGATAGGGAACTCTGAGCGGGGTGGGGGAGGCTGCAGGTTGGGGAGGGAGTCTGAGGGGTGGGGAGTGGACCTGGGAGGTTAGGAGGGAGCCTGGGGGGTGGTGGGGTGGGGGGGTGGTGGGGTGGGGGGTGGTGGTGGGGAGGAGACCTGGGGGTTGGGGGTGGTGGGGACCTGGTGGGGTTAGGAGGGAGGCTTTGGGGAGGGGATCCCGGGTGGGTGACGAGGCTGAGGGGTAGGGAGGGAGGCTGGGGGACCCCGGTTTCAGTGGGGGTTAGGGTGGTCCGGTGTGTGGAGGAGGTGGGAGGATCCCAGGTGGGGGAGCATAGGCAGGAACCCGTGGTTCGTTGGGGCGTTGGTGGGAGCGGCTGAGTCATGGCTAAAGGGGAAATGTAGATTGTTGTTGAGTGTCTGCGTGGAATTGAACTTGCACAAGTGTCTGAGTAACACACACGAGAGAGAGAGATAGAGAGAGAGGCATCAAAGATGTTTGGGCTGTTCTGGTTGGGAACTGTGAGACTGTCAATGGGATGGGGTGTCCTTGTCTCTGTGCTCCCCTCATGCTCCATGTGTATTACAGGTCAGTCACCCCCCCACCCCCCGCACTGGGGTGTGTACTGTCCTGCGGCCGCAAGGCCTGTGCTAACAGAGCGCAAGCCGGGGTTGGGGTTTGAGGGAGCGGAGAAGGCGACTGCATCAGGGGGAGCGGGTGGGTTTGGAGATTATCCAACATTTCAGGCGGACGAGGGAATTGAAAGAGGAGGGAGATGGCCTTGTCATTGATGGCGAACTTAAGAGATGCTAATGCCTCCTGTAATGATGAGGACAAGTGGGTGACCCGAGATTATGGGTGCGGAATATAATAATAATCCTTGCATTTGATATAGCGCTTTTCACGTCTTCTAAACATCTCAAAGCGCTTCACGGAATTTACTGTAAAGTGAATTGACTGTATTTATGTGGGTAAAACGCCACAGCCAATTGCGCGCAGCCATGTTCCACAAGCAGTATTGTATTGAAATTACAAAAAAAAATTGTGTTATTATTAGACGTATGGAATAAGGAAACTTGCCCGAGGTTCCACCCTACCTGGAGTTGAACCCAGGTCTCTCGCTTGTAAGGCGAGTGCTCTAACCACTGAGCTCCAAGAGGTTAAGGGGAGAGACGGTGGAGGAGATGGGGCAGGAGTTTAGATGCAGATTACAGGTGTTCATTTCTGAGGAGGTGCTCGGTGGAGAGGCAGTGGAGGGAGGAGGTATCTGTGATGAAGTAGCCAGTTGTTTTGGGGTTGGGGGGGAACCAGGAACTATTTTTAGATAGTTACCCCATTTTACTGTAAAACCTAGGAAGCGTTTGATTCATTTCAGAAGGCACTATATCAGATAGAAGGATAATTATATTGCAATTGTGACTCTGAGGTTTATGGTGTTTGGAGGCTGTCGCTGGGATGGGGTCCCAACATCGCAACACCTCCAGTTTGTCTCTGTGCTCCGCTCAGGCTCCTGTGTGTGTTGCAGGTCAGACGTCCCCCTGAGGTGAGCATTTCCCTACGGCCGCAAGGCCTGACCAGCTGCCTAGACAGCCACGTGGGTGTGGAATTACACGTCAACTGTCCAGCCAACTACCCTAATGTGTGAGTAACCATTATTGTCTCCATCCACATCCCACCTGTGAGAGAAGAGGGGGTTCCTGTGGGGGGTGCAGTATGGTGGGTGAGGAGGTGAGGTGTTTGGCTGGTGGGGCTGAGACCGAGAGGGGTTTTGCTGGAGGGCTGTGTGGCTGGGCGGGGGCTGATCACATATGTTTAACACAGGGCGCCTGTGATCTCACTGAAGAGAGCGAAAGGTCTGTCCAATGAGAAGCTGAAACAACTGCAGGAAGAGCTGCACCAACTGGCCCAGGATTGCTGTGGAGAGGTGGGCATGCTCAACATGGTGACTGTGAGGGGCTATAGTGACTGTGTGTGTGAGACGGCGTGTTGTGACTGTGTGGGAGGTGGGAGGTGGGAGGTGGGGAGGGTGTAGGGACTGTGTTTGTGTGAGAGAGGGAGAGGTGTAGTGGCTTGTGTGTGCGTGCGTGTGTGAGAGAGAGAGAGAGAGAGGTGTCGTTACTGTGTACATATGTGAGAGAAAGAGGGAGGTGTAGTGACTTGTGTGTGTAAGTGCGTGTGAGAGAGGGAGGTATAGTGACTCTGTGTGTGAGAGAAAGAGGGAGGTGTAGTGACGTGTGTGTGTGTGTAAGTGCATGTGTGAGAGAGGGAGGGAGGTACAGAGACTTATGTGTGTGCGCGTGCGTGTGAGAGAGAGAGGGAGGTGTAGTGACTGTGCGTGTGCCCAGGTGATGGTGTTTGAGCTGGCTCGACACACAGAGAACTACCTGAGTGAGCACAACGCCGCGCCCTCGGGTTCCTTCCACGAGGAGATGCTGAGACGCCAACAGGAGCAGCAGCGGCAGCGAGTGGCCCAGGAACAGCGTCGCCTCGAGCAGATCCGGCAACACCAGGAGAGGATGGTATGTCCCGGAGGAGCCCCTGCCCTGCCCTCCACCCGGTCTCCGCACCTCCCCTTCCCCGAGTCTCCCCTCCCCGCCCACAGACTCCGCCGTGGTAAGCGCTGTGAGTCGCTGACCTGCATGAAAGGGCGCTATATAAATGCAAGTTCTTTTCATTATTTCAGGGGCGTAGCTTTCTGCACATTAGCTGCCACTTTCACCCGCGCAACACACACTCACTCCTTCCTGTTCTCATTTTACAGTGAATGTTGTGAAGCGCTCTGAGGCGCAAGGCTATTGTCAAGTGTCAGCATGCGGTAATGTCGAATACCAAACGCCAGCGTTTATTGGGGAGTAATTCTGATCTCTCTGTGATGCCAGTGTTCCTGTCTGTCTCTGATCGGGGAATCGCTGCTCTCGATTGCGTCTCTGATAGTTTGAGAATGGGGGCGGTGCAGGCTGAGCCACGCTCTGACGCTCACAATGTTTTCAAGGAACGTGAAATCCTGGACGAAATCGAAAGACGCGAGGAAGAGAAGCGAGAGGAGAAGAGACGCAAGGACTTGGCCAAGCAGGTGTGTGAAATGTCCACATCCTTTCCCCCCCCACTGGAGCTCTCCACTCTAAACCCATTCCCTGCTCTCTCTCCGTCGTGTCTGTGCTGGTGCTCACTCCCACAGAAAATTGTCGTTCTCGACTAACCCCATTCTCTGCTCCCTCCGTATCACCTCTCTGCTCCTTTCACTGGAACCTCATTGATGGTATGTTTTAACCACTGTTCCGGATTGAAGGCTGTGATGAAGCATTCCACATGTGAGATCCTCACACCACCCGGGTTATATCAGTGTCCATCCTCCTTGTACATGGAAATAATCTCAATCAGTGTATTTATCATTTTCTATCAACAACAACCTGGTGTCTAGCGTGTTTCATGTCAGGAGGATGTCCCAAAGTGCTGAAAGGCGTATAATCAAGGCACCTCCCCTTGTCAAATCATTGTAGTACTTTTATAATCTTGATTATATCCCCCTCTTCCACCTTCAAACCTGAGAGGCAAGATTGTGAATCGTGTGTGAGCCAAACAGTCTGCCGATGGTGATCAGGAGTGCGAGTCCCGGCTGACACCCGCTGCCCCTCGCCCGCCCCCCCCCCCCACCCCCCCCACTGTGTGTAACCTTGACTCCCTCCCAACAGGAGCGTTTGGAGAGCGCACAGGGGCCAAGCGACGCCGGCCCAGGGAGCCCGGTCTTACCACATTCCTCATCCGACACCTCAAATGGGAACACAGACGTGCGTGCGGCTCCCCGCAGTGGGGACAAAACCCGCCATCGCAACACCTCCAGCAGGCGCTCTAGGTCAGTCCCTGGGGGCGGGGTGGGGTAAGGGTCAGGTCGAGAGGGCATGTGGGTATATGTGTGTCAGGGAGAGCTGTATGGTGTGGGGAGAATGTGTATTGTGGGGGGTGGGTATTGGGGTGTGGATGTATGTGTGTATGTGTTGGGGTGTGTGTTGGGGGAGGGGCTGTTGTGGGGCATGTGTGTTAGTTTGTGTGTTGTGGGAGGTGTGTGTGTTTGTGTATGTGTTGGGGGAGGGGCTGTTGTGGGGTGTGTGTGTTGGGGAAGGGGGTATTGTGGGGCGACGCTCTTTACTCCGGGTATGTCTCTTACAGGAGGGAACGACAGTTTTCTGTTTGCAGCAACGAGGATGGCTCTAAAGTGCACAAAGTCCTGCGTTTCAGCGCGAGCTCCACCAGGGAGCTGACCGTGCACCGAGGCAAGAGCATCGGTAATGTGTTCGACTCTGCCGCCCAGCCTCGCTGTGTGAGAGGGTGTGACAGCTGGGCTGGTGTGTGAGGGTCTGTGAGGTTGTGTGTGTGTGAAGCTGTGTGTGAAGCTGTATGAGTGTGGCAGGACGTGGGAGGCTTTGAGACGTGGACCAGACTAACTGTTTGATGTTGTTAAAGGTGAGAGCGAGACCCTGTGCCGTTCCGTCTTCAATGCCTTTGAAGAAGCTTCCGGCAGTTTTGTGGTAATTTACGAGTGGGTGCTGGAGTGGCGGAAAAAACTGGGGCGTTTCCTGACCAGTGAAGAGCAGGACAAGATCGAGAGGTGCAAGAAACAGGTGATATCAGCCCTCTGTCTGTTCCGGTGCCAATCTCGTCAGACACTTCAAAGCATTCCTGAGGATTTACTGTCGTATAATAATAATAATCCTTGCATTTGATATAGCTCCTTTATCAAGACATTCAAAGGGAATGAGTGAATTCAGCAGCTCCAGTAAAACTCTCGGTCTATAATCACCCAAATCGTATATCTGCCCGAAGCCAGTTTAATTTAGTATTAAATCCGCTTAAGTATCTACGCTAGTTATATTTGCAACTGCACAAATCATAACCTAGTTCTCTATCCTTGCCCACAGTGACACTGTGTGACTGTGCTGCCTCTGTCCTTGCTCACTGTGTGACTGTGCTGCCTCTGTCCTAGATCCATGGGGTTGAGAGCGAGCTGAGCTCTCTGCTGAAGGTGAGACACGCTAACCTGGTGCAGTACCTCGGGATGTGCTGCACGGAGCAGGAGGATTCCATCGTGGTCAACCTGCTGGTGGAGCACGTGGGGGGGAGCAGCCTGGGGTCTGTGCTGAGGAACGGGATCCCGGTGCCGGTGGACAGGCTCCGTCACTACGCGGTTCAGCTGCTGTCGGTGCTGGACTATCTCCACGGTAACTCTGTGGTTCACAAGGTGCTGAGTGCCCCCCGTGTGTTGCTGGACAGCGAGGGGAACGTGCGCCTGACTGACTACAGCATCAGTAAGCGGCTCGCGGACATCTGTAAGGAGGACGTCTTCGAGCAGACGCGAGTGCGCTTCAGCGAGGACCCTTTGCCTTACAAGGGTGGCAAGAAGGGGGATGTATGGCGGCTGGGCTTGCTGCTGCTGGCTCTCAGCCAGGGCGCTCCGGTCAGTGACTACCCTGTCATTGTGCCCCCCGGCCTCCCGGCCGATCTGCAGGACTTCCTCCACAAGTAAGTCAACCCTCAGCTCCCCCAGCACACATGCCTGCTCTCCCCAGTTTCCCCCTGCCCCTCCCATTCGCCCACTGCCCTTCAGACCTCCGCTTTATGGTGGGGGCATGGTAGAATGAGTGTGTGTGGATGTCAATGTGCTGTCTCTCTGACAGGTGTGTGTCTGGGGGTGGTGGTGTGGTGTGGCTAGGTGTATGTGGATGGGGTGGGGGGTTATGGCTGGTGGCAGATTGGGGCCAGCTGATGGGGTATGTGTGATGGTGATGAGCTGCCTCTCTCACAGGTGTGTGTGTCTGGAGGACAAGGAGTATCTGAGCCCCCAACAGCTGCTGCAGCACAGCTTCATCAACCCGACCCCAGCCCCCACCTCCCATCTTCAGGACACCTCCCAAGGTAAGCCCTGTTCACTCAGGAGCAGTGGGGGTCAGAGCTGGGTGGGGGTAGTGGTGTGGGCGGTACAGTACTGGGCTGTGGGACAGCGTTGGGCGACTGTCAGCGCTGGGGGAAGAGATGCGTTGGGATGTCTGGGCAAGGCTGGGAAGGGGAGGATGGGCAGGGCTGGGAAGGGGAGGGCTTGGCGGCAAGAAGAGAGGGTGAGGTCGCTGATTGACTGGTTTGCTGTTACAGATGATCTGGGGGTGGCGGGTTACGTGGAAGCCGTATTGCCCAGCTGCGGTGGCCTTGCCTCCCCCCTGGCCTCAGACCCTCAGCGCCAACTCTCCCGCTATTACAGCGAGTTTGATGAGCTCCACCTGCTGGGCAAGGGAGCCTTTGGAGCAGTCATCAAGGTGGGTGCTGTCCCTCCTCCCGCCAACAACACCATCATCCTCCCTAGACAAGTAACATCACTCACACTTTATCCAGAGGAGGTCAGGAGCGGCGGGGGCTGGGGGAGATGGGGGTGGGACAGGAGGAAGTGAAGGTGATAAGTAACTCACTCACCTCCCAAGCCAGAGGACCCAGGTTTGATTCATTGGATATAATATATATTAAAAAAAAAGTTTCCTTACTCCATACAATTATGTTTACCTGAATTATGAACCCGAAGAGAAGGTGTGCCGACTGCTGTCTCTGCTGTGGCTAATCCCCAGAGTTTCATGAAACTCTTGTTTTTTTCTCTTCTGGTAACGTAATCTTTCCTTGCTCTACAGCCTTTGGTTTACCTAGTGGTAAGTAGGAACCTGCTTGGTAGTTGATTGGCGGATTGCTTTTCCAGGGATAATAATCTCTCCCAAAAAAACGAAACAAACGAATAAGATTAATTGGGTCAGTCAATCCACGACTGTTCATGGGACACTACTGTGAGCAATTGGCTGCCCACAAAATATATAGTCAAATCATTTTACAGTATATTCTGTGTCGCACTTTGAGATATCCGGAAAATGTGATAAGACGCTATGCAAAATCCCAGGATTATTATTACATTATAAAACGGGGAGCGGTGGCTGGACCTCATAGCCAATACCACCTCCATCTGTCATCGAATGTTGAGCTGATTTTTTGTGCCATTGCGACGTTTCAGAGGATCGAGTTCAAGATCCTCGTCCTCACCTTCAAGGCCTTACACGGCCTTGCCCCGCCCTATTTAACCGATCTACACTCCCCCTATAAGCCCACCCAGACCCTCCGTTCAGCAGGAATTGGCCTGCTCTAAGCCCCAAGCCCGAACCGCCCCACCATCGGAGGCCGGGCCTTCAGTTTCTCCGCTCCCAGCCTGTGGAATTCCATCCCCCAATCCCTCCGCCTTGTTTCTTCCCTTTCCTCTTTCAAGGCCGGTTTGAAGACTTTCCTCTTCGACCGTGCCTTTTGTTCCCCATCGAATTTTTCGACCTCCCCTACATGTTTCACCCCTTCCCGAACACTTCCCTCCCAGCTTGGGTCACACGCCTCCTGTGCAGCGCCTTGGGATGTCTTCCCGATGTGAAAGGTGCTTTATAAGTTTAAGTTGTTGTTGTTGTTTCCTCACTTGGACAGACCTGATCCCGCCTCCTCTCCCCCCCCCCCCCCCCACCAGGTGAGGAACAAGTTGGACGGCTGTTATTATGCAGTGAAGAGGATCCTGGTGAACCCGACCAGCAAACAGTTCCGCAGGATAAAGGGCGAGGTCACACTGCTGTCCCGCCTCAACCATGAGAACATTGTTCGTTACTATAACGCCTGGATCGAGAGGCATGAGGTGCGCGGGGCCTGTAGCCCACCCAGCCCCAGCCCCAGCCCCAGCCCAGCGCCACCTGGCTCCCTGGATGAGGTTGAAGGGAAGGCCCCTCCCCCAGTGCCCAGCAGCTCGGTGGAGTGGAGCACATCCTGCGAGCGCTCAGCGAGTGCCCCCGGCCTCCCCGAGGGCCAGGAATCCAGCGACGACAGCGACGTCTTCTGTGCTTCCTTCCTGTAAGTCTGCCCGGTCCTGTCGGGGGAATGGGTGCGGGGGGTGGGTGAGGGTGGAGTGTTAGAGTGTGTTGAGCTGGGACGGGGGTCACACAGGGCTGATGTACACTCTCTGCGCAGACCTGACGTCATGGATTCTGACAGTGACATTGTCTTTGAGAACGGAGAAGAGAGCCAACTCCAGGTGAGACTCCCTCCCTCCCTCCCTCCCTCCCTCCCTCCCTCCCTCCCTCCAGATCCCTTCTCCCTTCTTACCCCTATCCCCATCTCCCCTATCCCCTTCCCGATCCCTGTCTCCCCCTCCGCCCAATCCTCATCTCCCCAGGTTCCCACCTGCCTCTTCCCGGTTCCCATCACCCCCGATTCCCATCTCCCTTTCCCCATCCCCCCAATGTTACACTCCCCCCCCGAATGAGCATTCCCCTACTTTTGCACGGGTCTCAGTCACTCACTGACCAGCTACTGTGCCACAGGAATTATCGCCAAGTGGGAAGAACGCGGGCAGCCAGGAGGAGAGCTGTCAGCCAGTGCTGTGCAGTGTACACCATCTGTACATTCAGGTACCACAGCCAAGGAGGCGGGGGTAGGGGGGGCGTTTGGGGAGGGCGGGGTGTGTAGGGGAGAGTTTGATGATGGGTTGTGTGTGAAGGCAGGGTGGGGACACACGGGGGCGGAGGGGGAATGCGCGGGGGCAGAATCAGGGATGCGAGCGGGGAGGGGGGATGTGGGGGCGGAGGAGGGATTTGGGGGCGGAGGGGGATTCGAGGGCGGAGGGGGGTTGCGAGGGCGGAGGTGGGATTCGAGGGCGGAGGGGGGATGAGAGGGTCGAGGGGGGATGCGAGGGCGGAGGGGGGATGCGAGGGCGGAGGGGGGATGCAGGGGCAGAGGGGGGATGCGAGGGCGGAGGGGGGATGCGAGGGGGGATGCGAGGGCGGAGGGGGGATGCGAGGGGGGATGCTCAAGGGCGGGTGTATGATGACGCGCGAGGGCGGGACCGTGGACCCTATCTAAACCTCTTGTTGGTGGGGGTGGGGGGGCAGATGGAGTACTGTGAGAGGAGCACACTGCGTGACACCATTGATCAGGGCCTGAGCCATGACACCAGCCGCCTCTGGAGACTTTTCCGTGAAATTCTGGATGGATTGGCGTACATCCATGAGCAGGTACCGGGGGCCGGGACAGTCTGGGGGTCGGGGGGGCGGCCACAGGGGCACTGTGGGGGCGCAGTCATTCTAGTGGGGGTAGGGGAGGCGGTGGGGTGGTCGCAATTCTGTGGACGTAATCACTGGGGGTCGGTCGCTCTGATGTGGGCGGGGGGGAATGCTGGTTACAGTGAGTGAGAATTGGTTGCTGTCCCCTCTTGTCCAGGGAATGATCCACAGGGACCTCAAGCCTGTGAACATATTCTTGGATTCCAACGATCATGTGAAAATCGGGGACTTCGGCTTAGCTACTGATCACCCGGCCAACATGGTACATTCCCCTCTCCCACCCTATCCTCACCTCTCTCTAGCCTCGTCCTCTTCCCCCATCCATCCACTCAACCTTTTCCTGTCTGGCCTGGTTGCTTGCCAATCTAGGCTGGTTGGCTGCCATTCTGGCTGGCTGTGTTGTCTGTCTCTGTGTTGTCTGTCTGTCTGTGTAGGCTGTGAAGGGAGAAGGTTCTGATACTAATGCTGATTTCTGATGTTGTTTTGTTGTTGTAATACAGGCCACGGACACACCAGAGGCACAAGGAAGCGGTTCACTGAACATAGTTAAACCCGATCCCTCAGGTCAGTCTGTCCATCCCCAGCCCACACCCTCACTACCACCAGCTTGTACCCTCACTACTATCCCTCCCTGCCCTCACAAAACCCAGCCGATCCAAAACTTAACTGGGTCCCTACCACATAACTGATCGATTTCAAGCCTGTCCCACCTAGCCAAGTATGCTTAATACTCTCCAGAGTTAGGTAATCAGGGTATGTCCATATCCATGGAGAGGAATGCACTTTCTGTTCCAGACACTGGACTGCTCACATGTCCATGTGTTGAACTCTGGGTTTGAAGACTGTCAAGCACAATGGCAGAGCTGCCAACCTTCAAGGAGGATTTTCAGGAAGGTTGTAGTAATTTGTCAGGAAGGTTTGTTACATTTTCAGGAAGGATTTTGCTATTGCCTCTATCACTGCAGTATCAGCCAATAGTTAAGCCAGGGCTCTACATTAACAGGCATCCAGGCACGCTTGGACACCTTATTTTTAGCGTTGGGCAAAAAAGTTATGATCTACAACACACTTGGGCACCATGAAAAAATCTGAGGGTACAGCTGGGCCCCCTAAAATACAGCTGTAGTGTGGAGCACTGGTTAAGCTGACCTTGTATTACTCTCTTTGGAGCTCTACAGTACAGTACAGCAAAGCAGCATGTACACAGACACACACACACCAACACAGACACACACTACCATTCCAGGAGGCTGAGCACCATAGTGTCACCGCCAGCAGAGGGCGCTGTGGGAGCAGCGGCGGCTACGAGGGTTTGGCAGAGGTGGAGATCAGTGGTGGGTGGGGTGGGTGGGGTGAGTGGGGTGGGTGGGGTGGGTGGCTGATGTGATGACGTTTACCGGTGGCGAGGGTGACGCTGACGCCGGTCGGGACGCGCTGACGTGTGACGTCGCCGCCGTGGGAGCGGGCAGACGAGATGTCGAGTGATTTCTACCTGCGGTACGTGTAGTAACTGTACGGGTGGTGCAAGGGGGATTTAGCTTAAATTATGAAATGGCCAAAAATCGGAAGTTATTTATCTGGGATCGGGAGGCGGAAGGGAGCATGTGAAAGCGGAGGCTTCCGCAAAAAATCGGGAGGGTTGGCAGCTCTGCAGTGGGTTGCCGTGTGCCCCAAACCCACCCCCAGGGAATGGCTGTCAGCACTGTCCTCTGTTATCCACAGGGAATCTGACTGGAATGGTCGGCACTGTCTTGTACGTGAGCCCAGAGGTCGAGGGCAACACCAGAGCCTCTTACAACCAGGTGAGCAACTGTACTAATCCTTCAATCCCCACCACATCTGGAGACTGCGTTCAGTTTTTGGCACCGCACAATCTGTCACTGATCCTGTGTTACAGAAAGTGGATCTGTTCAGTCTGGGCGTTATCTTCTTTGAGATGTCGTATCATCCCATGGTCACTGGCTCCGAGAGAGTGTCCGTCCTCAGCCAACTTCGGGCAGTAAGTGTTCCCCGCTCTGCCCCCAGCCCCCGCTCTGCCCTCAGCCCCCGCTCTGTCCCCAGCCCCCGCTCTGTTAAACCACCTGCTTTGCTCTGCCCATACCCTACCACCACCCCAATCCGTTCCTCCCTGGCTGTACCCCGCCAACACCCTAACACCCACCGCTCCTCCACCCCCACAGTTCTGCCCCTACTGCCATCACCGTAACACCCCCTCACCACTACCCCCCCCCCCCCCCCACTCTCCCGGCGCCCCCGCTCGAACCCCCCCCTCCCCCCACCTCCCCGCCAACTCACTGCTGTCCTGTTATAACTGAAGCTGACTCTTGATTTGCAGCCAACGATCCGGTTCCCAGAAGATTTTGATGAAGAAAAATGTGCAAAACAGGTACCGGCTGCTCAGCAAAGTGGGTTACTGAGCCTGGGGGGAGGGGAGGGGGGAGGGGGGGAGGGGAATGGGGAGGGGAGGGGGAAGGGCGGGGAGGGGAGGCAGCGACTGAGTGCCAAGTGTGTATGTGCTGCAGAGGCTGGTGGTCGAATGGCTGCTGAAACATGACCCTGCAGAGAGACCCAGCGCCCAGGAGCTGCTGCGCAGCGAGTGCCTGCCCCCACCCCAACTGGAGGCGGCCGAGCTTCACGAGGTGCTGCACCACACACTGGCCAACACCAACAGCAAAGCCTATTGCACCCTGGTCAGGCAGATCCTCAGCCAGCGCGTCAGTCCCGTAGCAGCCTACACATACGACATTGACATGCACAGGGTATGGATGGGGTTGGGTACGGGGGTGAAGGGATTGAGGATGGGTTGACGGGGTGAGGACGGGTTACAATGGGTAAGGATGGGGTTCGGGGGTGGGGGGTGGGGTGGGGGGGAGGATGGGGAACAGGGAGTGGAAGCGACTAAGGAGGACCCATGGCCATCCTACTGTATGTGCATGTGTGTGAGACCGATGTGTTTTCTTGTGCGAGTGGGTGGGTGGGCGGGCGGGTGAGGGAGGAAAGGAGGGAGGGAAGGCCACACTGTCTGTCTGGCTGTGTGTGTGTGTGTGTGTTGGCTGTGAGGGGAGAAGAGGGTGGGAGGGGACCATGTGTGTGTGTCTGTGTAAGTGTGAGTGCATGACTGAGAGAAGGCCACACTGTGTGTGTGTTTCCAGGGAAGCTTCTCGGAGCAGCACAGCTTGCAGCAGCAGCACGTGTACGAGATTGTGTGTCACATCTTCAAGATACACGGTGAGAAAAACACGAGCAGCTCTTTATGAGACGCAGAGCCGGCGTGTGTGTGACCCAGACCCAGGATGTTTGTGCGTGTGTGGCTGTATTGGGGTGGAGGTTGCTGTGTTTGTGTGTGGAGGGGCTGTATATGGGTGGGGCACAGTGTTTGTGGGGGTCTGTATTTGTGGGGAGGGTTATGTATGTAGGGTGGGGGCTGTGTTTGGGTGGTCGGAGGGCTGTGGTTTGTTGGGAGAGGCTATGTTTGGGGTGTGCTGTATTTGTGGGGAGGGCAAAGTTTGTGGGGTGGGGGCTGTGTTTGTGGGGGTCCCTGACAAGCCTCTCTCTGCAGGAGCCCTGCGGGTACAGACACCATTGCTGATGCCCAGAGACAAGCAGCTGTACGAGAGCAGTGAGGTCGCCTACTGTATGGACCACACTGGCATGGCAGTCATGTTGCCGTACGACTTGCGGGTGAGCCCAACCAACATCCGCACCTCGTACACACACAGACACACACACACGCAGACTATGCACACCCCACACACACACACACACATACAGATACTATACACACACACATGCCACATACATACCACATACCGACACTATGCACACAAACCCACCCCATACAGACACTCCACACCCACACACTACACATAAATCCACACACACTTCACAAACCCACACCACACATTGCCCCCATACCCTGTCTCTGCTGTCTGCCTGTCCCTCTTGTTTGTCTGACTCTACTATGTGACTATCTATCTTGCCTGTCTGTGTCTCCTGTGTGTCTGTCTGTCTCTCCTTTGTGCCTGTCTGTCTCTCCCTTGCGTCTGCCTGTCTCTCCTGTGTGCTTGTCTGTCTGTCTGCTGTGTGTGTGTCTGTTTCTCCTGTGTGTCTGTCTATTCAGTGCGTGCTATTTCTCCCCATTCAGGTGCCATTTGCCAGGTTTGTGGCCAGAAGCAACATCAGTAATTTGAAGAGGTGAGTGACACCTCAGTATTCGGCTCCAGAACCTATACCCCAACCTGCCCTATGCCCTCTCACTCTCTCACGCTCACATTCTCTCATACACTCTTGCTCACCCGCGCACACTGCCTCCTACACACACCCTCTCCTACCTCACACTCCCTCACACTGTCATTCTTTCACTCATTCACTGTCATTCATACTCACTCTCTCATATACTCTCTCACTCTTATACACCCACTCCTGCCCACACTCACACAACACTCACACATTATCTCACACATTCGATCTCACAGACCCCCTCTGTCTCACACTCTGTCTCAATCACACACACATATTCACAGATACACTCTCAAACTCTCAACCACACACACTTGCATTCTTTCACACATGCAAGTGTCTCACACTATCTCACACACACACACTCTTTCACACAAACACACACTCTTTCTCTCACTCACACTCCCTCTCATATTCTCTCTCTCAGATACTGTATTGAGCGGGTTTTCAGGCCACGGAAGCTACAGTTCTGTCACCCGAAGGAGCTGATGGAATGTGCCTTTGACATTGTGACGCCGGGGCCGAGCAGCCTGCTGCCAGACGCCGAGGTCATCTACACCGTAGCCGAGATCATCCAGGAGTTCCCGGGGCTGCAGGTCAGACTGAACTCCCCTCACAGTCTGGTCTGCTCCACTCACAGTCACAGCTCACGATCCACATCTTGAGTCAGGAGGTCGTGGGTTCGAGCCCCACATCTGGGCATTTTTGAGCTCACAGCCTTGGCTGACGCTCCAGTGGAGTGCTGGGGGAGCACAGCGTTGTCAGAGACGCCGTCCTTTGGGCGGGACGTCAAACCGTCGGTTCGGTCTGTTCAAGTCTACGTTAAAAATCTCAATTCAAAATCATAAGGGAGTTTCTCCTGGTGACCTGGGCAAATAGAATAGCCATTTGTAGATGATTGTGGTGAGCAAATTGGCTGCTGTGTTTACCCACAAAAGCATTTGGTGTGTGGCATCAAGGGAATTGGTTGGAAGGTACAAGGGGCATCTGTCCCATATTGTTGACTCTTATCGGTACCTCTGAGTTGTAGTGGACACCAGCCTCAGCCTGGACAGTATCCTGAAGGATGGTGCTGAGAAGGGGCGAAGGGCTCTCTGGCCTTGCTCATCCCTCTTCAAGGACGGGCAGGTCAGGCTTCCAGGGTATCAAACCCACGTGATAACACGTGTCTGTGTTGTTCTCAGGCCAGGAACTACAGTGTGTACCTGAACCACACGGTGTTGCTGCGAGCCGTGCTGTTACACTGCGGTGTCCCCGAAGACAGGCTGCCCCTCGTCTGCAACATCCTGTACGACACCTCGGTGAGTAACACCCCCTTCACTCTCCCCAACCCCGCTCGGAAACTTTCCCTCCATCCCTCATTCTCCCCTCACTCCCCCTCCCCGCCACTCCACTCCCCCTCCCCCCCACTCCTCCCCCATCCCACACACCCCTGGAATTCCCTCACTCACTCTTCCCCCTCCCCCCACACCCCCCCCCCCCACCGCCTGTCCCCCATCCCCTCCGCAGTGGGTTTTGCTCCCTCCTCACTCAGCAGATGACGCTGCTCGACTCTGTGTAGCTGATGATTTTCTATGTTGCAGACCGGGAAGCTGACCAGAAGAGAGGCCGAGGCCAAGCTCTGTAACTTGTCTCTCTCCCCAGGCATCGTGAGTACTGCTGCCTGCTGCTACTGGTGGTGCTGGGTGGGATGCTGGGTGGTGGTGGGTGTGAAGAAGGAGGTGGCTTTGTTTTGTGTGTGTACGTGGGAGGGGGCTGCTTGGTGGGTGGGGAGGGTTATTGGAGGTCACTCTGTTTGGGTCAGACACATGGGAGGTTTTTCTTGTTTGCTGGATATCATACTGACATCTCTACCTTTTTTTGTGTCAACGTACAACGTGCTTGTGTGTGTGTGGATGCACCTGGGTGTGTATGGTTATGTGTGTGCGGTTGGTGCGTATGTGTGTGTGTGTGTGTGTTGAGCGGTTGGTGTGTAGCTGACACGGCTGTACAAGTATCTTGAGGAGCAGGTGGATGTGCGGGAGCTGCCGACTGTGTTATTGCCAGTGACGCGAGGCCAGGGGCCCGCCTCTGTGATGGCGGAGCAGGGTCTCAGGGAGCTCCAGGAGGTCACAGACCTGCTCCGGAAACTCAGCTTCAAACTGCAGGTCAGAGCCAGTGGGACTCCCCCCCCCCCCCCCCCCCCCCCCCCACCCCCCCCCCCCCACCCCCACTCCCCCATCTCCTCTCCTCCCTCATACATGGAGCTCCTGTAGCTCAATGGTTAGAGCGCTCGCCCAACAAGCGTGAGACCTGTGTTCGAATCCAGGCAGGCAGGGCGAAACCTTGGACAAGTTTCCTTACTCCGCACGCCTGATGATAATCCCTCCAAAAAAAACACAATAATAAAAATTGGTCATTTCAATCTTTGACTGTTTGTGGGGAGGCTGCTGTGCGCAATTGGCTGCCACATTTTGCCCACAAATATACAGTCAATTCACTTTACAGTATATGCTGTGAAGCGCTTTGAGACGTCGATAAGATGTGAGAAGCGGTTTATCAAATGCAGGAATTATTAGATACACACACACACACACACACAGCTCCCACGCACCCCCCCACACCACACACACAGCTCCCCTTCCACATACACATACACACATACGCAGCTCCCCCACCAGTGATGCTCTCTCCCGGCAGGTTGTGGTGAGCCTGGGGCTGGTGTACAAGGTGCAGCAGCACAGTGGCCTCATCTTCCAGTTCATGGCGTTTGTGCGGCGGCGACAACGCATTGTCCCTGATATCCTGGCCGCCGGCGGCCGGTATGACAGCCTGGTGAGTGAGGGGGAGGGGGGGAGGGGGGGGAGGGGGGCAGAGGACGATACGATAGTTTAGTGTCCTGCTTGGGTGTGGTTGGAGACGTGGGATTGGTCAGGTGGTGGGGATGGAGCTGAGCCCTGATTGCGTTGGGACGTCCTCCCGATGTGAAAGGCGCTCCATAAATGTAATTTTGTTGTTGTTGTTGTTGGGACCTGGGCAGGTTTCTGACTGTGATGCTGTCTGTGCAGATGCTGGAATTCCGAGGCCCCCAGGCCACAGGGCCCTGTCCCTCTGCTGTGGGTGTCAGTCTGGCCCTGGATAAAATCTCATCCATACAGTGCACCACCACAGACATGGTCAGTGCATCCGTGTGTGTCTGTACGTGTGTGTGTGTGTGTGCTGCAGATCAGCCTGTGTCCCTGTGTGTTTGTGACGGTGTGTGATGGGGTGTGTGACGCAGGTCGGCCTGTGTCACTGTGTGTTTGTGACGGTGTGTGTGTGTGTGTGTGACGGTTGTGTGTGCTGCAGGTCGGCCTGTGTCGCTGTGAGACGCTGGTGGTTGCTGTGGGACGCCTGTCCATGGACCGAGCTCTCAACATTGTCCACAAGCTGTGGGCAGCGGCTATTCCTGCCGAGGTGCTGTACCACGTCTCTCAGGTAACCTCAGCGAAACTCACCCCATCCCCACCCCCGTGGTTTACAGGACTCATTTAGTGGTTAGAGCACTCGCCTCATAAGCAAATGGACCTGGGTTTTATTCCCGGGCAGGGCAAAACATTAGGCCAGTTTCCTTACTCCTCACGCCTCTGTTTACCTAGTAATTAGGAACCCAGTTGCCAGTCGATTGGCAGATCACTTTGACAGAGGTTCCAAATGTCCTTCTGACATGATAGGCGCTACAGAAATATAATTTTGTTGTTGTTGTATTTACGCCTTAAAAAAAACTTAGGTCACTCCATCCTCGACTATTTGTGGAACACTGCTGTTGGCAATTGGCTGCTGCGTTTCGTCCACAAAACATAGTCAATTCACTTTACTGCATATAATAATCCTTGCATTTGATATAGCGCATTTCACGTCTTCTAGACATTTCAAAGCGCTTCACAGAATACACTGTAAAGTGTATACTTGTGGCGAAACGCGACAGCTAATTGCGCACAACAGTGTCCCACAAACAGTCATGGATTGAAATGACCAATTTTATTGTTGTGTTTTTTTCGGAGGGATTATTATTAGGCATGTGGAGTAAGGAAATGTTGAAGCCTGCGATTGATTGAGTGGGACGCAGGTAAGCCTTTTGAAATGTATCAAAGATGCGATAAGGGGCTATATCAAACAAAAAGATTATTAGGTGAGGCAGTAAAGTGGGGAAGGGGAGTGTGACGCAGGGGCAAGTGACGGACGTGTTGGTTGTTACAGTCACAGGAGGAGGTGCAGGAGCTGTGCAGACAGACAACCATCAGCTACCTGGTGCTGGTGTCCGACAAGGAGAGCAGCCACGTCAAGGTACAGGGCCCTTGTTTTTCTCCCCCCACCCCACCCCCCTCCCGCCCCCCGCGCCCACCAACACACAGGTGTCATTTCTAGCACTGACTCACACACACTGAACTACAGTTGCGGTCTCTGACACCGCCCCACCCACCCCTCCACACACACAGGTGTGATTGTGGGCACTGCCCCACCGCCCATCCGCCCGCCCCCTCCCCCACACACAGGTCTCTGGTACAGCCTCCCTAACACACACAGGTGCGGTCTCTCACAGACACACAAGCCCCCCCCCTCCCACACACACACACACCCCGCACACATATACACACACAGATGCTGTCTCTAACACTGATACACACACCCACATACACACACACGTACAGTCTCCTGAACGCACTGAAACTGCCCTCCCCTCACACACAGGTTCGGTCTCAGGAGCGGGAACGACAGGTAGAGAAGCGAGTGCCAGAGGCAGAGCTGGTGGAACACATAACCCAGAAGCTGCGGAGTAAGAGTAGTGACGAACGTGGCAGCAGGTCAGCTCCGCCCTGGGGACGTGGTCACTGGGTAGAGGGCGGTGGGGGCCATGTGGTCACTGTGGTGTAGTCTGGGGGAGCATGTCATCACAGAGGTGTTGATCACTGGGGAGCAGATGGTCACGGGGGTGGGTCTTAACGGGACGTCTCCAGAATGAGGAGCTCGTCATACAAAAATAAGAACAGGAGTAGGTCAATCCCACCAATCAGAGAACGTTCTCTTTATCCCTATTCTCTGTTTCCTGCCTCCTAACTAATTACCAAGCCATGTCACAAGGTTATCTCTGATTCCATGTGCTTTCATTTTTGCTAAAAAAAACTCTTGTGCGGAACCTTATCAAATGCCTTCTGAAACTCAGTAGACGACATCCATGGACACTCTCTTACATGATCATGTTAGTGATCTCAAAAATAATCAGATAGATTCGTCAGACATGACCTACCATTCACAAATCCATGCTGACTCCCCTTGATTAGTTCATACTTGTTTAAATGGTTAGCCCCTCTGTCCCTGATGAGAGATTCCAGTAAGTTACCCATAACTGAAGTTAAGCTGATAGCTCTGTAGTTACCTGGTTTCTCCCTCCGTCCTCAAATAATGGAGGGACATTTGTGATTTTTCCAATCCAAGGGCACAATTCCCGAATAGTCAGATCTTTGGAAAATTGTGACAAAAGCAGCTGAAATTTCCTCCCCTACTCTTAAAATCCTGGGATGGAGATTTATCAATCTTTAGTCTCATTATTTTCTCCATTACCATTTATTTAAATTTGTATTAATTTTGTGGTTGTATTTTGGTTGTTAAATTTCTATGCAATTCATTAAGTACTTTTCTTTGAATTCCCTTTTTGCACCTCTCATTACTCTGTATCTCTTTGTTGCTCTTTATAACTCTGTATAACTTGTCGCCGGTGGTGCTGTGGGGGATGGAGGCCACTGTGACTGACTAAGTGACCGGCCCAATGACGGTCTCACTGACTGGTTGTGTTTCAGGGAACCGCCTGACGTCCCCTCCTCTCAGAGCATGAAGGGAAACATCGCCAGCGTCACAGGTAAACCACACCCCCCAGGTAAGCCCCATCTTCCCTCAGTGTTAGCCACACGGGTCTGGCTAGCTGACACTGGATCTGTTGTTAGGTTGGATGGTAGAGAGGGCGTGACAGTTAGTGTCTGTGATGGTGACGGTGTGACTTTCCTCCCCAGGACTCTCTGAATCACATGGCAGCGCCATCGTCCCCAACGTGACCGTGGTCGCCCCAGAAAAGCTTTCCTCCAGCGCACGGCGTCGATCCGAGGCTCAGGTAATCTGTGCCACCCATTACTGTACCCCGCCTCCCCTAGCCCATCATCTCCCACTCCAGCCCTCCCCTCCCCCCCACCCCCAGCCCCTGTCTCTCTACCTATCGGTCCCCTGTCTCCACCCAGCCGCCTGTAACCGGCCACCTGTCCACCACATTCTCTCCGCAGGTTCTCTCCAGACTCCAGACCTTTGTCAGTAACCTGCAGTTGAAGAATAACGACATTGAAGTCCTAGCGGTGAGTGGCTGAGGGGCCAGGAGGGGATGGCGGGACTAGGCAGAGGAGGGTGCCGAAGAGAGTGGCCAGCTGGGGGAAAGGTCAGGCGGGGAGTGGCATGCTTGAGTTTGGGATGCGGGAAGGAGGAAGAGGAGGGGAGGTGGGGTAAGTGTTTGGGACGGAGGAGTGTGTGACAGATATTCTCACTCCAATTCACAGATTGATGTGTCAAAGGAGACTCTGATCAGCTTCTTAACTCTGGAGGTAAGATTCACATCCCCATTCCCTGCGCGCTCTCTCTCCTCATCGTGTCTGTGTTGGTGCTCATTCGCTCCCTCACTGGAGCTCTTTCCTCTAATCCCATTCCCTGCTCTCTCCCCGGTAGCTCAGTGGTTAGAGCACTCGCCTTGCAAGCAAGAGACCTGAGTTTGATTCCCGGCAGGTCTGGGTGAAACCTTGGGCAAGTTTCCTTACTCCATATGCCTGATAATAATCCCTCAAGTAAAAAAAAAATGGTCATTTCAATCTATAATTGTTTGTGGGATACTGCTGTCCACAAAAACCCAGTCAATTCACTTTACAGTATATTCTGAGCAGCGCTTTGAGATGTTTAGAAGAGCACTATATCAAATTGCAAGGATTATTATTAGTACCCATGCTCACTTCCCCCACGAGAGCTCTCCCCACGAGAGCTCTCCAATCCTGTCCTCGCTCTACCCATCAAGTGTCTGCTTGGACACTTTGTCTCTCCTACAGCCTTCACTTTGTCTCTTCTACAGTGTGATGGGGATGAGGAAAGTTTTGATGTCAGTGTGCAGCAGCTGCTGTCCCGCTCCCAGAAGCAGCGATACCTCAAAACCATCTGTGATGAAATCCACCACTTCAAATTAATTAAGAGGTGAGAGTTTCTGTCACTTAGTAAGTCTGAGTGTATGTATGTGACCGAGCCTCTGGGTATATGTTGGTCTGTGTGTATGATCTATGTGTGTATGTACGATCTGTCTATGTGATCTGAGGATGGGTGGGTGGGGGGGTGGGTCTGTGTCTGTCTGAATACTATATAATTTGTGTGTCAGTGTGCTCCGCACATCGATCTGTGTCCTGGTGTATGGGCGAGTGAGTGAGTGTGTGTATATGTGTTTGTGTGAGTATATAGGTGGTGTTTTCACTGGGACCTGAGCTGTAACCTATGCTCTGCTCTCCTCAGGGTGTCTGTGCTGGTTCTGTACAGCTACAGAGTTGATTACTACAAGACCATCTTCTAGCGGAGGTCGGCCGAGCAGTCAGTGAGTGACTGAGAGCGGTGGCATGGGCGGTGCCAGGCGTGGCCAGTCCCTTTTATACCATCAGGAACTGAGGAGCACTGAGCTGCCCAGCGACAGTAACTATCAGAGTGCTGCTGTGTCGCTGTGGGGCAGGCTCCAGACTAATGGGATGGGCTGGGTGTGGAGAGGTTCACTCCCGGCCACTGCTTGCCTTCAGCAGCTACCTGACTTTCTGTATCATCTGACCCCACTCCCCCCATCGAGAGCGAGCGCAGCCTGGCACCCCGTGACTCAGAGGCCCTCCAGAGTGGGGGATGGGCGCTGGAGCCTGTCTCAGCTACAGGACCATGGAGAAACCTTTAGTTACTGTTCATATTGATGCCATCCACTGTGGGTGGGCAGAGAGACAGATGTCCGCTATGGATGGCCAGACAGGCAGGCAGACAGACAGATAGACCCCGCTGTGGGTAGACAGACCAGATGCCGGTGGTGGTCGACCACTGTGCGTGGTGTCAGTAATCGCAGAGATGTGAAAAATACCCGAGCTGTGAATTTTTTGTTCTATTCTCTGAGCTTTGGAGCCATTTCAAACGAATAAACCAGTTTTACATTTACACCACGCCTCATGTCAGGGCTTTCACAGGCTGGGGCTGGCCTGAGAGGGACAGTCCAAGCTCGATGGTAGAGTTGGGTGGGGCCTGGGAATGTGGGAAGATGTTTAACATCTTTGTGGACCACAATAAAATGACATTTGTAGATTGCTTTTCATGTCAGGAGGGCGTCCCAAGGCGCTGAGCAATCAGTGGGTCAGGACCCAAACTTGGGGGAAGAGAGTTAGGACAGCACCTCTGCCCACAGCGCTTGACCTCCAAGTCCTGAGGTAGATCTTAAAGCCATGACTTTCTCACTTGGAGGCAAGTACGACCGACAACCTGAGTTAGTTAGTTACTGACGTATAGAGAAATGCTATCAAATAATTACCATTAGCTGAAGAGACAAGTTGCCCTTTGTTCAGAAGATTTATCAACGAAGTTTAATCTTTACTTTGAGAGATTCACACTAAGGAAGATTGAGTGTTGTCCACCCCAGGGCTCACTGTCCCCACTCCACCCCAGGGCTCATTGACCTCTCCTCCACCCCAGGGCTCATTGACCTCTCCTCCACCCCAGGGCTCACTGACCTCTCCTTCGCCCTACGTCTCACTGTTCTCTCCTCCACCCCAGGGCTCACTGTCCTCTCCTCCTCCCCAGGGCTCTCTGACCTCTCCTCCACCCCATGTCTCACTGTTCTCTCCTTCGCCCCATGTCTCACTGTTCTCTCCTCCACCCCAGGGCTCACTGTCCTCTCCTCCACCCCAGGGCTCACTGTCCTCTCCTTCAACCCAGGGCTCACTGTCCTCTCCTTCAACCCAGGGCTCACTGACGTCTCCTCCTCCCCAGGGCTCTCTGACCTCTCCTCCACCCCATGTCTCACTGTTCTCTCCTTCGCCCCATGTCTCACTGTTCTCTCCTCCACCCCAGGGCTCACTGTCCTCTCCTCCACCCCAGGGCTCACTGTCCTCTCCTCCACCCCAGGGCTCACTGTCCTCTCCTTCACCCCAGGGCTCACTGTCCTCTCCTCCTCCCCAGGGCTCTCTGACCTCTCCTCCACCCCATGTCTCACTGTTCTCTCCTTCGCCCCATGTCTCACTGTTCTCTCCTCCACCCCAGGGCTCACTGTCCTCTCCTCCACCCCAGGGCTCACTGTCCTCTCCTTCACCCCAGGGCTCACTGTCCTCTCCTCCTCCCCAGGGCTCTCTGACCTCTCCTCCACCCCATGTCTCACTGTTCTCTCCTTCGCCCCATGTCTCACTGTTCTCTCCTCCACCCCAGGGCTCACTGTCCTCTCCTCCACCCCAGGGCTCACTGTCCTCTCCTCCACCCCAGGGCTCACTGTCCTCTCCTTCACCCCAGGGCTCACTGTCCTCTCCTTCACCCCAGCGCTCACTCTCCCCTCCTCCAATTCAGTGCTCACCATATCCTCCATCGCAGAGCTGACTGGTGTCTCGAATTTATAGCTCCCTGTCTCCAGCTCAGTGTTCGCTGTGCTCTCGATGGAGCTGCTGTGTTGCACATCAGATAACTTGTGTGATATGTGCACCACAGAGCTGCTCAACAATTCCTCCACCACTGAGCTCTTGAGCAGATCCTGCATCAATGTTTTCTTCAGTGGCTCCTCCACCAGCTCGCTGCTGCGTAACTCCTCCATCACAGACTTGCTGATCAGCATCTCCAACATGGACGGGCTCAACCACTGCTCCAAGTTAGAGTCCCTTCCATTCTTTTCCTTCCCTGAGTCATTGCTAGCCTCCTCCACCTCAATGTTGCTCGAGGTTTCCTCCTCCCCAGAGCTTATTGGTATAGTCTCCTCTATCTCCTCAACCTCAGAGGGTCTGCTAGCCTCCACCGCCTCAGGGCCCTCATCTGACTCTTCCATCTCAGAGCTGCTGCTAGGCTGTTCCACCACAGATTTGTCAATTTCCTCCTCCACCACAGGGCCCTCAATTTCCTCCTCCACCACAGGGCCCTCAATTTCCCCCTCCACCACAGGGCCCTCAATTTCCTCCTCCATCATAGGGCCCTCAATTTCCTCCTGCATCACAAGGTCTTCAATTTCCTCCTCCACCACAAAACTCTCACTTTCCTCCTGCACCACAGAACTCTGAATTTCCTCCTCCGCTGTAGAGATCTCATTTTCCTCCACTGCAATGATTTCAATTTCTTCCTCCACCAAAGAGCTGACGGGGGATGCTGACTGCGCTCCAGTCACGATGGCTTGCTGAACCAGTAGTTCTGACGGTTTCAAGGCTATTGGCTCAGGTGCTGCTGGGTAGCAGGGATGGGGGATCCTGGGCAAGGCTTTCTCAGTCACCAGGCTTCTGGCTGTGATCCCAATCCACTCTGCGTATCCTGGCCCTTCATCCTGTTTCTTGGCCACCTTCTTGCTGCACGTCAACAGGGAGGTGCTACTCTGCTCCAAAATTGCCTGCAACCAGGGGCAGCCGGGTCAACACTGAGACACGCAGCACTGGGACACGTGATACTGAGTCATAGGGCATGTAGTGATTGGGACATGTAGTGTCTGGACACTGAGTTCCCTGCTGTAGTTGTGTTGGGGATAGGGGTATAGAATAATGAGCAGCGTGTGTCGGGACAGGCTGGAAGTGTGAAGGGTGTCAGGGTGGGTGGGCGGGTGGGTGAGCGGGAGGAGAACTGACCTGTATCTGAGGGTCGGAATCAACGATTCGGTCTTTCGATGGATACGCCAAGGCTAAAATGTGAAATGTTGTTGTAGATCGTGTGACCAAAAGAGGTTTCAAGAGATACATTACCCCAAACATATCCCACCCCCATACAACCATCTGCTCATCCACCCCAACCCACTCCCCACCCCCCCACCCCCCAACCATCATCTCCCCTCACCTCCCCCATCCACCCCCAAACTCTCCACCCCACCCAAACCCTCCACCCCAACGTACATTTGTATAGCGCCTTTCACATTGATAGAATGTCCAAAGTTGTTGGGTAGTCAGGGATTTGGACTCAAACTGGTGATTGGGATCCGGAGGAATGGAGGGTAGGGTAGGAGGGTGGCGAAGGCTGGGGGTGAGTGTATCTGTGGATGTCAGTGTGTGTGTGTCTGATTTCTTACTGTCCAGGTAGTGCTCTATGTAGTGTCTGTTCTGTAGTTTTTTCAGCTGATCAGGCTGTTTCTCTAGGTTTATCCTTTCAAACTGCTCGGAGACGTTCTGCGTGATCTCCTCCAGCCTGAGCAGTTTCCACAGGAGCAATTCCTTCTTACACAGTACTTTGACCTTCCAGACAGCAACAGAAGCATCAAAAACAGCAGTTTACAGAGGGCACCAGTCACAGAGGGGGGGGGGGGGCGAAATATTAACAGTTTGGCAGGTGGAGAATGTGGTGTCGGGAGGAGAACAGGGTAAACAGGAGAGCGAGATCGGAGATGGTCACGGAGCGAGGGAAGAGTCTCCCTGATGTTCTCGGACCAAAGGTGCTGCTGCTACTGGACGGTAAAGGTGCCGGGAAAAACTGCCGATTCCAGGGCAAGGCCAACAAGGTGCACAAACGTGCCACGGTGGAGGTTTTGCTGTGGAAACACCTGGAAATCCCGGAAACGAAGGAGGAATAGAACCCAGAGTATCCGACAGACACAGTCAGAGAGAGAGAGAGAGAGAGAGAGAGAATGTAAAACGGGCTAACATACAATCTGGGCTAAATAACTTATGTTCTAACCCGTAATTCTCTAAATATTGGGTGGAAGAACATGACGCATGATGCCACTAATACTGCACTCCGCTCAATACTGATTTAACAGAACTCGCATCTAATTTATCCACATTTTAGCCCAATCCTGCACGTGTCTACCCGCTTGTGAAACCACTTCTGTTTATTTAAGAGTCCTATAACTTAGTGGTTAGAGCGCTTGCCTTGCAAGCGAGAGACCCGGGTTCAATTCCCGGCAGGTCAGGGCGAACCCTTGGGCAAGTTTCTTTACTCCACACGCCTGATAATAATCCCTCAAAAAAACACAATAATGAATTGGACACTTCAATCCACAGCTGCTAATGGGACACTGCTGTGCACAATTGGCTGTCGCGTTTCACCCCACAAAGTATACAGTCAATTCACTTTACATTGTATTCTGTGAAGCGCTTTGAGACATCTAGAAGATGTGAAAAGCGCTATATCAAATGCAAGGATTATTATTATGATATGAGAGTGAGGATCTTGGAAGTCAATCAGCTGGGATCCTGGAGAGGGCAGAAGTGATGGACATGTGGGTGAGGATAGAGGTTTGGAGATCAGAGGATAAGGTAGGGTGTGGAGGTGACCAGGTGGGTTTGATGTAAGGTGAGGTACAGACAGGTGGGTGGGTGATGAGCTGATGATAAAGTAATCTCAGTAGAGAAGAAAGGTGGAGGTTGGAGTCAGCAGTGAGGAGACGTTGACATGAGCCATTGGAGCCTTCTATACCAGCCATTGTGGTTTGAGCGCTTGGCTCGGTTGGAGTGGGGGGGATGGGAAGTGGGACATACCTGATTACTGATTTTCTGGATCAGCTCCTGGTCCATTTCAGCACTGATGTCCAACTCCTGGATCGCTCGCTTCACCTCCCTGCAGATACAGCCTGTGTCACATCCCCCCGTCACACAATTCCCGTGTTACACACTTCCCATGTCATACACTCCCTGCTTCGCACACTCGCCAGTGTCACACACTCCCTAGTGTAACGCACTCATGTACTCCCAGTGTCACTCCCAGTGTCACTAGCTTTGGGGCTGAGTGGGGACGGTGGTAACCTACCCTCGCACTAGGTGATGTGGTTCAAGGAGGAGCCTGTCTCTGAGCACGGCTTGGACGTGGGAATCGCGGAGGCCGAGGCTAATTATGCTGTTACAGGCCTCGATGCGCACCCCGGGCTCATCCTCGTAATGAACCGCCCACAACAGCAGCTCCTTCAGCTCCTCCGTCACATGCCCAATGGCTCCCAGTGCTGCCCAGAAAGAGAGAGAGAGAGTTGCCTGTGAGAGACATGGGAAATCATCACCTCCCCCACCCCCTCCAAACACATTGTCAGCACAGGCAGGCTGGGGAAGTGTCCCATTATCATACGCATTATCCTTCAGATGAGACGTTAAATCAAGGTCCTACCTGTAGCTCCTATAGCTCAGGGGTTAGAGCCTAAAACGTGATACTCGTGTTCGAATCCAGGCAGATCAGGGCAAAACTTGGACAAGTTTCCTTACTCCACACACACGCCTAATAATAATCCCTCCAAAAAAACGCACAATAATAAAATTGGTAATTTCAATCCACGACTGTTTGTGGGGACACTGCTGTGCACAATTAACTGCCATGTTTCACCCACAAATATACAGTCAATTCACTTTACAGTACATTCTGTGAAGTGCTTTGAGACGTCAATAAGATGTGAAAAGCACTATATCAAATGCAAGGATTATACATGAGAAAATAAGAACTAGGAGCAGGAGTAGGCCATTCGGCCCCCCGAGCCTGCCCCCATCATTTAATGAGATCATGGCTGATCTTCTAATCTAACTCCACCTACCTGCCTTATCCCCATATTATTATTATTATTATTATTATTATTATCTGTGTCTTTTCAGGTGGATCTTCAAGGTCCTGCAGCACTACTCAAGAAGAGTAGCTGTTTGTGGGATGTTGATGCACACAAACATACACTTTACAGCAAACCTTGTGAAGCACTGTCGGACAACAACTTGCCTTAATATATTGACTTGGAAGGTCAGACCAGTCACTTGGGACAGGGAATCTTCCCATCCCGCCCATGCCGGTCAGCATCTCAAAACACTTAACAATGATAGAGGCCGAGCCAGGGTGAGGGGGAAGGTCAAAGGGAAAGGTCTTCAGGACAGTTGGATGGTGTGATTAAGTGCTCTTATCAGATGTATTTCACTACACTAAATTATCCTAACATAGACTAGGAACAGAAACAGTAAAGGGCAATGAGGGGGGAAGAATTCGGGAAATGTATACAGAAGAACTTTCTGGATCAGTGTGTTTCCAGCCCCACAGGGAAGGAAGCAGAGCTGGATCTAGTTCTAGAATGAAGTGGGGCAAGTGGACAGTATGTCAGTGGGAGAGCATCTGGACAACAGTGAGCACAATCATACCTCGTACCCTCTGCCCAATCATCGGAGGCCGCACTTTCAGTACCACACAACAAAACTCTGGAACACTCTCCCTCAATCCCTCCACCTTGCCGCCTCACTCCCCTCCTTCAAGGCCTGCCTGAAAACTTTCCTCTTTGAATGTGGTTAAGGCCACCTCTACCGCACCCACACCCCCACCCACACCTAGCCACCCACTCCCCAGCTCAGATTCAGACTCCACCACTGTTACACACTCAGAGATGCTACCCTGCATGGAGGGTGCTATATAAGTGCAAGTTGTTCAAGGTGGAAATAGTTTGGGTGTAGACTCAACATATTCTCATGAGGAGGAAAGGTAGAACATTCAAGGTTTCTCAGCCAGGCGGGACCACAGTATTCCAGGGCACTGATGATGCCAACACAGCCCAGCCTGGCTCGTCAACAGGACTTGGGAAGGTCACTGGAGATAGGGAATCTTCCCATTCCAACACAGGTGGCAATGCTTGGGGCGGGGCCAGGAGCAGCTCTTACCTTTGATGGCGTACGCCTTGATAGTCCACACCGGGTCTGACTGTATCAGTCGCTTCAGTTGAATGAGAACCTGCAGACCCCAGACCAGAGTCAGCATCTGCCATCAGCCCAGACCATCACCACACCCACCCACCCCCCAACCCAAGTCATCGTGCTCCCCGTTCCCTGAATCCTCCACTCCTGTTACCGCCCAATTGCTCAGCCACCCTCCCCATCCCCGCCCATCCCACCACCTAGGGTCATTCTCCCACTCATGGCCCCCTCACTCATCCCCCATTCTGCGGCCCCATCCCCCATTCGTTCCACTTGCCCCCGTACCCGCTGGTCCTTCACACGCAGGGCAACAGCAGTCAGGCAGGCTTCACGCCGAACACAGTTGAAGTCGCTGTTGAAGCAGGACAGGAAGGGCCCGAGCAGCTTCCCCGTCATTATCCCCAGCTGCCCCAGGTGGGCCAGCGCCTCCACACGTATCCGATTAGTGCCGTTCACCAGCCGCTGCCTGGGGTGGGCAAGGCACCGGTCAGTAGCAAACACATAGACATATATATACAATGCCATGTACACACCAACAGCACTCACATAGCCAGTCACACACACACATACTAAAATGTGGAGTTGTGTAGTTCAGTGTTTAGAGCGCTCGCCTCAGAAGTGAGAGGATCTAGGTTCAATTCCCGGCCGCGTAAAAAGTTGAGCAAGTTTATTACTCCACACGCCTCGGTTTACCTAGCAGTGGGTAGGAACCCAGTTGCTGGTGGATTGCTTTTCCGAGGGTAATAACCCCTTCAAAAAATAATAATGATAATTTGGTCACTCAATCCATGACTGTTTGTGGAACTCTGCTGTGTGCAATTGGCTGCAGTATTTTGCCCACAAAATACAGAGTCAATTCATTTTACAATATCTTCTCTGAAGTGCTTCGAGGCGTTTCACAGACATGATAAGGAGATGTATCAAAAGCACATACTATTATTATCATACCCCCCCACATTCACAACACACACACACAGACAGTCAGTCACGCACACACACACACGCAATACACCCTGCACCGCCCCCACAAACACACACAGCCAGTCAGTCTCACACACACACACTGATGATATACACCCCCCCCCCGCAGTATACCGGAGCTGGTCATGCACCACCTTGCCCAGCCCAAGGATGCCCAGGGTGCTGGCAGCCGCATGACGCACGTGGCTGTTCCAATCGTTCCACATCACGTAAACCATCTTATTGGTCAGATCCTGCAACCAGCACAACAGCTTATACACTCAGTATAGGCTCACGCACAGGCTCACGCACACTCATTATACGCTCATACACTCACCGTACACTCACAGAGCTCACGCGCAATGCACACTCACACACGCAGTGCACTCACATTCTCAATGTACACACACAGTGCATGCTCACAGCTGTGTGCGCACACACAGCTCAAAGCGATCTCACATAGCTCAGTGCACACACTCAGTGCAAACTCACTCAGCTCACTGCTTTTCTCACCTTTAAAACCCTCTTAAAAATTCATCTCTGTTCGAGCCTCCGGCAGTGACAGGCTGTACTCCACCGAGGACAAGTCGGGCCTTCAGCCTTTGTGCCCCCCTCACCCCTACTCTCTAAAACTCCAGCACTGATTACCTTCCCTTCATCCCTTCAGTGTCCACCTCAAGACTTTCCTTGTAACATACAAGGAAACCCATCACTGTGATCAGGGCGAGGGTGGGCGGGAGGGTGCGCACAGGAACCCATCACCATGCTTCGGAGTCTCCAAACAGACCAAGAGTTCCACATGTGTATGGAAATGGGAATTCCCATGTCAGGAATGGAATGTTCCCTCTCCCCCTGGGAGGGACGGTCCCCGCTGACATAACCCTGGTGAGGGTGTGGTCGGTGACACCCACCTGGTTGATGTGCCCGGTGACACCCACCTGGTTGATGTGCCCGGTGACACCCACCTGGTTGATGTGCCCGGTGACACCCACCTGGTTGATGTGCCCTTTGAGCCGAGACAGCACATTGAAGGTCAACACTTTGTTTCTCCAGTTACTGCTGTTCAGCTCATCAGCCAACAGGGTGTGCACGAGCATCTGCGAGAGAAGACGGTCACTAGACTACAGTGCACACTGGCACACTGAGCGGCTGTGGCTGCGGGGAGGGTGAGGTGGGGGCAAGTGTGATGTTTGCGTGTCAGCTTGGCTTGGTCATTCACACTCTCGTCTCGGAGTCGGGACAACAAAATTACATTGCCTTTCACATCAGGTACACACCAAGGTGCTGGATAATCAATGTTTCTCAGGATAGGGGAGGGTGGAGGGCAGGTGTGTGGGGGGAAAAGGAGGGTGACCGAAGGCGTGAAGCAGGTCGGAGCCAGCTGAGAGGAGGGAGCGGATGGGTTGGTAGGGGTTTAGGAGGTTGCAGAGGTAGAGGGGAACAAGGCCATGGAGTGCTTTGAAGGTGACGACCAAGATATTGAACTGTATCCTTTGAGTGATGGGAAGCCAGTTTAGTCGAGTGAGATGAGGGTGATAGGGTCTGTTACAAGAGAGGACATGGGCTGCAGAGTTCTGGATGATCTGCAGCTTATGGAGGGAGAAGTTGGGGAAGGCCAACAAGTTTAAAGTTTGCATTCAAGCCTGAATGTTACATTATGTTATGAATGAATTTTAGTGTTATTATAGTGCGTATATGCGAATTTCAGTGACCGGTGGTGTGAGACAATGGACAATGTTGCAGAGGTGGGGAAGGCAGAGCAGGTCATGGCACAGATGTGGGGTAGAAAGGGAATATTTGAGATTCAAATAATATGCCAAGGATCTGTCCTGGCTTAGTACTGTATGTTGGAATGTGCATCCGTGGATAGTGATGCTGTCAGCACTGCTGTCCTCCCATCTCGCTGTTCAGGTGGATGTTAAAGATCTCAGGGCACTATTCGAAAAGGGAAGGGAGTTTCTTCTTGTTTTCAAATCTCTCGCAAATCTCGCTTTCTGTCACCTTTTTCCCCCTGGCGTGGCCCCGGATCCGTTATTGGGAAGCGCTATATGATCCAAGTTGTTGTTGTGGTGGTGTCCTGGCCAACAATCCCTTGGATACCTATGATCTAGGGCTGTCTGTGGGACGTTGCTCTGCGCAAATTGGCTGCTGTATTCACCTACAAATACACAGTCACTTTTACAGTAAGTCCTGTGAAGCGTTTTGGGATGTCCACCGGACGTGAAAGGAGCTGTATCAAATGCAAGACTTATTCAGATATGCGTGTGTAAGGTGTGTGTGCGTGTTGGGGTGGTGGATGTGTGTGCGTGTTGGGGTGGTGGATGTGTGTGAGGTGCCTTCCAATGTCCTCCTGTGGAAAAAAGGCGCTATACAAATGTAATTTTGTTGTTGATACGTGTGGGGGGATGGGAGGGCGCGGTGTGAGAGAGAGGTGTGTGTGTGTGTGTGTGTGTTGGGGAGGGTACGTACAGTGTGCTTGCTGAGCTCTCCCAGGATGACACAGCACTGCTCAATAGTGTCCGGTCGTGGGCTGTCAAACAGACGCTTCACCAGACAGCTCACCACCAGGTAACTACTGTCCCCGCTCAGAGCCAGGCACTGTGCTGCAGCCCATCGATCAGCCTCATTCCCTGTCACACACACACACACACACACACAGTCAGCCTGACACACGCAAACACACACACACATCATCAGCCACACACTCCACACACATACAAACACCCACACCCCTCTCTCATTCTCGTACACAACAATAACAAAATAACATTTATAGAGCGCCTTTTATGTCAGGAGGACGTCCCAAGGCGCTGAACAGTCAGGGGTCTGGATCCAAGCACAGAGTGGTCGGGAGGGGAGGGAGAGAGGTGGGAGGGTGGCGGAAGGCAAGTTCGAAAAGAAGGGTCTTGAGACCGGCCTTGAAGGAGGGAGAGATTGAGAGAGAAGAGGGAGAAGAAGTCCGAGGAGGTGGAGCAAGAGAAGGCGAAACGGAGGTTGTAGTCGCCGAGGTTGATGAGGCGATTGGAGCAGAGGCAGAGGGAAGCGAGGAGCGTGGAGATGTCGGAGATGAAGATGGGGGAGGACACACACACACACGCACACACACACACCCCCATACAGAGTTTGACAAGACACCCACACAGCACGCTCCACAGGCACATCTAGAACTACCGAGCAGTGGATGAGGTGAGTGAGTAAGCGAGTGAGTGTCTGAGTTACTCACCGTGGTGGAGAGCTCCCTGGAGGATGGCCTGGATCTGTGGGTTAATGTCGCCCACCGCAGTGTGGCACAGGGCGGCTGCCACCTGCACATGCTCGTTGCTGCTGCTCAGAGCCTCCACGATCAGCGGCCACAGCTCAGCCGGCAATGGCTTCACATTCACTTGCCCTCTCACATAGCTTCCTAAAAGGGGTGGGGGGGGGGGGAAGGGGTCAGGGGGTCACACAGCCTGCGGTGGGGTGGGGTGGGGGAGGCACTGAATTCTGGAGAGTATTAGGCACAGGTTAATAAGGTGTTTATTGGGGGTAAAAACCACCTAGAGTGTGAGTTGGGGTAACTGCTGACATCTAACCAGCTATACCCACCCAGCCCGCCATTGATAAGCTTTTCCACTGCTTGTCCAGCTAGGACCACCCAAACTGTTAGGGCTACCGTGCAGGTGTGACCTGAACTGCAGATAAAAGGTTATAAACCTGTTAGATTGTTGATCTTGGGCCTGTTGACGGCTGCGTTGGCACAGGTTGCAAGGGCGATGACCTGAATGTGGTAATGCAGTGACGCAAGGTCTCTCTTCAAACATTCCACAGTCACATCTTGCCAGCGAACGTCTGCAGTAGAACGAGGGGGAACAGAAGGACATCACTCACCCTATTGCCCCTCTCACACCCTCTCCCCGCCCGGCCCTCTCCCCGTCGCGCCCCACCCTCTTCCCATCGTTCCCACACCCCCACCCCGGCACTCTCCCCATCACCCAAACAACCGCTCTCTCCCCGTCACCCCCCCCCACCCTCTCCCCATTGATTCCCCCTGCCTCTCCCCATCGCAACTCTCATTACAGGACTACAAGGGGGTAGGATGGGGGGGGTGAAGAGCGAGATGTGCGGAGGGGGTTATGAAGTTTTGTATATGCAGGGGGGGTGACTGTTATGTGGGGTAGGGTCTGTTACTGGTGGTTGTGCATATTGTGTGGGGGCAGGTTATATGAAGGAACTGGGGGTTAGGGGCAGGGGTGAGGGAGGTTTCACTGTACTTATTTTCCAGGCTTTCCTCCACTCCTCAAGGGTGTGAGAGAGGGTGAGCAGCTCCTCCCAGGTCTGGTAGGGCTCCCATATGGGCTTCAGGTGCTTGAGTCCATGCTGGGAATCAGCGGGCCTGAGGCCTGAGTCCGAGGTGTAATTGGCCACCGTGGGCAGCTCTGTCCATCGATGGGCACCTCGATTCATCTTCTGCGGGCCTGAGAGAGGGGGGCGGGTAGAGGCATGTCACCTTGGAAACCACAGGAGACCTCCCCAAAACAGCCCCAATCGCTCCCAAACTCCAACTCCCTCTCGAGCCCCCACCCCCCACAACTACCCCTAACCTCTCCAACAGCCCAATTTCCCCCACCCCACCCTACATGCAAACAACCCCACACACTCCTGGATGACCTCAAAAACACCCCCCAACCCAACACCTCCAGAAAACGCACACATAAACCCACATCCCCCCAAATCTTTTGTCCCAGTGACCCCTTCCCCCATCTCCCGCAAGGCCCCCATACCTGTGCTAGGTAGTCCCACGAGGTCAGACTGTTGGGAATGCCAGCTCGTCGGGGATTGAGGGAACATCTCCTGCAAGTGTTTTTTGTACTCAGAGTAATTGTCCATCAGAATCCAGCTGCTGTATCTGTGGTTGCGGTGAACCACCTTCACCCTGCCTGCAGCAAACAGTCACACAGTGTCACTCCGTCACACCGTCACGCACTGACATATCATACTGTCACTCCATCACATACCGTCCCACACCGAAACACAATCACTCCATCACTCACCATCACATCCATCAGCATTTTAGATGTTTCAGAGGCCATCAAATATTGAATATTTAATATCATAATCCACGTAATGTTTTTACCGAGACCCTACTGCATGTGAAGTCCTGTAGCTCAGTGGTTAAAGCACTCGCCTCGCAAGTTGAGGGACCTGGGTTCAATTCCAGGCGGGGCGAAAACTTGGGCAAGTTTCCTTATTCCACATGTCTTATAATAATCCCTCAAAAAAAACAATAATAAAAAAAACTGGTCATCTCAATCTATGACTGTTTGTGGGGACGCTGCTATGCTCAATTGGCTGCTGCGTTTCGCCCACAAACATACAGTCAAGTCACTTTACAGTAGATTCTGTGAAGCGCTTTGGGACATCTAGAAGACGTGCTATATGAAATACAGGGATTATCATTATTCTTATTTTGTTCCTGGATTTGCGGCCACGATAAACCACCTTCACCCTGCCTGCAGCACCCCCCCCCCACTGTCACTCTCCAGCTCTCACCGTCACACTCACTCACTAGCTATGCCATCACACCCATCACTCAAAGTCACACAGCACCATACGCCATCACTCATGAGTGTTCACTGTATGTGTGTGCGTATATTAGTGTTCACTGTGTGTATTCACCGTGTGTGTAACCTTACCAGAGTAGAGCTCTCTCTGAAACTGGTTGTCAGTGATGAAGGTGTAGGTTTGGTGCCTGGGACTGGTGACCTTTATCTTGGGAGTGGACAAGGCGAGATGTTTAACTGTTAGCCCGGCCGCCGTCTGGTTCACACCCCCCGGCTCCCCGTCTGAACTTTGTGTCTGCTCAAAGCCAGGTACCCTGTGGAGCATCAGGAACAAGAGGAGTCAAACACACACACACATAGGAAAAACAAGCATACAGACACAGACAGCTCCTGATGGGTGGGGCTGTGTCGTGCTTGTCAATGCTGTGCCGGGGGCTGTGCGCTGGGTTTGGAAGCTCTATGCTGAGCTACGATGTCCTTGGCTGGGTAACTGCACTGTGTTTTAGCAGGCAGTGCTGGAGGCTGCACTGAGCTGTGCTGGGCTGTGCTGGTGCTGTGCTGGGCCGAGCTGTTACCTGTAATAGGTGGGCAGCCCCGTCTCTGGGAGCTGTAGCTGCACAGGTGAAGCTTCCTGCCTCACCTCCTCGGGCGGCTGTTGGTAGTGGATGAAGTCGCTCTGGCTCATTCTCTCGTCGGTCACCAGCCCCACGGTGCTGGCTGAGCCGTACTGCTGGGTGAGGAGGGAGCTGAGCCTGGTCTTGGCCGGGCCAGCGGGGATCCGTTGACTGACCAGCCACTGCGCTGTGTTCTTACTCAGCCTCTTCACCAGAAACTCGTCCCACTTCACCGAGCCACGTGGCTGGTCTGGCTCTTCAGGTTCTGTCAGGGCGGCCAGGCGGCTGTACTCATCCTCTGTGGCCCCGGCTTCCGGCGCCTGGCACTCGAGCTCCGCGACCGGCGGCTGCGCGGGGCCTGAGGAGGGAGACCGGCTCCGCCGCCCCCGCCCTGAAGCCTCCCTGGCTCTGGCCCCGCATGTTGCACCTATCCTGCGGGTCCATATCCGCGTCTTGCGGCCTCTGGCCCTCCCCGCCGGCGGCACCACATCCCGGGGGTCGAAGATGCGGCTCAGGTCCCAGCGACGGTGAGGGAACGCGTCCGGGCCTCGAGCCTCCACCACATCCTCCGAGAAGCTGAGGGAGAGGGAAGCCGTCCTCACGTAGGCCTCATGCTGCCGCTGTTTGAAGCTGCCGGGGCCCGAGATGGGAGGCTTCTCAGCCGCGGGGCCCGGGCAGCTCTGCTCAGTGCTCGGCATCACACCCGCCTCCATGTTCAACCATTTCCTCACCATGACCATCAGTTGGGGGTGGGGGTGGTGGGGTAGGCACAGGCCAAACGGGCGCCCTCTCTGCCTGTCACTGGCGGAGCCACAGAGGGTCCACGGCTGTCAAGTCACACTCAACTGTGCTCGACTCCATCCGCCATTGGCTGTCCCACCCACAATTGACAGTGTCTCTCTGAGTTTAGTGTCATCTCACTCTCTCACTCACTCACACATATTTTCTCTTAATCTCTCACAATCTCTCTGGTTCCTATTGGCTCACGGTCTCTGTCTCTACAGTATTTATCTATTTATCTATCGATTTCCCTCCCGGTCTCTTTCTCTTGCCTAACATTGTGCACAAACAGTCTGTCACCTAGCAACAGTCACTTCCTGTTACAGCCAAGCAAGGTTCTAACCAATGTCACGGGGCCACCTCCCTCCCCTCTGCCCCATGTCCCCTTCTGCCCAGTAACTTTTCACGGCTGTAAGCAGCGGAGGAGGGAAGTCAGTGCTGTTTCTTGGCTGGAACCAAGTTGGAGGGGGTTGGGGGCAGATACATTATTGTACACGCGAACGAGATACCGCAGAATATTCAAGAGCCCTTCGCCCCCACCCAGCGATGCCCCCAAAATCACTCCCCTCCCCACCCAGAGATGCCCTCACCATCGCTCCCCTCCCCCACCCAGAGATGCCCTCACCATCGCTCCCCTCCCCCACCCAGAGATGCCCTCACCATCGCTCCCCTCCCCCACCCAGTGATGCCCCCACAATCACTCCCCTCCCCCACCCAGCGATGCCCTCACCATCGCTCCCCTCCCCCACCCAGAGATGCCCTCACCATCGCTCCCCTCCCCCACCCAGCGATGCCCTCACCATCGCTCCCCTCCCCCACCCAGCGATGCCCTCACCATCGCTCCCCTCCCCCACCCAGCGATGCCCTCACCATCGCTCCCCTCCCCCACCCAGAGATGCCCTCACCATCACTCCCACAATACTGAATATGAACAATGGTTTATTTACAAAATGGCCAAGCAAGCCTCAAAACTAACAGGCAGCTGGCTTTCCACAAGAATTCATCACAAAATCATCCCGCGTGTGTGCAGGCATGTGGTGTGTGTGTGACTGTGTGTGTGCGCCTGTGTAGGTGTGTGCTGTGAGTGTCTGTAGGTGTGTGTGTGTGTGTGTTGTGGTTGTGTAGGTGTGTGTCCGTCCATGTGTGTGTGTGTTGTGGGTATGTGTCTGTATAGGTGTGTGTAGGTGGATAGTCAACAGGCTACAAACACTGAGACCAGTTGTTATCGGACAAGCTATTTCTCAGAGACTTGATACACTGCATTTTGTTCGTCTGAAAAGCCCGATGACGAGGCCCTCAGACCATCACTGTGGTTCCCTGGCCCTCAGGCTGTCAATGAACACTGTATTGTTTTTGGTGCTGAACATTCACGAAACACAGGCGGAGAGAGGGACCTCACTGATCTGAGTGAGCACCATTTTGTGGGTGTGATGTGAGGGGGAGGGTGTTCAGGATCTACACAAAACCTCACTGCTCCTCAGGTATTTAACATCAACCCCAAACCTGATAAAAAGTACGAACTGCGATGTACAGAGCAGAATTACTATACAGAGGGTGGGGGGGGGGGGGGGGGAAGCACAAAGGAATGGACAGAATGCAGCACTCAACTCAGTTTTACTAAGAAATAAAATAAAAATCACCAAAATGTGTGTGGGGGGGGTTTTATACAGTGGCTACCTTCCCCTCTGGTCACACAGCCAGAGAGGGCTGGCCGAGAGCTGTGCCTGCACGCCCACCCGCCCGCCCGCCCGCCCGCCTGCGGCTCACAGTTCTCTGGGCACATGCAGTGGTCAGCCCGGGCAGGCCGGCCGGCGGGTAGGTGGGCGGCTCAGATGAGTCCTCTGCGCTTCTTGTAGTCCTCCAGGTTGAGGGAGCGCCGGGGAGTGCCATCTTTGACAGACGGAGTCTTGTTGCTGACAGACAGCGATTTGGATTCTGCAAAGAGGAAGGTGTTGAGGTGATGTTACGGCAGGAGCTGACACACAGAGCCCGGCGCTGTGTCAATAATTAGCTGACACTCGCAGTACAATCTTTCTTGTTGGGTGGACATTGCGTGGGACGTCCCAGCCCAGCGGACACTGTAAATGCTCGGCCCCCCCCTCCCCGACTCCATCCCGCCTCCCGACTGGTCCGCGCCCTCTGCCTCCCTCGTCTCTCCGTGCTCCGGCCTGCCTTCCCCAGCTCAGTTCCCCACCCTTCCCCCACCCGACTCAGCACCCCACTCCCCCCACTCGCCTTGGCCACCCCACCCTCCACCCCCGCCTCGGCCCTCACCCTCGCCTGCCACCCCCCACCCCTGCCTCGGCCCTCACCCGTCCCCCCACCACCGCACTGTGACTGACCTGTGTTGGGCACCTGCAGATCAATCTTGATGTCGAAGTCGTGTGCTTTGAAGAGGTCCTCAGAGAGATCGGAGTTGGACTTGGCGTTGCTGTCCTTATCCTTGCTGCCTGCCTGATCCTGCTGGGCACACACTGGGGTGAGGCGGCTGAATACAAACAGCACCACTACACAGCACCTTGGTCTACTGACCTCACTGTGCACTCACACACAGGGACACACTGCGCACTCACACACAGGGACACACTGCGCACTCACACACAGGGAAACACTGTGCTCTCACACACAGGGACTAACTGCGCTCTCACACACAGGGACTAACTGCGCTCTCACACACAGGGACTAACTGCGCTCTCACACACAGGGACTAACTGCGCTCTCACACAGGGACTAACTGCTCTCTCACACACAGGGAAACACTGCGCACTCACACACAGGGAAACACTGCGCACTCACACACAGGGAAACACTGCGCTCTCACACACAGGGACTAACTGCGCTCTCACACACGGGGACTAACTGCGCTCTCACACACAGGGACACACTGCGCACTCACAAACACAGACTCACTAATAATTTGGTCACTCGACCCACAACTGTTTGTGGGAACACTGCTGTGCACAACCGGCTGCCCCGTTTCACCCACAAAGTATAGTCAATTAACTTGAAAGTGTATTCTGTGAAGCGGTTTGAGACGTCTCAAAGACATGATGAGGCGCTGTATCAAAGGTGAGGATTATTATTACCATTTTGTTTATTAAAGAGCAAATAATTGCCGTGCTCACCGATTTGTTCAATTCCATAGGCAGGTCAGCCTCTGATCCGGACCCATACTTTGCATTCAAGTGAGCAATAATAGCAGCCTGGACAGCAGGATCCCGGGACTGTAGGAAAAAACACAGATACTGAAGGGCACCATCACAAGCAGCCAGGCACTGAGGCACAGAGAGCCAGGCACAGGCACTGAGCCACAGGGCACTGAGGCACAGGGAGCCAGGCATTATGCATTGAGCTGGGAGAGAAGGGATCAGCCTTACATTGGAGACAATGGTGGGCTGGCACTGACGTCGGGTGAAGGGATCCATCTGCTTAAACTTCTCATTCTGGACCTCGGCCTGCGGGGAGAGAGAGAAGAGAGAGGTGAGCAGGCCAGCTACAGGCAAACACCTCACATTCCCCCATCAGAGACTCGCGGGACCCTGCACCACTACTCACTGTAAATCCCTTGTATTGGGAGACTTGTCTGTATTTACAACAACAACAATTTGCATTTATAAAGTGTCCTTCACGGAGGGTAGCATCCCAGAGCACTTGCCAGTGGCAGAGTGTGACAACCTGTTATTGGGTATCTAATTATGTCTGAATGTATCACTTACTTCACACCCACCTAATGCCTGCACCTGCTGCCTGCTGGCTTGTTGATCCTGTACACACTGATTAGCCATTGCCTGACCCACCCCTCCCCACCGACAACAATCAAGCATCAGCTACTCCAGGACCACAACAACTTGCATGCGTTACAGCGCCTCTCACAGGCCAGGCCAGGCCCCCCCACACACCGACATGCTCACCAGTAAAGCCTTCTCAGACTCCACAATGTTCCACTCCCGGTTCCTCTGGTTTATGTAACTGGAGACAAAGAGAGTCAGAAATCACTTGGCAAAGTCACCGGCAGCATCATCCAATTTAGAAGAGTAGGTTGTATAGAGAGGGTCTGGGCTGGAGTGAGTGGGTGGTGGAGGGGGGGGGGGGTGGGGGGAGGGGCGTTTTATATATAGTATTAACAACCCCCACACTTCAGTGCCCTCTAAACAATTACAAAGCTGCCCTCTCACCCACCCACCCCTGCCCCCCACTGGAGCACAGCCCTTCTCTCCCCAGCCCCAGCGCAACCCCTCCCTCTGACCTGATGGCTGAGATGTTCTTGGTTCGCAGCCTGTCCAGGGCCTCTGCTCGCTCCTCCAGCTCATTCAGCTGCTCCTGGATCTGCCGCGCTTTATCCTGCTCCCCGGCCTCCTCCGCCATCGCCTGTAACACAGGCAGTCAGTACCAGCCAGCAGGCATCTCCCCACCCCCACCCACCCAGCCACCCACGGGCACCTCCTCCTCCCCCCCCCACCCAGCCAGCCAGCGGGCACCTCCTCCCCCCCACCCACCCAGCCAACCAGCGGGCACCCAGTCGTCCCCCACCCAGCCAGCCAGTGGGCACCCAGTCCTCCCCCACTCACCCAGCGAGCGGACACCTCCCCCTCCCACCCAGCCGGCGGGCACCTCCTCCTCCCTTGCAGCACTGAGTGTCCACCTCAGTCTGTGTGTATGTGTGTGTCATGTTCTCTGGTTCTATCCCTATCATTAGCAAAGCTCGTTGAGCCGAGAGAAAAGCTACGAACAGTTGCACACGTTGTACAGAGAGAATCCACCTCCCAGCTGAACCACCCGGTTCTCACCTTCTCTTTCATGAGCTGTGTCTTTTTCATGGCATAGTTAGATGGGGATTTCCGGAATCGGTCCTTCTCCTTCACAATCTGAAAATTCACAACATCCAGGAGCTCGATATACACCCACATCTCAGCACCTGTCAGCAGTGGGATAGCACTCACTCCAGCGTGCCCTAGGAAAATTTACTATAAAGTGGAGCGACTGTGAGTTCTCCCATCATTCGTGTGGCAGCCATGGTGGGGAACCAAATTACCGTGTCCCACAAACAGCCGGGAAGTGAATGCACAGTCACTACACTTTACTTACAATCTCCTTTTCCCTCTCCCTTTTTGCAACAGCATCACAGGATCTCCAATGTCCCCCTATACAGGCAGATGGGACCTCAGTTTAACCTCTCACCTGAAGTGTGTGCATCTGACAAAGCAGCTTTCCCTCCCGCCAGCATTATTACCTTGCATAGACAGCCTGGATTGCGACCCCCCCACACCACCCCAACCATCATTTGAGTTAATAGCCCTGAGACGGAAGCCCAGGAGCCAGTGTAGCACAGAACAACAACTTCGATTTATATAGCGCCCTCCACACTGGACAGCGTCTCAGAGCGCTTCACAATCACGGATCCCGGGACCGAGCCAGGGGCGGGGTAGAAAGGTGACCAAAGGCGCGGTCGAAGAGAAAGGTCTTTAGCTGAGACCTGAAATTGGGAAGAGCGGGGGGCGAGGCGATGGGAGTGAGGAATGGGGTTCCAGAGCAGGCCACAGGGAACCACACAGGCGACGGCACTGACCTCCTCAATGTCCTGGTCGTTGAATTTATAGTCCAGGGCTTGTTTGATCTGTTGTTCCTTCTTGTTAATTTCATCCATAGTTGGTAACTGCATGCCTCCCATCATAATCTGCTAATAGCACCCACAGGGTCAACCTGAGTTCTGGCAGCCCCTGCCCCGAACCCCCTCCACCCACACACGGAGCGAGCACCAGTACAGACACATGGGGAGAGGGTAGGGAATGGGATTAGAGTAGAGAGCTCCACCGGGAGAGCGATCAGGATGAAGTATAAACAGTAAAGAGTGCTCACCGTCTCCCTCCACTTCATGAACTCGGTTTCCATGAACTCCTGGTTTGATACAAACTCCAGCCGGAATACCCGCTCGTCTGAACCGTGTCTATACAAACACACAGCACGGTCAGCCACCACACAAACCCCACAAACAACTTGCCAGCCTCCCACACAGCGCCTCACCTCCCACTGCTTCTCAACAAGACTGTGGGCAATCGGCTGCTGCGTATCGCTTGCCCACAAAACACACAATGAAGTCACTCGATGGAAGTATATTCCGTGAAGCGCTTTAAGACGTCCCAGCGACATAAGGCGCTATGTCAAATGCAAGGATTATTGTTAGTGGTGACTGCGCTGCTCTGTTGAAGAGTAAAAATACTATTAATACGCCCTGCATTTGATATCGTGGCTTATCATGTTGTTAAGACATCACAAAGAGCTTCACAGGATAGACCATAAAGGGTCGTGAACTGTGTATTGTGTGAACGAAAATCCCTCACCCAGCCGTCACTCACCGCAGTTGGAGTCCTTTGTTGGTCCTCGTGCTCCCAAGCTGGTAGACTTTTCCAGTTTCCACCACACCCGTTATCTCCGCTACCTGCCAGGAACAACCGCCAGACAGTGAGTGACACACAGCCCACAGTGACAGTCACAAAGCTCAGCCTCCTTCACACCCATCACCTGTGGCTCAGTCTCACACTTGCTTCAGACTCAGGAGATGGTGGGTTTGAGCCCCGTGTCGGAGTCTCTGAGTTCACAGTCTAGGCTGACACAACAGCACATTGCGGTGGGAGCGCCAAATTATCAAAGCTGCCGTCCTTCGGAGGAGACATTAAAACTGCTAATCCCCAACTCCCGGTACTCACCCTGTACGCACTCACACACACACACACACATTGACTCACCCTGTAAACCGGTTTGCCTTTGCTGTTACCGATTCCGATGCGGACGAAGCAGCCGACCACAGTTTTGGAGAAGAACGGCATGTGGCACCAACGCTCCAGTTTGTACCGTGACAGACGGATCTTATTGAGCTCCTCCGGCAATCCCACCGGCAGAGACCGGGCCGCAACCTCCTCCTTCCTGGACAAACACAGACACAGAGTCAGCCAAAGCTCAGAGCCCCCAGCGCCCAGCTCCTTGCTTTATCCCCTCTTGCCTCCAACGCAAGCGGCAATTTCATCCCCTCTAGCCTCAGGCTGAGGCCATGAGGCCCTCGTTGTGGTTGAGATCATAGCCCAGACGGACGCTCCACTGCAGTGCAAACGCCATATTGTCGCAGCTGCGATCCTTCAAATGAGAAGCAGCAACAACAACAACAATAACGATTACAAAATTACACTTGTATAGCGCCTTTCACATCAGGAGGACGTCCCAAGGTCCTGGACAGTCACTGCTTCAGACCCGAGCTGGGGACAGAGGTGGGAAGATGGGGGAAGGAAGTGGGGGGATTAGGAGTTGCTGATGGGTCTATCAAAGAGAAGTCTTGAAGCGAGACTTGAAGGAGGCCATGGAGGGGGCGAGGCAGAGGAACTGCGGGATGGAGTTCTAGAGGATGGTGGGGAGCGGCTAAAGGCTCGCCCGCCAATAGTGGGGCAGGTGGGTCGGGGGATGTGGAGCAGGCCGGAGCCTGCTAAGCGGAGTCGGGCGGGCAGGTTGGTAGGGGAGCACTGGGAGCGGAAAATCCCCTTCTCATTTTCCAATAGCACTGCAGGATCTTTAACAGGTACAGACAGGACCAGGGTTTAATGTCTCATCTGACGGACATACCCCCGCTAGTGCAGCCCAGCCCAGCGCTGTGGGTCAGTCTGACTGTGAGAGCTCCAGGACACTAAATGCAAGCTGTTGGTGTCAACTCGAACTCCCGACATAGATATTAAATACATAGTGAGCACCAGGGAGCTGCAGTGTGCACACTTACTCTTCCTCCTCATCAGAGGACGAGGACCTGGAAGATCGCTCGCTCTTCACACTGGATTGTTCCTCCTCCTCCTCTTCCTCATCGTCCGAGTACACGTCGCTGGCCTTCAGAGGCTGCTTCCTGGCCAACAGCTCAGCTAAAAACCATAAACAGCCAAGAGATTGATAACTGTCTGGGGTGTCCCACGGTTTTGGAGAAGAAAAGGCATGTGGCATCAGCGGCCGCAGCACCCACAACTTGTTTCTGCAAGAATATACACAGTCTCAAAACCCACACTCTCCCCCACCAAAAACATGTGTATTTGTGACCTGTACCTGACCATGTAACACAAGCAGAGGCACAAGGTTACACAGGTGAGTGACTGTATAACTCAATAACTGACCTGTTTTGTTTTTCTTCTTCTCCCGCTCGGCCTTCAGCTCCTCCATCGCCTGAGACTTCTTGTCCTGTTTCTCCACGCGCTTTAACCTCCGCTCCTTGTTGTGTGACATGACCTGAGAGCAAGCGGCAGCAGTGAAACCCCAGCATCGTCCTCCCCTAGCCACAGGGCCTCACCCAATCCCACAGCACAGCTCTCTCATACACACACACACAACGCCTGATCACACTGAAATGAGTCAAATCTCTTTACAGCATTTACTCTAAAGACTTGTGTATTTTGTAGGAGAACGCAGGAAGGGCAGATGTGGAATTCGGAGGCATAGATGGTGGGATGTTGAGAAGCTGGTGATGATGGGGATTTTGAAGGGGAAGGGGGGTGGGGCGGGTGAAAGAGGATGATTGGAAGCCCTGGCCAGGAGGGTGGATTGACTGGGGAGGCTCATACCTGGGGTTCCTGGATCTGCTGCATCTTCTTCTCTCGCTCCTCCTCCATTTTCTTCTTCTTTTCTTTCTTCTCCTTCTTCTTCGCTGCTTTCAGTTTCTTCTCAATTTCAAACCTGCCCAAGGTGCAAGAATTCACTCAACACCAGAGAAATCCTCACACGGCACACCGCGCACGGCACAGGGTCCTGACTAAACCACCAAAATTGGCCCAGATCAGAGCCGGGATGTCAGGCTCGAACTATGTGCAACTCAGCCTACACCTGGAGTACAGTGTGCAGTTCTGGTCAGCCCACACCTGTACCATACCTGAGTCCAGCTCGGGTCAGGCCAACTTGTAGCACAGAAGGCCAATCGATCTATCATGTCTGGAAAAGTACCATCCATTCAGTCCCACTGACCTCCCCACCCACATAAACAGTTGCACATTACTCCTTTTTACACACACATCTTGTTCTCCTACAAAATCTGATCTAATCTCTTCCTAGTCCCATTATGCGCCAGGACATTCCTCAGCCTCAGACTTGTGTGTAAAACATTTCTCCGCTCCAAATCTATCAAAGCCCTCATCATTTTACAGCAGGTGTGCCCTCAGCCCTCTATGTTCCTCCTGGTGTTGTTTGACCCTATTGGCCACCAATGATGTGCTGACTCCCACAAAGCCGATAAGGAGAAGCTCTTGGCTGACTCCGACAGAAGCCCACCTTCTCCTCAGCACCTCTCTCTTCTCTATCCGATTGTACAGCTCCTGCTCCCTTTCCTTCTCGGTCATCTGTTCCAGCCTCGTCCGGTCCTCCTCATCCCCCATCAGGTCGTCAGCATAGCCATCGTGGAACTCTTCCTCTTCGGAGGAGGATGAAGACTCGGAGCTGGAAGAGGAGCTGCTGCTGTCGGAGTCAGAGACCTCCCCTAGAAACAATCACGCAAATACAACAACAACAAAATTACATTTATAGAGTGCCTTTCATGTTGGGAGGATGTCCCAAGGCACAGTCTTTCTACACAAAGAGATCCACATCTCAAAGCCGAGAAATGTCTTTACCCAGAGAGAGAGCTCACTTTCACAACTCAATCATATTTCAACACATACCCCAATGACTGCACTTCCAGTTCTTTGCACCCCTTCCCCACCCTCAACCCCAGCAGCTCAGGTGCCCATGAGACGCGCAGTGACCGAAATAACAGCCCGTAAACCTGGAAGGTCAAACACAGCCAGCCATGATACTGGCGATCAACCTGGGGTCTGTGGGTCAAGATGGTGAAGGAGGGTGGAGGGAGAATTGATCTCACTGTTCTTTGAGCTGATGTGGACTCAATGAGCCTAATGACCTCACGCTCCACTGTAGATTTTTTTTTTTTTTTTACAGAGAGAAACTCCCTCCTATTTACAAAATAGTGCGGCAGTTCTTCAATGTTCACCCGAACAAGGACGGACTGAACGTTGCTGAACGTCTCATCTGAAAGACAGCAACCCTGCAATGCAACAATCACCCCAGCGCTGCACTGGAGTGTCAACTTGGACTGAGCCAGTGGGTTGACTGTGGCTTCACAACCTTGTAACCCGGAGACAAGAGTGCAGCACCTCAGCCTGATGTAATGATGATAGTGTGTGTGGTGTGTAGTATGTATGTACAGTGCATGAACGTACAGTGTGAGTGTGTGTGTGTGTGTGTATACACAGTTTACCTTCCTCGGGGGCAGAGCTCTCAGCAGAGCTGTTGTCGGGGGAGCTGCCGGATGAGGCTGCCTTGCTCACTGCACGTTTGGTGCCCGCTTTCTTGTCTCCACCCTTAGCTTTTCCCTTCTTTTTGTTCTTGTTGCCTCCCATTGTCCACTGCAAACAGAGCTAGTCAATCAGCAGCTTCCCCCAGCAACCAGGCAGCTCTGCAACATTCAGAGGGGTACCCATAATCCCCCTGAGTGCCCAGCGATGAACCAGGAACCAGCCCCCACCATTGCTTCCCCCATTCCCTGACCCCCCCCTCGCCCCCAGAACCAATAAGCCCACCACCACACCCCCCCCACAATCACAGTTGTCAACCAGAGCTCCAATAGACAAATGGTAGTAATCTAGGGGTTCAGCCCACCGCCCCCCACCCACTGACTATATCCACTCTCTGCACACCCACCTCATCATCGCTATCCGAGGTCTCAGAGTCGGACGAGGCGGACGGTTTACTGGCTGGCTGCTCAGGCTCACTGCGTTTCCTTTTAGCCAAAGACAGCAGCTCCTAAGGTCACATACAAGAGAGGGTTAATCCTGATCTCTCTCCCCCCACCCTGTAACCAACCCACCAGTCACCCTAAGCCCCACTGTAACCAGCATGGTGAGATTAGTGTGATGGGGGTAAGAAATTTAGTTTTGGTGATCAGTAGCCACTGAAGGTGGTTAGATACGACTCAAACCATGTGAGTGCACTTCACAGAAGATAAAGTATCTTTTATTTATTTTATGCAGACTATATTTTAAATTTATTTTTTCTAGACTGTATTTTGTGGGCAAAACGTGGCAGCCAATTGCGCACAGTAGTGTCCCACAAACAGTCATGGATTGACAGTTGTTGGAGATGGAAGCAGGGGAGAAGGGGATTTGCAGAGAAAGTAGGGGGGGGGGGTTTGGGGAATTTGGGGTGGCTGCTCTGGGACATCCACCTCGATGTGACTGGAGGCGGCCCAAGCTGGAGTAGAGGGAGACTGTGTGAGACTTCAGGAGGGTGAGAGAGGGAGGAGTGGGGAGTTCAAGAGAAGGACTGAGTGGGAGAAGGGTGGGGATTGGAAATGGGGGCATTTTGGAAAGCGCGACTCGGGCCGAGGAAGCAGCCAAAACTGCACACCGAGACTGGAGCCAAAGCAATCAGCAGGAGATAGACAGCAGTCAGCTCGGAGGCTAGAGGAGACAGCGTAGGGCACTCGTAGTTTTATTTACCAATGCCTTGACAACAACAACTTGCACTTGTATAGCACCCGCCATGCAGGGTAGCATCTCAAAGCACTTTAAAGTGCTGGAGCCTGACTCCAAGCTAGGGGAGGGCAGAGGTGGCTACAAGTATGGTTGAAGAGGAAACCGTTCAGGCGGGACTAGAACGAGGGGAGAGAGGGGGCGAGGCGGAATGATTGAGGGAGAGCGCTCAAGGGTTTGGGGTTGCAAAATGCAACCTACAAGGAAGGAGCGGAGGGTGCGACGGATGAGCGGGAGGGAGGCCAGTGCCTCTCAAGCGGAGGCAATGAACACTGTGCCCAACAACACCCCCAGCCCAGCGACCCCGAGGCCAACAACACCCCCGGCTCAGTGACACCTACACCAACGACACTCCCAGTCCATTGTCTCAGTGTCACTGGCCAGTCTGGCCCACAAATATGGGCCAACAAACAACAGATTTATATATTTACAGGGCGCCTTTCATGTCGCGAGGACGTGACCTCCCGAGCCCCCAGCCCAGTGATACTGAGACCAACAACACCCCAGCTCCATCGACACCGAGACCAACAAACAACAAATTAATAATAATAATAATAATCCTTGCATTTGATATAGCGCTTTTCACATGTTATCACTTCTCATGATATGATATGTATACAGGGCCTGTCACATCCGGAGGACGTGACCCCCCGAGCCCAGTGACCCTGAGACCAACAACAACACCCCAGCCCAGCGACACTGAGATCGGTAATCCCCAGACCAAGACACCGAGGTTAAAGATACTCCCAGCCCCAGGCTCTGGCTGATCTGGGCCCGCTGCCCCGCTAGTAGGCGCAGGTACCTGGTCCAGGTTCTCCTCGCTGCCGCTGTCGTCGCTGTCCGAGTCGATGACGACCCGGCCTTTCCGTTTCTTTACCATGGCGATGCCGAGGGTCCGGCCAGAGTAGGCCAGGGAGGAGAGGAAGTGGCCGCCGGCGGCTCTCGCAGGACGACCTGCACCCCGGGAGCCGCTGCTCTCAGCCCGGCCTCGATCTATCCGTCCGCCCGCACCGAGGCTCTCGGGGTCAACTGCTCTCCCCCCCCCTCCACCACGGGCGGCTCTGGCTGGCTTTTCCGCGGCGACTCTGGCTCAGATCCGGGCAGCTCTGACTCCTCGGGCCGGCGGAAGACGCTGGCTGGCTGACTGGCTGACCCGAGGTTGTGTGTGTCTCAGGCGGCAGCAGTAACTAGGCCTCAGGCTTGAAGCTCTTGTCGCCGTACACAAAAAGCACAGCCCTGCACATGCGCAGACGTTGTGCCCGCGTCCGACATTGCGCGCCCCCGTGACGTCACGGCGCAAGGTCGGTTTACCGACGTTACGTCATTGCGTCGGTCAGGGTGTCCCGGCGCTGTGGGGAGGCGCATGCGCTGGGGGGGTACCTCGAGGCTGATCGGCTGTGTCAGTGCCAGCCGTTGCTCTGCCCTCTGTGTGTCCCTGCATCAGGCTCCCGGTCACATTACACCGGCTTCACCAGCGAGTGTCTATGGGTTTGATGCTAGGCTGAGCGCCCTGTGGGGCTGGTGTCTGTCTGTGTGAGAGGCTGGTGTCTGTGTGAGAGGCTGGTGTCTGTCTGTGTGAGAGGCTGGTGTCTGTCTGTGAGAGGCTGGTGTCTGTCTGTGTGAGGCTGGTGTCTGTCTGTGTGAGAGGCTGGTGTCTGTCTGTGTGAGAGGCTGGTGTCTGTCTGTGTGAGAGGCTGGTGTCTGTCTGTGTGAGAGGCTGGTGTCTGTGTGAGAGGCTGGTGTCTGTGTGAGAGGCTGGTGTCTGTGTGAGAGGCTGGTGTCTGTCTGTGTGAGAGGCTGGTGTCTGTCTGTGTGAGAGGCTGGTGTCTGTCTGTGTGAGAGGCTGGTGTCTGTGTGAGAGGCTGGTGTCTGTGTGAGAGGCTGGTGTCTGTGTGAGAGGCTGGTGTCTGTGTGAGAGGCTGGTGTCTGTGAGAGGCTGGTGTCTGTCTGTGTGAGAGGCTGGTGTCTGTCTGTGTGAGAGGCTGGTGTCAGTGTGAGAGGCTGGTGTCTGTCTGTGTGAGAGGCTGGTGTCTGTGTGAGAGGCTGGTGTCTGTCTGTGTGAGAGGCTGGTGTCTGTGTGAGAGGCTGGTGTCTGTCTGTGTGAGAGGCTGGTGTCTGTCTGTGTGAGAGGCTGGTGTCTGTCTGTGTGAGAGGCTGGTGTCTGTGTGAGAGGCTGGTGTCTGTGAGAGGCTGGTGTCTGTCTGTGTGAGAGGCTGGTGTCTGTGTGAGAGGCTGGTGTCTGTGTGAGAGGCTGGTGTCTGTCTGTGTGAGAGGCTGGTGTCTGTGTGAGAGGCTGGTGTCTGTCTGTGTGAGAGGCTGGTGTCTGTCTGAGAGGCTGGTGTCTGTCTGAGAGGCTGGTGTCTGTCTGTGTGAGAGGCTGGTGTCTGTCTGTGTGAGAGGCTGGTGTCTGTCTGTGTGAGGCTGGTGTCTGTCTGTGTGAGAGGCTGGTGTCTGTCTGAGAGGCTGGTGTCTGTGTGAGAGGCTGGTGTCTGTATGAGAGGCTGGAGTCTGTCTGTGTGAGAGGCTGGTGTCTGTCTGTGTGAGAGGCTGGTGTCTGTCTGTGTGAGAGGCTGGTGTCTGTGTGAGAGGCTGGTGTCTGTGTGAGAGGCTGGAGTCTGTGTAACGCTGTGTGAGAGGCTGGTGTCTGTGTGAGAGGCTGGAGTCTGTGTAACGCTGTGTGAGACCTGTCGCTGAACGGTGCTGGTGACCAGAGGAAGAACTGGCGATGGCCCCATTGATCCTACTCAGAGCCTGGTTGTGTGGGTGTCTACGGGGGCAGCTGTCCCCCCGGGCCAGACCGACCCTGAGCCGTGCCTACCGGCGGCCGGGGTCACCCCCTGAGAATGTGCCTCCCTGGAAGAAGTTTAACTTCAGCTGGCGGCGGGGGGTAGAGGGGGTGAGGAGGCAGATGTGGCTGCTGAAGGAGGAGTTAATGGAGCCGTTGCGGGGGCCAGGAGGCCAGCCTCTCAGGGAGGTGCTGCTGGAGCAGACCCGAGTGGTCTGGCAGTTCCGGGGCCAGGACAGCCTCCGCCAGTGGATGGTGTCCTGTGACCAGGAGATTGGCGGCCGCAGCCAGGTGGACCTCTCGCTGAGCAGCAACAGCCAGACAGGGCTGGTGTCCGGGGAGCTGTGTGTGGAGGTGCCCCGCGATGGAGAGACTCGCTACAGCGGCTACTGCACAATGCGCTCCCGGGAGCTGAAGGTCAGCAGGCAGGGGAGGGGGTGGGGGGATGTGAAGGTGGGTTGGGTGGCGGATGGGGTGCGGGGACACTTGGGGGAAGCAGGTGGGAGGTGTGGGCAACAAGTTGTGGGTGTGGGGAGCGAGGGGTAGGGGGAGTGGGCGTCTTTCCTGTGCGACTGCAGAGCAGGGCTGGGTGCTGACATCTGTGTGGCCCTGAAAATGTCCCACATGAGGGCACCATATAAATGCAAGTCTTTGTTGAAAGGGATCTGTGCTGCGGGTGTGCTGACTGTGCAGGTCTGCGCCGCAGGGTTTATTCGAGCGTAAGAAGCACCACGACTGGAGCAGCTTTAACACCCTGCACCTGTGTGTGCGCGGCGATGGGCGGCCATGGATGGTCAACATCAGCTCCGCCATGTACTTCTCCCATCACAAGGACGACCTTTACAACTACTTCCTGTTCACCCGCGGCGGCCCGTACTGGCAGCACATCAAGGTACAACTGCACAGTGGGCACGAGAGAAAGGGCGCAGTTTGTGAGGGAGAGTGGGCACTGTGTGAGAGCGCGGGCAGTGTGAGTGGGCAGTGTGCGAGAGCGGGCGGCTGTCTTTGCCAGGTGGACACCCGGGATGGCTTGTGGGAGAGTGCGCAGGATGTGTGAGAGCGGGCAATGTGAGCCAGAGCGGGTACTGTGTGTGAGAGAGCAAGGTGTGTGAGAGAAAGGCTGGGCATGGTGTATGAGAGAGGCAGCACTGAGAGAGGGCATGGTATGTGAGGCTTTGCATTGTGTGAGAAATAGTGCGTATGGTGTGTGTGAGGAGGCACTGTATCTGAGAAGGCACGCTGTGAGAAGCTCTCACTGGGGAGGGTTGAGTGATGCTATGTGTGTGTAAGAGAGGGTGGGCTGGCATGCTGTGTAGAGATATTCCAATGCCAGGCAAGTCACTTTGGAGGCTGCTCAATCACCGGGAGACACAGGCATTAGTTGGGCATTCAACAAACAGCCAATGCTGTTGAGTGCCACATCCTGGCAGTGTTCTCTCTGACCTTCCTTCCTTTTCACCCACAGATTCCATTCTCCAAATTCTTCCTGTCCAGTCGTGGCCGAATACAGGACAACCAGCAGCCCCTGTGGCTGGACAAGGTATGAGAGGGGTGGCAGTGCTCTTAATGTATGGTGGGGTGGATGAGTGAGGCTCTCACTGTGGTAGGAGGCTTGAGTGAGGCTTTCACTGTGGATGGGTGGAGAGGGTTGAGTAGGACTCTCATGGTGGGGGATGGTTGAGTGAAGCTCCCTCACTGATGCCCATGTATTCTCTCTCCATCTCAGATCAGAACCATCGGTTTCACACTGGGTGACAAAGTGAACGGCCCTTTCCAGCTGGAGATTGACTTTATTGGAGTGTGTAATGACCGAGCGCACACAGAGACATTCGCTTACGAGAGTTACAAACGCAACCCAGAAGTCTGAGCTCCACCAGCAAGGGGCACACCAACCAACACGTATTCTTTGATCAGCTGGGTGTCTTGAACCACACACAAACCCATCACTGTGATCAGGCAGGTGTCTGACACACAAAGAAACCATTTAGCCTGCTTCACAGAACCCAAGCCAGACTGAGAATTCCAAGTATTTTATCTGCACATGGAAATCTCAGGGATAAATTGTTGGAATGGAATGTGCACTCTATCCCTGGAGGGAGACATCCTGCTTGTTTAATTCTGGAAAGATAATCACAGGTTGGAAAAAGATACGGCTTGGGGCTCAGAGTGTATGTTAGTGTAACTGCTGGAGTCTAACCAGCTAAAATCTAGCTTGCCATTAAGGCAAGCTTTCCAGCTAGGACCACCCTAACTATTAGGGATTTGGCTTGAGAGGGTTAACAGGAGCTGAGTGGGATGACTCCCTATCCCCAGTGACTGGTCTACTCTTCCAGTCCTGCTGAACAAGTGCAAGAATAAGAAATAAAGAGTTTATTTTACTGCTTCCTATCGAGTCCTGTTCCTCTTCTGCAGGCAAGCATGGCGGCTGCCTTTGCCAGGCTGACACCCAGTCCAGGCACCCAGGAGTGGCTTATCCCTTGGGGCAGTGCTATTCACGTTCAACGAAGCAACTTTTACACCTTGACAAGGCCGAGCAATGAAAAATAATGATCCTTGCATTTGATACAGCACCTTCTGTCTCGCACTGCCTATTTTGTGGGTAAAAACAATAACCAATTGCTCACCAGTTCTACATCAACAAAAAGCTTTGAGTGAAATACATCTTCAGCTGAGCTCCCACCTGGCTGAGCAAACGTCTTTCCCCTCCCCAGCCAATAACAAAATTATATTTATATAGCGCCTTTCATGTCAGGAAGATGTCCCAAGGCGACAGACAATCAGTGTTTCAAACCTAAGATGGGGATTGAGGATGGAGGGGAAAGAGTGATCGAAGGCTCGGTCAGAGGGTTTTGGAGGGGGGCAAGGAAGAGGGGTTGCAGGATGGGGACAGTGACCTTCAACGGTGGGGCAGGCCAGGCAGACGTGAAGCAGGCTAAAGCCTGCAGAGCAGAGTGGGCAGGTTGGTAGGGGGTTAGGAGGTTGCAGAGGTAGCGGGAGCAAGGCCATGAAGGGTTTTGAAGGTGAGGACTGTGAATTTGGAACTGTATCCTGGACCCTGTCAGTCTGTGTGGAGCACCAGGTACAGGCAGCAGCAGTGCAATGGTCACCAGCTGGTTGTTGGCACAGGAGAGATGAGCCCGGCTGAAATTAACTTTTTGGTTATTTTTAATGTAAACATTTTTGAATACAGTGTACAAAAGCAAAACGACATTTAGTTTCAACATCAATATAGGGAGGAAAATCACAAGCAATAATTGAAATGTAATTTAGACAGTTCTATTACAGAATGCTTTCAAAGTTTTTTTTAAAAAAGACAGCGAGAAAGGTCAATGGCAAATATCAACATATCTACATGGTGCAGAGCTGAGCAGAGCCTCAGGCCATCACCAGTCCCCGACGAGCACCGGCTACCCCATTCCTCTTCTCTTTCCGTCCCTCCACAAGTTGCTCACGCCGCTCCTCCCTGTGAACAAACAGCTGGTCAGCAAAGCCATAGCAGACAAGTCCCTCCACCACACACACAAACCTGCATTTATATAACGCCCTCCACGCAAGGTAGCACCCTGGAGTCCTTCACAGGGAGAGGTGACCATAAGCACGATCAAAAAGATCTTTTAAATGGGAAATTTGAAAGGGGAGGAGGGGGCAAGGTAGAGGTATATGGGGAAGAGACACGCGCAGAAGTCTGCATGTGTCGGCCTCTATTAAAGCTCAGCCCAGGGCAGAGTCACCACAACACAGGAGGGAAGGGCCAAATTTGGTTTACACGGGGAGCTTTGTAAATGGATATGTGGGCCTCTGTTCCCCCCCCCCACCACCACCCAGCACTGAGTAGCAGGCGGCTCAGTGTTGACCTAGGACTGGAAAAGGAGAGGCCACCGAGGTTAGTGGCTGATCCCTGGCTCACCTGGTCTGTAACTTTGGCTGCTTGTAATCCTTGCTCACATTCTCCTTGATTTCGGTCCAGGGTTTCAGCTTGCCTGTGAAGCACAATGACAGACTTCAGTGAAATAGATGAGTGTGATTCCTCACATGGTGGAGAAAGCAGAGAGCGAAAAGTCTGCATTTAAACAGCCAGACAGAAGGGGATCTCTCCTGTGCTGTAATCGTGCGTGGTGAGAGTAAATATAGGCCTGATCCAGTCACTGATGGATGAGAATTAGATAAATCCATGAAAGAATAGCAAGTGTGGGGAGCGAGGGATTGGTAATACAACATTTGTAAAGCCCCATTCACGTTAGCACATGACATGAAAGTACTCATCTTCAAAGCATTTACTAGTGTGAGGAGCCCGGAAGAGAGGGAATAGATGGTATGGGGGCAAGCAGCAGTGTGGGAAGTGAGTTATACCTCTACAGCAGACAGCTGTAAGATTCTCAGGCCAAAGCCCAGATGAGTAGTTGAAGCGGGACGTGGAAACACTGACCTTTGTGGGGCTGGTAGGAGAGTGGGCGAGAGAGACTCTTTTTCAAGTTAAACCTTTTATTGGTGCCGGGAGTGGCGTTCCCACAGAATGCATACGGTGTGGACCCTGAAAGACAATGAAAGGAGAGATTACACTGCTTCCCCCAAGTAGAAACCACCCAAAGTATTCACAGTAACTACCCCCACCTGGATCATCATTCTTTGGATTCAAAGAATGAGTGGGTGTGAAGAAAACAGGGGTGTCTTTACTGTGTACAGTAAAATCCCAGTTTATCTGTTGGGTGGTGGTTGTGGGGGATTGCCAGCCAGGTCACTGGGAGCAACTCTTCTCTTCTGATAGTTGTCATGGGATCTCTTAACACCCAGCTGAACACTGTTCTAAGGGTTCATGTCCAGGAAGTGATGACAAGGCAGAGATCTCCTTGCACAAATGGAGACTAGCTCAATACCTAACACAGGGTTTCAACCCACACCATTCAGATGTGAATGGGAGCGACTGTAGGTCAGGGGAAACCAGGTCATTAAGATGGAAAGAAACTGGAAGGCCCTCGCCTGGCTGCTAGAAACCACAGGTTTCACGATGTACACATTTGGAGAATCATAGTATCTTACAGCACAGAATGCAGCCATTTGGCTCATCATTCCTGTGCCGAGTCTTCGACAAAGCTACTAACTAGTCCCACTCCCCGGCACTTATACCACAATCCTGCACATTTTTTCCCCTTTTTAAAAAAAAAAGTCCAATGTAATTCCCTTTTGAAAGCTATTATCAAATCCGCTTCCGCCACCCTTTCACGCAGTGCATTCCAGACCGTAACAAATCTCAAAAAAATCTCATCTCTCCTCTGGCTCAATTATCTTAAATCTGTGTTTTCTGGTTGCCGACCCAAGCACCAGAGGAAACAGTTTCTCCCTATCAAAACCCCTCATACATTTGAGCACATCTATCAAATCTTCCCTAAGGAGAATAATCGTAGCCTCTCTGCATAATTGAAGTCCCTCATGTCTGGTGTAATTCTTGCAAATCTACTGCACTCGCTCCGAGCCCTAGCACGGGACCAGCAGTACTGGCAGATTTGAGGCAAAGCCATATCTATACTGTACTCACCTTCAGAGCTCTTGGGCAGGTCTGCTTTGGGCACAATTTCTTTGATCTTTTTCTGCTGCGAGCTGCCTGGCGTGGCAATGGGCTGCGTGAGGAGAGCCCGCCTCACTGGGGTCTTAGTCAGAGGCAGCTTACTCTCCTTGACTTCAGTAGCAGCTGTGAACCTAACACCACCAGATAGTTAGATGCAGGACAGATCCTCATTCTCACCTTTAAACCCCTCTAATGCCTTGCCCCTCCCTCCCTGTCTCTGTAACCTGACCTGCACAAACCAGACAGACCTGATACAGATCTACTACCTTCTTTCAGTGGACACCAGCCTGTTTTGTGTCCCCTACTCTATCCACCCCACCATTGGCAGGTGGGCTTTCAGCTTATCTGCCCCCCCTCACTGGAACACCACCCCAGAGTCCTTCCGACTCCCTCTCTCACCTCATTCAAGGTTTGCCTCAAGACCTTCCTATTTGACTGTGGTTTTAGCCATCATTACCCGTTCCCCCACACATGGCTACCTGTCCTCCCACTGTGATGGGCACTGTATAGACAAATTGTCTTGTACGGAATCTACTTCAAATACAGACACTACACTGGACAGCAATTCCCTATGAAGCACTGGGATTTTACATTATCAAATGCAAGGATATAGTTATGCTCAGGCTGGCAAGAAATTCCATGTGATCACTCACTGGGCAGGCTGCTGTCAGCACTTAGCCAATGGCCAGCGACACTACATGAGCACCAGTTATATTCAGTGCCTGTCACATGGGCCAGGCAACCTGTTCTGGTCATTAATTATTTCTCCAGATTGAAGCTACAATGGGAAGGGGCAGGATTCTGATGCTGTGACGCGAAGTTGGAGGGGAATGGAACAGTGGGATCTGGGTGTCTGGAACACTGTTCCAGTCATTAAGTGGGTTTCACATCTGATGCTGAGAGTGGGAGAGGCCATTACCTGACATTCATTTTAGTGACAGTGAAAACAGAAGGCTTGAAGGTAGAGCCAACATTGGTGTTACTGTCATTGCTGGTGACTGTGAAGTTGCTGGTGCGTGGTGAGCGCCGACGCTCTCCCACCGAGGACTGTCCAGGGAGCGCTCTTGTCGGTGGCCCCGGAATATCCAAAGACTGACAGCCTTTGAGGGGTTGTTCTCCACTCACAGGCTGAAAACAAGAGAAAAGAGCAACATGAGCGGAGCGTAGGACATTGCAGCCAGCATCACTTATGATAATCACACTGGTAGGTTCAGGGATTTTTAAACCCCAGCTCACCTTTACTTCGCTTTGGTACCTTCATCTCTGTTATTTTCAGCGTTACAGACTTCTCAGACAACACTTAACAAAAGGAACAATAGCTCACACACTAACCTCAAAATCCATCCATCAAACTTGCAATAAAAAAAACCTACGGACTCTGGCTTCAACTTGGGTTTGTGACAGACAATTCCATGGTCCCTTTACCCTGGATGAGGACAGTGTCTATCAGTGATGGTGTGAAATGCTGTGACCCACTCACTCACCTTGGTCTTTTTGACAGAGTCCCCAAAGCCCTCAATGCGTCTGCGTTTTCGCTCCACATACTTGTCAATCGACTCCATCTTATTGAAATTGGCCATGTGAATCTTCTTCCAGTCTGCGGAGGCCAGAACAACCAAGATGAGACAGACCAGCCTGTCTAGCGCAGTCAGTGTCAGGCCGGTAAGCAGCCTGCACAAGCACCTGCTCCTTTAACAAATGTCTCATCACAAAGGACGGCCCTCTCCTCTGACAATGAGCTCAAAGTCTGTGGGTCTGGAACCCACAAACTTCTGCCTTAGATGAGAGTGAATCTAGGAGTCAACATAATGTGGAATGTTTAACCTTCAGGCCCAGCAGACCAGAACAGCACACAAACCGGCTGCTGGTGTGGCTGAGGAGCTTGATACAGAGCTGGGGAGATGACCCTAGGTACAGTCAAAAAGGAAAGTCTTCAACTATGATCTGAAGAAGGGCGGTGCTAGAACCTCTTTGACCGTGTTTACGGCAAACTCCTCCCCCACCCCATCCAACCCGTGGTCAACCTCCAATGCTATTAAGCATTCTGAGCCACTAGTCTGCATGGCTGGCGCTATACAAGTGCAAGTTGTTGAAGCAGAGTTCCAGAGTGCATTGATAGCCGATGGCAGAATGGACGGATTAGGGAGGTGAGCGAGGTTGGAGTGGTGATGGAATGGGGTGCAAGTAGGTCAGGTAGGGAGGTGCTAGTGTGGGAATTAATTTGTAAGTGCAAGGATCTTAAAATCGATGCTGCCTCTGACAGTGGAGTCTACTGAGGACTGGATGTGCTATGTTTAGTGGTGAGGAATAACTTGCAAACAGCCAAAGTGCCCAATGCAATTTTCAAGCCAGCTACTGGCACAGGGAGGCTCCACAGGGTAGATTACCAGGGAAAGATAGCCTGGAGAATCAGAATGAGTTTTCCAAAGTAAGGCCTCCCATGATCACCTTCCCATTACTAATGTACCATTCTCCCCCCACTCCCCAAGTCACTCCACATCTCCTCTTCCACCACACCTTGACTTGCTAAGTATTTGGACTCACAAATCATACATAAGCTGGCATCACCTCCCACCTCCACACATGACAATAATATTTGATAACAATCGATAGATGGTTTCAGAACAGAATGTTTCTCACCTGGAGTGCCAGCCTTCAGCCCAGCTTTGCGACCTGAAGCGCCAGCCTTTAGCCCAGCTTTGCCACCTGGAGTGCCAGTCTTCAGCTCAGCCTTGCCATCTGGAGTATCAACCTTCAATGCAACTTTGCCTGCCCCTCCTACATAACGTGGGATCTTGCCTCTTTGAAGAGCTGATTTAGAATTGGCAGAGGTATCTGACACAAGGAAAGCACAAAATTGTGATGGGGCAGGATGGGGGTGAGTAAGAGAATAGACAACATTTGTCTACACATACTTTTATTAAACAGATAAATCCAATCTAACAAGCAGGAAATTAGGGAGATAGTGAGAATCTAGGAGAGACTGAGCTACAGTGGAGGAGACCAAGAAAGGTCACGACAAGGGAAACAGATAGTTCCTCAGTTTAACAGCACATCTGACATTGCAGGCTGGAGCATCAGCCTGGACTGTGAATTTATAATTCCAACTTCAACCCACAACTGATTCAGAGTTGAGAGCTCTACCGACACAGCCAGGCTGAGCTGGTTTCAAGTAGTCTGTCAATCACATTCAGAAAGTCTCTGTATGCTGTTAAAAGGGAGTAAATAAGCACGCACCAGTCCGTCTGGCCCTCTTCCTGGAGTGTGAAGATGGGGAATTTGAGTAGTTCAGGCCTGGTGTTCCTTCAGGCTTCACTACCTCAAAGGTCGAGCGTCTCTTTCTTTGATTTCTCTTCACCTCAGATCCTTTCTGATCGGGCGAGACAACTGAGGACTCCTGGTTATTTAAACAAGAGGGTTAGGCTTTGAAATTGGTTTCGCCCTCCATAACCGAAATAAGATTCACCCTCATTTGAGCAGGTGCCCTGCCCAGTGGCTGGCCCTTAATAAATAGCAAGCAACAACACACTATATTTATATAGCGACCTTCACCCAGGATAGTGTCTAACCTGCGCATCAGTAAGCTCCCAGCCCCACAATCTGACCACTTGCCCTTCTCCCCAGCCCCATAACGTGTCAGCTCTATGAATGAGATGTTGCAATCGATCAACCAGGTGACTTTAGTACAGATCTGAGGTTTGACCCAAACGGTAGAAGCTTTCCAGGTGTCTCATGCAATCACTGAGACCTGTATGCTCTGAGCTTGGAAAGTCAAGTTTTCAATGCTTTCCCTTTCCTTGGTGGCCATGCTGGCCAGCACAGGAATAAAATAGCATTTGCATGTCAGGAGGATATCCCAAAGAGCCTCACAGGATTTACTGTTAAGTGCAGTAACTGTGTGTTTTGTAAGGCAAATGCAGCGACTAAGCTCCACATGGCAACATACCGCAAACAACCATGAAATGAATGAGAATTTTGTTTTTAAAATAGGCAATTGTTGTCCAGATAACTTGCTGCCCTAGCACCAGAGGATTTTTAATGTCCACATGACAGAGACAGAGGGGACCTTGATTTAATGTGTCATCTGGAAAAGGTCCCAGCTACTTCTTGTTTCTGCACACAACAGCATGAGTCTCCCAACAGAGCTCAACCTGTTCGCATTCTGTCTCTCCCTGACTGTAGCATGCTGTTACCTGAGCAGGTAGTGGTGTGGTGGCACTGGTTTCATTAGCACTGTCTGTGTGCCCCACACTCAGCTGCCTCTCTATGCTCTGCCGCTGGGTCACACAAACACCATCTTCCTTTCCCTCTGCATCACTCCCGGTTTCCTCATCAGCCTCATTGCTGGTAGGAGTGGTCACAGCATCCTGGAAAGATAAGATCCTGATCATCTTGGGATAGACAGACGTTTACAATAAATTACACTACTATTATGATAGTAGATGAACTGCTACTATCATTCTGTTTAGAGGAGCCCTGTAGCTCAGCGGCTAGAGTACTTGCCTTACGAGCAAGAGACCTGGGTTTGATTCCCGGCAAGGCGAAACCTTGGGAAAGTTCCTTACTCCATCTTCTTGATATTAATCCCTCTCAAGATAAAATAATAAATTTGTCACATCAATCAACGACTATTTGTGGGACCATGCTGTTGTAATTGGCTGCCGTGTTTCACCCACAAATATAGTCAATTCACTTTATCTTCCGTGAAATGCTTTGAGACATCTAGAAGATGTGAAAAGCACTACAATCAAATGCAAAAATCATTATATTTATTTAAAACCTGCTAACCAATTTATTATTGTCCCCCCCCCCCACACTGAGGGATTATTATTAGGCGTGTGCAGTAAGGAAACTTGCCCAAGGTTTCGTCCTGCCTGCAATTGAAATCAGGTCTCTCGTTTGCCAGGTGATTGCTCTAATCAATGAGCAATAGGACTCCACTTGCCACCATATGAACATTGTGGAGGAGACCATTGAGAGAAATTCAAATGAGGTTAGATTTATCCTCTTTATGTAGCATTTCATAGCAGCTGGAATTTGTCATATTATTGAATTCACCACCCTGTTGCAGAAAATTGGCATCAAAATTAAGTTCAACCACAGCTTTATCTTTCATATCCTTACCTCTTCACTGGATTCATTCGTTCTCTCTTGTTGAAAATATTCCCTTAAAGATTTCACCAATTTATCAGCCTGTTCAAAAAGAAATAGAAGAGTCAAAGACCGCATATGGCATTAAAAGCACATCAAACTAAAGAAGTTCAAAGTTGCAACATGGGGTTTAAACCCACAATCTTCTGATTGTAGGACAGTAGTGCTACCATCTGAGTCAATAAAAATCCACTTGGGCAAAGTAACTGAGAGCTACAGACTTAGATGCTTTTCTATTTTTGCAATAAGGGAAGAAAATTACAGATGTATGTCACACCCATGTTAAAGTCAGTATAACTTAAGAAAAATGTATATCAATACAACAAAGTATCTAATTCATACATTAAACAAATCAAAGATAAACAAATAATTTAAATAACACTTATATCCCATTGCTTTTTCAGATAAAAATAGCAGCTAAATATGTTCATCCTTACACAAAACCCATCATGATCCCAAAATACCTCAGGTTTCACTACGATAATAATAAACCTTGCACTCGAGATAGCGCTTTTTATGTCTTCTGGACATCTGTAGTCACTGTAATGCAGTGGACCCAAGCCAAACAACAATAAACTGAGTTCTAATGAAAAGTTATCCACCTGAAACATGAACCTACTTTCCTCTCGCCATAGATGCTGCCGGTCCTGCTGAATGTTCCCAGCTCCTTCTGCTTTTATTTAAGATTTCCAGCATCTGCAGCATCTGCAGCATTTTGCCTTTTTGTTTCAAGTAACAATAGCCCTGACATTCCATGCACCGATTTATATTCAAAACATCTCAAAGTACATCACACGATTTACTGTAGGTACTGTACTTACTGTGTGTTTTGTGAGCAAATATCCCACAAACAGCCATAAAGTGAACGAGCAATTTTATACCTCTTTTAACCCATCATCTCCTGTCCTCTATTCCCATTTTCTCCTTTGTCTTCTTTGCCCTGCCTCTCCCTCTCTGCTAATCCTTAAAAGCCCCTCCCTCCCAACATGCTCCCCCAGTTCTGAACAAGGGTGGTGGACCCAAAACATTGACTCACTTTTCCTCTCTCCATGGATGCTGCCTGACCGGCTGGTTATATATTTAATACTCCTTGTATTTGATGTGTGTTTTTCACGTCCCAAAGCGCTTCACAGAAATATACTGTAAATTGAATTGACTGTATATTTGTGGGCCAATTGGGACAGCCAATTGAACACAGCAGCGTCCCCACGAACAGTGGTGGATTGAAATGACCGATTTTATTATTGTGGGTTTTTTTGGACAGTTGTTGTAAGCTGGTTGTTCTCAGCGATTTCTGCTTTTGTTTCAGATTTCCAGCATCTGCAGTATTTTGTGTGTGTGTGTGTTTCTAAAAAAAAGCAATTTTATTTGACCGCCCAAACACTGGGAGAGACAAAAACTTTCTCCATCTTGTTGAATAGGGCCAGAGACGCTTCACATCCACCTGAACAATAAATTGCATTCATAGGCAAACCCTAAACCGCCTTTGCCTGTTGGGAGGACGTGCCGAGTCCAAATAGGGTTGATAGTGTCAAAGGTTTGCACCCGACCATCAAAAGAGGTGGAGGGACAACGGGAACAACACACATTACAGTTGTATCGCGCCTTTCAAGACGCCCCAAGGCGCTGGAACAGTAATACACACATTACAATTGACTGTTGGAACAACAAGTTACACTGTAGAGCGAGCGCCTTTCATGTCAGGAGGACGCTAGAACAGTCAGGGGGTCCACACCAGACAGCTGGCCTGGGGGGGTGGGAGAGGAAGCAAAGCGGGACAGTTTAACAACAACAACTGGGGAACTCTGTAGCTGAGCGCCTAGAGCCAGAGGACCACCGACCAAGTCCCACTCTCACCTTCACGTTGGCCTTCAGACCGTGTTGCTTGGCCAGACGCTGCAGCTCCGCGTATTTGAGGCTGCACAAGCGCTGGGAAAAGTCCACAAGCTCCATGTTGTCCATGTCCACACCGCGCGTTCTCACTCTGTAACTGTCACCTTGTTTGAATGTTCGCTCTCGCCCCCCACCATTGGTTGGGAATCGCTTATTCTCCCCCGCCCTTGGCCGTAGATTGACCTATCAGAGAGCTGCTGTCGTTGAGTGACATCACTTTTGTCCAATCGGCAGACGCAGGGCGTAGTCGCGCTCTCCCCTGGCGGCTGCGGTGATTGACGTGCGCGGCGAACAATCAGTGTCGGCTACAGGAGCGCGGGATCCCGCTTTTGAATGTGGCTCCCCTTCAACTGTCATTGTGTGAGATAGGGTGAGTAGAGGAGAGGGGGTGAGGTGAGGAAAGAGAGGGAGGTGGGAAAGGAGACGGGAGGGTAGAGGGGAGTTGAGAGAGGAGGAGGAAGGAACCGGCAAGAGGAGAAGGGAGAGAGGCAAGATAGGGGGCGGGGGGAGAGGAAGGTGGGGGATATGGAGAGGGGGAAGAGGAAAGAGAGGGTAGCAGGCGGAGGGGATAGAGGAAGGAGGGGAGTATGGAGGGTGGGGAGAGGCGTGAGGGGTGACAGAAGGGCAATATAGTCGTAAAACGACCATTAAGTCCATCTAGTTTGGCCCCAGACTGACCTTACAGCCAAGTCTGAGTGTAATTCCATGCTCCTGATAGCCTGCTCTGCTCTAGTTTTCCAGAGAGACCAGCTGGAATGCTGAAGTTGGAGCACTGTGTGATTTTCCACTGCCGGAACTGCAACACTGTACTGGCAGACTCCCTGCAGTACTGCGGCTCCAACGCATTGCTCAGCGTGTTGGCTTTTCTCAGTAAGTGCTCACTCGGGAGCGTTGGTCAGTCGAGGACGTGGCTCAGGCTCCCTCACCGTGGACGAAGCGCTCTGAGACGCCGTCCGGCGTGGAGGGCTCTATTATAAATCCAAGTTGTTGTTGTTCACAAGAGCTTGCATTTATCCAGCACCCTTCAAGCAGGATAGTGTCTGGAAGCACTGCACAGAGATGGGGTTAATTGGCTGCTGCGTTTCGCCCACAAATATACAGTCAATTCACTTTATAATATATATATATATATTCTGTGAAGCGCTTTGAGACGTCTAGAACACATGGAAAGCGCTATGCAAGGATTATTACTATGTTATTATAATCTCCAAGCAAGCGGGGAAGGGAAAATGACTGTAGGGCTGGTTGAAGAGGCAAACCTTACAGTGGGATTTAAAAATAGATACAGAGGATCGAGGTGGTGAAATATAAGTAATACTTTGGTCACTGAATACCAAGCTTGGGATACAGCTGTTTGCCCACAAAATATCCTGTTAATTCACTTTACAGTATATTCCATGAAGTGCTTTAAATCGTCTCTAAGACACTCTGTATCAAATGCAACCATTATTATCATTGAAGTGGGGATCTCCAGGATCACGTCACATGTCTCTGTTGGGTAGTTTAAGCAGGACAGATGGGCAGGAATTCTTCCTATTTAGCTTTCCACATACTTTGACCATGCTTTGGTCATCTATCTCCTATCCCAATTTCAGTATCATTGATGATAAACTTTCTGCTTGTCTTGGTTGCAGATGTGAGTGACCAGTTGGCCCTGGATCCCCAGATCTTAGTCGGCTCTGACGTCCCCATGTCTGAATGGTGAGTGGTTCAATTCGTAATCACACTCCCCCCACGCGATTCCTGCACTGAACTAATATCACACTGACCAGAGCTCAAGCGGTTAGTTCATGCAGTCAGGGGGATCGAGTAACGAGTTATCCCAGGCAGGGGTGCCCTGTTGGGTGTGTTGGACAAGGCAGGTCCCATCAAAGTTTTCAAAAGCAATGATATATACACGTAAAGAGGAGGAATGTGTGCGTGCGTGGTGAGGGCCAAATGGCTCCAAGGGACTGAATGGATTGTTTCCAAAGCAGCATTGATGATGGTCCGAGGTTTGGGGGGGGGAGGGGGGGGTTGTAAATTTCCTATTTAAATGTATGTGACACTTTGTGTTCCGAGATATTATCCTGGGAAGGATGCTATGTGTGTGCGGGTTGTTATATATTTAAATCAAGTTCAAAAACAGTTTTAAAAGAGTTTTTGATAATAAATGTCGGTATGGAATCTCCCACTCAGCAAGAGGCCGTTCTTTCCTTCCTATCTCACTATTCACACCCTTCACTCCCTCACTCTGACCTGCTCATCTCACTCCCTGCCCACCCATCCCTCTATTCCCCTGCCCACCCACTAACCTTAACCCTCTGTTGTTTAATGTCCTCTCCAGTCTTCACAGGTCCCTGTACTGCTGCAAGTGTAAAAAGCCCGTTGGGTTTGTTGCTGTCTGCACCACACCGAGTCTGGCTCACCTGCGGGGACTGTACTGTCTGCTCAAGCAGAACCTGCGCTGGTTAGTGCAAAGTAACTGTTTTATTTTAGAGTGAGTATAGCGGTGAATGGGAGATGGCAGATGTGACTCCAGTTATTTAAACAGGCTATGTGTTCTTCCTCTGTATCTGGGGGCTGTCGGCCAGGACGCCAGGAGAAAATTTCCAGTCATATTTTTAACATCCACCTGAACATACACACGCAAACTCAATTCACATTTATGTTACAACATGGAAGTAGGCTGTTCAAGCCAACTCGTCTGCTGGCATTAACACTCCACAAATCTCTCCTGCTCCCTCTCTGTCTTCTCCCCAGGACACTGTCTCCCTCCCCCTGCCTTTGTTTGTCCCTCGCCCCCCCTTCTCCACCATCAGGAGCTGTGCTTTCAGCTACTCTGCGCCGAAACTCTACAACTCAATGCCTCAATCCATCTGCCTTATGCATCCTCACTATTTAAGTCCTAACTGTAAACCTACCTATTTGAAAGTGCCAAGGTTCAAATGTTTGGGTGGGGGGGGCCTCAATGTACAGCCAAATAGTTTTAATTTATTTCTATATATTCGACAACATTTGAGAAAAGCATTTTTCCACAAAACCTTCCAGTAACACGAACAGCACAATAAATGAAAATCATTTTAACATGATCATAAAAATTATTATTAGGCAGCAGAATTGACTGTGCGCTTGTAATCAGCTCAGTGGTTAAGAGCGGTTACACAATCTTATCGCGTTGCACAACCAACAAAAACAAGGACTTGTGTTTATAAAGGCGTTCCTCAATGACAGATGCACACCTCAGGCTTAATGGCGGGCCTGGGGGGCTATGTTTGTGAAATGCTGCTCTGTGGTCAATGCCCTTTGCTGTTGCTGAGCGCCCAGCTCTGTCACTATAATATTCTGAAACACTGCCCTGTGTGAGGGGTGGTCCTAGTCCTCACTTTCAAGGCTCTCCTCGGCCTTGCCCCCCGCCTACCTTTCAGACCCTCTGACCCCCTATGAACCTGTCCACTGCCTCCGTCCAGTAGTCTCTAGCCTGTTCCACGTCTCTTGCCCAACCATCGCTGGGCTTTCAGCCTTTCTGCTCCTACGCTTTGGATCACCATCCCACAATCCCTTCACCTTGCTCCCTCCTTTGCCTCCTTTAAGACCAGTCTCAAGACCCTCCTCTTCGACCGTGTCTTCAGCCGGCTTCCTACCTTTTTACCTTCCTCATCCCAACACTGCCAACACCCGCCATGTTCAGGTCCTGACCCGACTGTTCAGTGTCTTGGGACTTCCTCCTGACATTAAAGGCACTCTACAAATGTAATTTTGTTACTGTTGCAGTATAAAAGAGAGGTAGACATTTGGGGAGAATGGGTTTGCGCGGTTCACCCCTCACACATGGGGAGAAAGCTGGGGAGTGGGATTGAGTTGCTCTTTTCAAAGAGCCGGCCCAGACTTGATGGGCCGAATGGCCTCCTTTTGTGCCGTAAGATGCTATGATTCTATGAAATGCAAGTTGTTACTGTTGCTGGTTCTGATCTGATGCGGTTTCCCTTACAGCTATGTGTTGCAGTCCAGTTCAATGGTGGAAGTGGAAGACTTGAACCTGGAATGTCCGAGTATGACTCAGATGTTAGGAGAGGTAACCACAGGACATCCTCTCCCTTTTGTTCTCGCAGCAGCAGAGGGTGGAGGTAGAGGGGTCATTTGTTGAATTGATAATAATAATCCTTGCATTTGATAGAGCACTTTTCACATCTTATCGACGTCTCAAAGCGCTTCACAGAATATACTTTAAAGTGAATTGACTGTATATTTGTGGGCGAAAAGCGGGAGCTAATTGTGCACAGCAGTCATGGATTGAAAATGATCAATTTTATTATTGTGTTTTTTTTTGGACAGATTGTTATTAGGCATGTTATTATATCTCTAGCCCAGAATTTATCTTTAAATCAGACAGGGCGTCATCTCAGTACAGCGTGATGTGTGTGTGGTGTAGTATGGGTGTAATATTGTGTGGAATAGAGTTTAGTGTGTAGAGATATGTGGTGTGAAGGGTAGTGTGTATGGAGTATATAGTGACTGTGTGTGGTGTGTAGGCAGTGTGTGTGGCTGGTTGGCTGGCTGACTGATTGGCTGACTGATTGAATGGCTGGCTGCTTGACTAACTGACCGCTGTCCCTCCTCAGTTGAAGAAAGCGATCTTGATGGCTCACTGTCGGCTGCTGACAGCAGTGAAGAAGTTGGATGAATTAGCCGGTGAGGACAGCGGGCTGACGAATAGCGTGCTCGACCTGGGTCAGGGGCCACAACCTCCGGGAGCAGCCCGGTGCTGAGCGTGAGGCAGCCCCCTCCTCCCCCACCGCCCCCGAGGGTTCCCTGCCACACCTCTGCAGTTTACCCTGGTTTTGTTGCTTATTACGATCATGTTATCTGCTGCCCAGGACTGCATTAGCGGCTCATGAAAAGTTCCTGTATCGGGAGACGCTTCCACGCTAAGGCACTTGAGGCAGCAGAGACTGAGGCAGTGCCCTGTGACTCTGTACCCTGGCATGCAGCTCACTGCCTGTGTTCAGGTGTTGGGCAGCGCAGGATTGCAGCATGTGTTCTTTCAAGGAACTGACTGACTGGCTCGCTCACTAAGCAAGTTGAGTAAGTCAATATGTATTTTGGTAATAAATATGGTGCATTAAAAAGTCCTTTAAATTATACTAGAGAGTTATCTTCTGTTATTTCATGCTGTGCACCTGTTAAATCTCACAGAGGAGTCTGGCAGAGAGGTTCACTCCGTCTTTAACCCCACTGCTAAAACTCGTATCAAAATAAAGAATAATTCTTATCATATGAAACCTTTTGCATCAGAACATCTCAGTGCTTCAACTGAAAATGTGTTGAAAATTAAACACAATTGCCAATTTGCAAACAGCATCATTCCACAAACAGCCATGAAGAGAATTACTGATTTTATCTGGAGGATTGTTGGCCAGGGAGAGAGAAACTACGTGTCTTTCACATCCATTTAAACAGGCAGAGGCAGGACCTTTGTTTTAATGTCTCATCAAAAGGTGCCACCTCTGACGATATAGTTTACCCCAGCACTGCAGTGTCAACCTACACTGGTTCAAAGTACCAATTGGGGGGGTGCTTGAACATCCCAAAGTTCTGGATTTCAGCTGCCTGGAGTAAGTACTAATAGTCAGCCCTCACTAACAACCACACATGTTACCTCCCAGTGTAGCACTTCATATATCCAGCCTGTTCCCGGTTGTCTGGCCTCTTGCATTTGTACTTTGAACCAACAGTTTCATTACTGACCCCAACAGTGTATTACAACAACAACCTGGATTTATATAGTGGCTTCCACGTTGGGTGGCATTTCAGAGTGCTTCACAAGTTGTTGATGTCAGGAAAGCAGTTCACTGACTGTTGACTACTTCACTCCTATGGCTTCTTCAGCCCCCACACCCAACACATGCAGCGTTCCTCAGGCTCTCTCCTCTTTAATATCTACATGTTCTCACTGGGTCATGTCATCTATAGGCATGGGGTTCACTTCCACATGTATGTATGTCCCAGCCCCTTGTGATGTACTCTCAAAGTGAAAAGTCATATACAAATGTAGGATTTGTTATTGTATGTGCATGTCACACAATGCTATCTCAGTCTCCACACTGGATTGCAGAACTACTGCTCTCCTTACTGATATCACTGCTGTCCTGATGTCCATCGAACATCAAGTAAGTCCTGGAAAAGCTCAAACATTCTCCAATTGACTTGCAGCAAGACAAAGGCTCTCCTGCTTGGTTCCCATCGGCAGCTCCACATCTTAGGTGCTGTCACCATTGACCAGTACATTGGAGTCGGGGCAGAACTTGATGCCTTGTTCAACTCTCAACTGTCCTTTAAACTACAGTCTCTTCAAGCCCTTCCAACGCGCCCACTCACTCCACTCAGCGGGCACTGGTCCTACTTCATGTCTGCCTTTCCTTCGCTACCTACCCCACCGTCAGCCTTTCTGCCCCAGAGCTCTGGAACTCCTCACCTTCAAGGTCCTCAACACTTTCATGTTTGACTGCAAATTTGGTCATCTTACCCACCCTATTCCTCAGTCCCCCAACCCAGCCCCCACCCCTCACCTGGTATGGACATTCAACATTCCTCTAAGTATAAAACATTCCTCCTAATCTCCCCTGCCCTAAATTTACGTTGGAAGAATCTCCCTTCTCTTTTCTCAGTTCCACAGATCTACCGTGTTGCTGATTAAAGCGCTCTGAGACGCCGTCCGGTGTGGAGGGCAGTATATAAATCGAAGTTGTTGTTATTGATGTACACTGTACCTGCTGATCAGCTGGCTCTCCAGGGAAGGTCTTACCTATAAAATACACTCACATTCGTTCAGTCTTTCAGTCACATTTGGGAGAAAAGTGGAGGAAGTCCCTCAGTGCACTACTGCAGAGGTAAGAAAGAAATGTCGATCTATAGAGAGAGGGACAGAGGGAGAAAATGTGTATAACTTTCATTGTCACTGTGCCTTATCATGTCATTAAGACGTCACACAGAATACACTGTAAGGTAGAGTGACTATATTTTATTGGCGAAGCGCAGCAGCGAATTGCGCGCTGTGATGTCCTACAAACAGTCGGGGATTAAATGTAAGGGATTAGAAAAGCAAGTCACTAATCGACTAACAAACAGGTTCCTACTCACCGCTAAGTAAACAGTAGCGTGTGGATTAAGAAACTAAGGCTTTGCGCTGCCTGGGAAATGAATCTAGGTCCTCTCTCTTGCACTATACAACAACTTTGATTCATATTCACTATGTCACTCCACTCCATTTCTCCCACAAATATACAGTCAATTCACTTTACAGTATATTCTGTGAAGCTCTTTGCGATATCTAGAAGACGTGAAAAGCGCGATATCAAATGCAAAGATTATTATTATTGCCAAGAGGGCAATGTGTGTGTGTTTGTGCGTGTGCACACACAGAGGGCGCTGTGTGAGGAGCTGTGATCAGCTTTGAAGTCAGTGATAGTGTCCAGACAGAGTGAAGGTTCACAGTTAGTGGCAGAGACAGACAGAGAGAGAGAGAGCAGGGCAGTCACAGGCAGATGGAGATAGAGACTAGGAATGAGCAGGGAGCCAGGTACACGCAGCTCGGGGAGAGGTTAGACGAGGAAAGCTCCTCACTCACTCCCACCAGCGGTTACTGAGGCCGCCGCCTGAGCAGCAAAACATTAGAGAGAGGCAGAGAGAGCGACAGGAGAGACTGGGAGAGCAGGAGAGAGGGGGGGAGTGGGCTAATAATAAACAATAATAACTCTCGCATTTTATACAGCCCCTTATCACGTCTTTGAGACGTTTTAAAGTGCTCCACGGAGTATGTGGTGCGGTGACTGTGCACTGTAGTGACTGTATTTCGTGGTCGAAACGCAGCGGCATTTTAAGTACGTCAGCGTCCCGCGTGATAAGGGTTAATGACAAGATCTCTGGGTGACACAGAGAGTGAGACGGAGTTAGTGACACAGACAGAGACATGGACAGAGACACAGACAGTGACAGAGGTACAGACAGTGATACAGACCGCCACGCAGAGAGTGACAAGCTGAGGCAATGTCAGGGGTGATATCTGTGTCTCTCACTCTCTCTCTCTCTCTCTCTCTCTCTCTCTCTCTCCAGCGCCTTTGCTGAAGATGTTGGCAAGAATAAGTTCAAGACAAGTGCAGATATTGCTTTCTACAGGTAATCTGTTCCCTCAGCACAGCCTCGCACTGTCCCCCCCTGTGTGTGTGTGTGTGTGTGTTACTTTGCCTTGTACCTGTATTGTGACCAATGATCTCGGTGCTGTTACAGGAGGCAGCAGCGACACGCTGGTGGGCAGTACCGGGTGCCGCTGGCCACGGTGGAGGTGACTGAGTACAGAGCCAGCTTCCAGTTACACAGCCAAGAGAAACAGGTCAGGGGCAGAGGGGTCAGTGGGCAGGGAGGGGTCCTGTGGGCAGGGAGGGGTCCTGTGGGCAGGGTGGGGGGGTCTGTGGGCAGCGGGGGGTCAGTGGGCAAAGGGGTCAATGGGCAGGGGGTTCAGTGGGGGGGGTCAGTGGAGGGGGGGTCAGTGGGCAGGCAGGGGTCAGTGGGAAGGGTGGGGGGTCAATGGGGGTGGGGTCAGTGGGCAGGGAGGGGTCAGTGGGCATGGGGGTGGGGTCAGTGGGCAGGCTGGGGTCAGTGGGCAGGGAGGAGTAAGCGGGCAGGTGGGGGGGTCAGCAGGTAGGGGGCTTCAGTTCTCGACATAATTGTAGTTACTCATCTCTGGTATAATTCTTGTAAATCTTCTCCTCACCCTTTCTGAAGGCCCTGATATTCATCTAAAGTTTGGTGCCCAGCTTTGGACACAACGCTCCAACTGAGGCCTAACCAGCGATTTATAAAGATTCAACCTGACTTCCTCACTCTTATCAAACACGCAAAATACCGTGCTGCAGATGCTGGAAACCTGAACCCCAAAACAGAGAGTGTTCCCGGCTATTTCTGTTTGTGTTCCTTGCTCTTTGAGCTTTGAGACGTCTAGAAGACGTGAAAAGCGCTATATCAAATGCAAGGATTATTATTATATTATTATTGTTTTACTCTTGTGCCCCGGTTGCCATATGCTGTTTTAACAGCTTTGTTAATTTGTCCCACCACAGTCAAAGAATTGTGTGTTGGGCCTTTTAGGCTTGAGAGACGAGGAATCAGAGGGGATCAGGGTGTGTGGGCTCAGGCCCCAGGTCAGGACTTTGAACTCACAGTCCAGACTGACAAGAGATTGTCGGAGGTGCTGTCCTTTCGATGAGACGTTAAACCGAGGTCTCAATGGCCTGTTCAGGTGGCCACCAAATGGTGCTATTGGAAAAGAGAAGCGAGTTTCTCTCTCTTTCCCAGTGTATTGGCCAACAATCCGCCAAAATAACATTGGTCGCTCACTCCATGGCTGCTTGTGGGAGGGACATTCCTCTGCGCAACTGGCTGCTGCCTTCACCCCCAAAATACGCAGACACAGAAATTATAACATAGCGGATTTTTGTTTACTCCGAGGGCAATTAATGAGTGGAACAGGACACAGGGACTCATCAACAGACAGCTTGATGCTGTGACGGGGGTGGTTGGCCTGGAAGATCTTGTTTATGGAGGGGGATGTTGCTAGGTCTTGCTCACTCCCTCACTCTGCTCTCTCCCAGCCACCGCTCCTGATGCACTTGTGGGCAGCTCAGGGACCCGTGATCCGGATCAAAATTACTGAGCTACAGCCAATCAAGGAAAGATACGAGGTGCCTGATGTGATTATTGGAGAGCCGGTCACAGAGAGGTGAGGACGCAGAGATGCAGATAGAGATAGAGAGAGAGAGAGCTATTGAGAGAGCAACTTGCACTTAGATTACGTTTTGTATTTGTGGACCAGTTTTTAATGAACTGTAGACACTGACACCCAAATCCCTTTGCTCCTCCACAATTCTTAGTTTCTCACCATTGAATAAATATTCTGTTTTGTCTTTTTTGGATCCATAGTGGATGACCTCACACTTTCCCACATTGAATTCCATCTGTCACCATTTTGTCCACTCGCGCAATCTGAGCCTTTGTCACATCCTGCTCCCATCTACACAACTTACTGTGTCTGCTAACTTTGTGTCATCTGCAAATTTGGAAATAAAAAAATATATATTATGAATAGCAGAGGCCTCAGTACAGACCTCGGGGCACGCCAGTTGTCATGTCCCGCCAACCAGAGAATGTTCCCTTTATCTCCCACAAAATATACAGTCACTACACTTTATGTCACTGATGTCACTTTATGTCACAGTCACTGATTCAGAACTCTGCCACCCGCGTTCTCACCTGCACTAAACTTTGCTCCCCCATTACCCCATTCCTTGCCGGCCTCCACTGGCTCCCTGTCTCCGAGAGGATCGATTTCAAGATCCTCACCCTTGTCTTCAAATCCCTCTACTCCTCTGCACTCCCCTACCGCTCTGACCTCCTCTCTCCTCAAACCAGCACCAGTTACCTCCGATTCCATGTGCTTTCATTTTTGCTAATAACCTCTTGTGCGGAACATTATCAAATGCCTTCTGAAACTCAGAATAGACGACATCCATGGACACTTTCTTACTCACCATGTTAGTGATCTCAAAAATAATCAGATAGATTCATCAGACATGACCTACCATTCACAAATCCATGTTGACTCCCCTTGATTAGCTCATATGTGGACCTCCTGTAGCTCAGTGGTTGGAGCACTTGCCTTACAAGAGAGATCCTGGGTTCGATTCCAGGCAAGGTGAAACTCCGGGCAAGTTTCCTTACTCCACACGCCTGATAATTATCCCTAAAACCCCCCCACCCAATAATTTGACCATTTCAATCCACGACTGTTTGTGGGACATTGCTATGTGCAATTGGCTTCCACGTTTCGCCCACAAATATACAGTCAATTCACTTTATGGTATATTCTGTGAAGCGCTTTGAGACGCCTAGAAGATGTGAAAAGCGTTATATCAAATGCAAGGATTTATTAATTATTATTATTTGATGCAGGCTGCGGTTAGAATGCGCGGACGAGACATGTATGACGCTGACGGTGGGGATGGGTAAGACACGGCTGTGTATCATGGCTCAGCCGTTCAGCCTGAAGGTGCTGGGTGTGGGGCAGGACCCTGAGGCAGAGGCCCTCAGTGTGAACGCCCGCGGTCAACTCTACTTCGAACATCTCCGGCTCAGGCCCGAGCCACACTCGTAAGTTACCACAGTCACATCAGTGTTCCCAACATGACAGCAACAACATCAGCACAGCAACATCGACCTCAAGCACTTGTATTTACTCAGCGATGGTGGAGCATGACACAGATCCGGGGCGAGGGGGAGGTGACCATAGACATGGTCGAAGAGGAAGATCTGCAGGAGCGACCTGTTGATGGGAAGGAGGGAGCAGGGCAGAGGAATAGACGCAGTGTGTTGCAGAGATACAGGGGGTAGTGGCTGAAAGAGAGCACAAGGGACAAGCAGGAGACTGGAGCCAGCTGAGTGGAGGCAGCGAGCTGTGGGTTTTGGTGAGTTAAACAGGGCAGAGAGCTGGGGAGGTGCCGGGCACGAAGGGACTTGTAGACGAATGAGAGGATCTTGAAATCGATCCGTTCTGTGATAGTGGATCCTGGCTACAACTGGTGTGATGGGGGTATGGTGTTTAGTGTGGGTGAGTTTGTGGGCGGCTGAGTTTTGGATAAGATGGATTTTGTGGATACTGGAGCTGAGGAGACCAGCGAGGAGGGCTTTGAATAGTCGAGGGTGGGAGGTGACAAACTCAGTGTTTCGGCTGCGTCTGGGATAAGGTACGGTCGGAAGCGGACAATGTGGTGTAGGTGGAAGAAGGCAGTCCTGGTCGGGGACTAGATGTGGGGGAGAAAGGACAGCTGGGGGTCAAACCTGATGCCTAGGTTATTTACAGCTTTGTTGAGTCTAAGGGATAGGCCGGGGAGGTTGAGGAGGTCAGAGACTCAAGACAGATGATCATGCCAGGAGCCAATGAGTATGGCTTCCGTCTTGTCGACATTAAGTTGCAAGACGTTCATACGTATCCAGACCCTGCCAGACACGCCAACAGAACATCAGCGGACCTGGAGTCACAGCTGGAGGAGGTGAAGTTGATTTATCTTGGAAAGGAAGGGTGGTCGAGGCCAGGACATTGGCACGCATTTGAAATGTTTGTTTATTGGCATGTTCTGAACGGATCAGAATAAATGGGTTGAAAAAGCTTTGTTCAAACCTTTCTGATGCCGTGATCTAAAGATTAATATTCCCTTTTTAAAAAAAAACGTTGTCACTCAATCCACAATTGTTTGTGGGACGCTGCTGTGCGCAATTGGCTGCTGCGTTTCGCCCACATATATACACTCAATTCATTTTACAGTATATTCTGTGAAGTGCTTTGAGACGTCTAGAAGATGCGAAATACAAAGATTATTATAATTATTATTATTACCCCGTGTCTGCGGATGACATCACCAAGTGGGAGCATATAGAAGGTGGGATCAAAGATGGAGCCTTGGTGTATGGCACAGGTAACCGGGCGGGAGCAGGAGGGGAAACCATTTGAAGAGACAAACTGAAGATGGTTTGTTACTCAAACCATGCAATGCAGTCCCACTGAGGTGGATGAGGATGGTGTGATTGACTGTCCAGGAGAGCGCCAAGAGGATGCGGAGGCAGAAGGAGCCCCGGCCACACAGAGAGAGGGCGTCATTTGTGACTTTAAGAGGCGCTGTCTGTTCTGTGGGCAGAGTGGAACCCAGACCGGAGGGGCTTGAGGAGGGAGTGGGGGGAGAGGTGAGAGCAAAACCACATTGACAATCTTTACATAGCGTCTGTAGCCACCCCCCCCTCCCCCCCCCCCACCCTCACACAGCCTGTACAGCCACAACAACTGAATTATTTTACACACAGGCAGAGCGCAGCACAGACAGACCCTGAGAGTGGCCGGCAGGAGGTAAGTGACGGAGTCAGTGTCTGTGATGGGGGGCTGTTTTGGGGGCGGGGGCTGTGTTGGGGGGCGCTGTGTGTGGCGGGCTGTGTTGGAGGGGCAGTGATGGGGGTGTTGTGTTGGAGGGGCAGTGATGGGTGGGAGGGCTGTGTGTTGGGGTTGGTGTCTCACTGTTTATTTTTGGTTCCAGGTGGATGAGGAGGAATTGTGGGAGGAGAAATTTGGGAAATTTATAGACATAAAAAACGAAGGTAATCATATTATAATAATAATCCTTGCATTTGATATAACACTTTTCAGGTCTTCGAGACGTCTCAAAGCACTTCCCAGAATATACTGTAAAGTGAATTGACTGTATATATGTGGGCAGCAGCCAATTGCGCATAGCAGTGTCCCCCAAACAGTTGTGGATTGAAGTGACCAAATTATTATTGTTTTTTTGAGGGATAATTATTAGGTGTGTGGAACAAGGAAACTTGCAAACCCGTTGCTGTGCTAAAATGAAACCAACCATGGATATCCCAGAGACAGATTGTTGCTATGGAATGCGCAATCTCTCCCAGGAAGGACACATCCTGCTTACCTAATTCTGGAAAGTGTTAGATGCAGGTTGGCAAGAGCCAAGGCTTAGGGACCCCAGAGTGTGTGTTGGGAGCAATTACTGGAGTCGAACCAATTAAAACCATTGATATTGCTGCCTGGCAAACTTCCCCGCTGCTTGTCCAGCTAGGACCACCCTACCCATTAAAGCTTTGGCTTGTGGGGTTAACGGGAGCTGAGTGCGAGGATTCCCTGCCTCGGTGATTGGTCTGCCCTTCCATGTCTTACCAATTCACCAGGCTGGGCTGGGCTGTCATCAGCAGTGAGAGCCCTGGATATACCGCGGACCCGACTGGTTTAGGAACCGGACTAATGGCCCATCTCCAGTACAGCGTGCTGAGGCCAGAGCGCGAGGGCGAGTGATGTGTACAGTGACTATGTGTGGGTGGATGTGTGTGTGTGTTGAACGCTGACTGTACTGTGTGTGTGTGTGTGTGTCGTTGATAAGATATGAAAAAGCCCTATTAAATGCAAGGATTATTATAATATTATTATTTGCTGACTCGTGCGCGTGTGTGTGTGTGCTGACTGGATCTGTGTGTAAACATAAGAACATAGATGAAAGAAGACCATCTCGTTTGCTTTCTATCTGCCTGGCAATTCAATGCACATGTGTCCTGAACTGTGTATGCGCTGTACTCCATAATGTTACTCTCTAAAAGAAAACTATCTAATCCGTGTTTGAATTAATCATCACTTTCTGCTTCAACCGTCTCCCAAGGGAGCCTGTTCCACAGGTTCACTATTCGCTCACTCAAATAGTGTTTGCGTAGATTGGTTCTGAATTTCTTGCCCTTCAATCGCAGGCCATGTCCTCCGGTTGTACTGCTCTGGCCAAGTTGAAACAGCGTGTTGTATGTATGTTACAGGGCCCTGCTCGGTCGGATTGGATTTCTCTCTACACGGTTACCATCACGTGTACGGGATTCCCCAGCACACGGGCTCCCTGCTGCTGGACAACACCAGGTACACAGTACATACAGCCATGTATATGTCTGTAAAGGTACTCGATACACAACACATACAGTCAAGTGCACGCGTGTAAAGGGCCTCAGTTACAGGACACATACATTCAGGTGCACATTATACACACATTACCCATATACATAACTATATACACACGCATGCATCTAAAGGGACTGTGTTACAATGCAAATTCAGTCAGGAACACGCATATTAAGAGATTCCATACACAGCACACACATGTAGAGGACGTACACAGTCATTGACACAGTGTTGTGGACGAGCTCGCGGGTTGTCAGTCAGTGTGTTGTTGCCTGTAGCCAGGGGGAGCCTTATCGCCTGTATAACCTGGACATATTTGCCTGTGAGCTGAACAGCAGGACGGGTATCTATGGCTCAGTGCCTCTCCTCCTCGCTCACAAACCTCACTGTAGCCTCGGCTTGTTCTGGCTCAACGCTTCTGATACACTGGTCCACATCAGCCCCCAGCCCCAGACGGGGCAAGAGGTGAGTGTGTGTGAGTGAGAGGAAGAGGGGGTGTGAGAGGGGTGTGAGAGAGAGGCAGGGGTGAGTGTGTGTGAGAGAAAGTGAAGGGGGGAGGCAGGGAGGGAGGGGTGACTGTGAGTGACCTGTGACTGGTGGGCGGTTATGCTGTGTTTACAGGATAGAGCACAGGCTGTGACGTCGGGCACTGATGTGCGTTGGATGTCTGAGAGCGGAGTCATCGATGTGTATGTTCTGCTGGGACCCACAGCGAAGGAGGTGTGCGCACAGTATGCCAGGCTGACAGGTACCCAAACTCTGCCCACCACACCTATACACACACACAGTGACACCCACACGCTGACACACTGCTCACCTGTGTAGGTTTCCCTACGTTGCCGCCGCTCTTCGCTCTGGGCTATCACCAGAGCCGGTGGAATTACCGGGACGAGGCGGATGTGGAGGCGGTGGACGCCGGCTTCGATACTCACAATATCCCGTACGACACCATCTGGCTGGACATCGAGCACACACTGGGCAAACGCTACCTGACCTGGGACCCGCTGACCTTCCCCAACCCACTGCGGCTACAGCAACACCTGCGGGGCAAGCAACGCAAGGTGGGGGGGTGGGGGACAGGGTGTGGGGAGGGGGGACGGGCTGTGGGGAGGGGGGACGGGCTGTGGGGAGGGGGGATGGGCTGTGGGGAGGGGGTGTAGTTGATGCCCATTGACACTGACTGTGTTGTTTGGCAGCTGGTGGTGATCAGTGACCCTCACATTATGGTGGACAGTGAGTACACGCTGTACTCACAGGCCAGCGCCAAAGGCTACTTTGTGAAGGACAACAAGGGTAACGAGTACCAGGGCATGTGCTGGCCAGGTGAGCAGCTTCCTTCCTTCCTTCCCTCCTTCCTTCCCTCCTTCCTTCCTTCCTTCCTTCCTTCCTTCCTTCCTTCCTTCCTTCCTTCCTTCCTTCCTTCCTTCCTTCCTTCCTTCCTTCCTTCCTTCCTTCCTTCCTTCCTTCCTTCCTTCCTTCCTTCCTTCCTTCCTTCCTTCCTTCCTTCCTTCCTTCCTTCCTTCCTTCCCTCCCTCCTTCCCTCCCTCCCTCCGCAGATAAATGATTAAAACACTTGCCTCGCAAGCAAGAGGACCTGGGTTTGATTCCCGGGCGGGATGAAACCTTAGGCAAGTTTCCTTCCTCCGTATTGCCTGTACGCCTACTTGTAGTAAGTACGAACCTGATTGTTGGTTGATTGGCAGATTATTATTAGTATTAGTTGTTAATTGTAATGCAATCACATGCAAGCTTCAAATTTTTTACAATGGTTTTATGATGTATATTATCAATACACACACACATATATATATATAAGATATTTGTCACTGTGTCACGCTCAGACATGATAATCTGTCTCTAGGTCTGTCCGCATACCTGGATTTCGCGGACCCTGCTGTGCGGGATTGGTATGCCAGCAAACACTCCCTGGACCAGTACCCAGTAAGGCCAACATGCAGCCCCTACCTGTTTATAATAATAACAATAAATATGATAATAATCCTTGCATTTGATATGGCGCTTTTCACATCTTATCGACGTCTCAAAGCGCTTCACAGGGTATACTGTAAAGTAGAATTGACTGTATATTTGTGGGCGAAACGCGGCAGCCAATTGCGCACAGCAGCGTCCCCACGAGCAGTCGTGGATTGAAAATTACCAATGTTATTTGTGTGGAGTTTTTGGACGGATTATTATTAGGCGTGTGTGTGTGGAGTAAGGAAACTTGCCCTTAAAGGTTTCGCCCTGAACTGCCTGGATTCGAACCCAGGTCTCACGCTTGCTTGTAAGGCAAGTGCTGTAACCACTGAGCTGCGGGAGCTCCACACCCACGGGAACCGTTTCTCACACGCACGTCAGTGAAAGCATCCACACCTCACAAACCTGACTCCCGCATGGGTCATCCAGGGCGGGGCAGGTGGGCGGGGCAGTACAGCCATGTTCGAACCGCGTTAGAGTGTGTTTGACACTGTCTTGCGCAGGGATCCACGGATATCCTCTTTTTGTGGAACGACATGAATGAGCCCTCGGTGTTCAATGGGCCGGAGCTCACCTTACCCAGAGACACCGTGCACTGGGGCGGCTGGCAACACCGACATCTCCACAACCTGTACGGCTTCTACCAGGTAACCAGAGATCACAGGGCTCTCTCTCCCCAGGGCGCTCTCCCCCTGCTGCGGGGTGATGGGGGATGAGGGCCTGGGCGGTGGGGCTGTGGTGACCTCTGTTCTCTGTGTCTCAGCACTGGGCCACGGCTGAGGGGCTGCTGCGCCGGTCGGGAGGAGCGGAGCGTCCCTTCGTGCTGACACGGTCATTCTTTGCCGGATCCCAGAGGTTTGGTCAGTGACTGCAGCGTCAGGTGGGGCGGCTGGGCAGGTGGGCGGTGGTGGGTGGGCAGGTGTGTGGGGGAGTGTGGGCAGGTGTGTGGGGGAGTGTGGGCAGGTGTGTGGGCAGGTGTGTGGGGGAGTGTGGGCAGGTGTGTGGGGGAGTGTGGGCAGGTGTGTGGGGGAGTGTGGGCAGGTGTGTGGGGGAGTGTGGGCAGGTGTGTGGGGGAGTGTGGGCAGGTGTGTGGGGCAGTGTGGGCAGGTGTGTGGGGGAGTGTGGGCAGGTGTGTGGGGGAGTGTGGGCAGGTGTGTGGGGGAGTGTGGGCAGGTGTGTGGGGGAGTGTGGGCAGGTGTGTGGGGGAGTGTGGGCAGGTGTGTGGGGCAGTGTGGGCAGGTGTGTGGGGGAGTGTGGGCAGGTGTGTGGGGGAGTGTGGGCAGGTGTGTGGGGGAGTGTGGGCAGGTGTGTGGGGGAGTGTGGGCAGGTGTGTGGGGGAGTGTGGGCAGGTGTGTGGGGGAGTGTGGGCAGGTGTGTGGGGGAGTGTGGGCAGGTGTGTGGGGGAGTGTGGGCAGGTGTGTGGGGGAGTGTGGGCAGGTGTGTGGGGGAGTGTGGGCAGGTGAGCAGGGAGTGTGTGCGGGGGAGGGTGGGCAGGATGACCATGGGATGCAGTGGGTTGAGCTGTGATGGACTTGTGTCTCTGTCTCTTGGTGTCTCTACCTCTCGGTGGCTCTGTCCTCCTGACGTGAAAGGCGCTTTACAAATGTAATTGTGTTGTTCTTGTTGTTTGTCTCTCGGTGACTGTGTGGCAGGCGCCGTGTGGACAGGCGACAACGTAGCTGACTGGAAGTACCTGAAGATCTCCATACCCATGCTGCTGTGTCTCAGCATCACTGGCTTCTCATTGTGTGGAGGTAACAACCTTCTCTAGCACATTGACATCCATGTGTGTGCGTGTGTGTGAGCATGCTGTGTGCGTGTGTGTGAGCATGCTGTGTGCGTGTGTGTGTGTGTTTGTGAGATGCTGTGTGTGCGTGACCGTCTCTCTCTCGGCAGCGGATGTCGGGGGTTTTACGGGGAACCCGGATTGGGAGCTGCTGGTTCGCTGGTACCAGGCTGCGACGTTCCAGCCCTTTTTCCGGGGACATTCCCATACCCGCATGGAGCGGCGCGAGCCCTGGCTGTTTGGGGAGAAGGCTACGGCACTGATCAGGAATGCCATCTGCCAGCGCTATCATCTGCTGCCGTACTGGTACTCACTGTTCTACACCGCCCACACCACAGCGCAGCCAGTCATCAGGTACCATCAGGAGGGTACTGTGCGTGTGTGTGTGTGACCATGTGTGTGTATCTGCGTGTGTGTGTACGTGCGAGTGTGGGTGGGGGGGGTCCATCACACTGTGTGGGGGTTGGGGGTGGGTGAGGGGGGCATTCACACGGAATGTGCCAGCCTAGGGTCAGTACCATGCAGTGGTGGGGTGGGGGCTGTGTCAGTAATGTGGTCTCTGCTCCCCTCGACAGGCCTCTGTGGATGGAGTTTCCGGGGGAGACAGACACTTTCCTGATTGATGACACCTACATGCTGGGTACGATCACAGCAAACATTACATTATATCACACAGCGTTCATTCCAGCTACCGCTTGTGTGATCTGAGACAACTGATCACGTGTGCATCTCTGATCCACTACAGCTGATTAAAGACACAGTAAAGCTCCCTCCTACACTGTGCATCCACACTCCTAGGTCAGGGTTAGAGACACAGTAAAGCTCCCTCTACACTGTGTGTACAGGGTCTTAAGTCATGCCTTGAAGGAGGGGAGCAGGTGAAGGGAATGTGGGATGGAGTTCGAAAGGATGGGTGCAGAGGGGCTGAAGGCCTGACCACTGATGGCGGGGGTGCAGGGTAAGGACGGGGAGGTAGAGCAGGCTGGTGACTGTGATGTGTGTCTGTTGCAGGTGAGGCTTTGCTTGTTCACCCTGTTACTGACCAGGGGCTGGCGGAGATTGAGCTGCTCTTACCTGGTAATGATGAGGTGAGTCCACTCATCACACTCTTTATAACGCTCCTTATTAGTGGAGTCGCACAGCTCAGTGGTTAGACCACTCGCCCTTGCAAGTGAAGGGTTTGATTCCCAGCAGGCCAAAACACTGGGCAAGTTTCCTTACTCCACACCCCTCTATTAACCTAACAGTAAGTAGGAACCCGGTTGTTAATCGATTGGCAGATCGCTTTTCCGGGGATGATAATCCCTCAACAAGAAACCAACAATAATAATTTGGTCACTCAGTCTACGGCTGTTTGTGAGACACTGCTGTGCGCAATTGGCTGCCGCGTTTTGTGCGCAAATATACAATTCACAAGCCGATGTCAGTTCACTTATTCACTTGTTCACTTACAGTATATTCTGTGAAGCGCTTTGAGTCATGTAGAAGACGTGAAAAGCGCAACATCAAATGCAAGGATTGGTATTATTACATTAGTGTCACTTCGGTTTATTGTGCTCTGCACTGACACACCTCCCTGCCCCTCGTCTGGTCTGGCCTCACTGCGATCAGGGACTGTTGTTGCTTTGTGTAACTCCTGACTGTACACTCAGCCCCCCACATCTCGCAAAACCCCCCCCCCCCCTCCCACCACCACCTCCCAAACCCCTGAAATTGCACCGGGGCCTTCCCCCCACCCTGACCCACCTGTAATAAAGCCACACATTTTCCTCGGTGACTGTTTCTGCTCCAGATTTGGTACCAACTCAGCACCAATCAGTGCTTCCCAGGGGCTCAGAGAGTGCGTCTGCCTGTCACCATCGAGACAGTGAGTACATCCCTGTCACACATACATACCTGTCACACATGCCATCACACACACACACACAGTCAACACAAGCACACCTATTGCACACTCACCCCATCGCTCACACCCTCTCATATACATGCTCATACCATCACACACACTGTCGCACACACGTACACTGTCACACACGCGTATACACCGTCACACACGCACACACATCATAACTCACACACCATCACACACATTGTCACTCACACACAGTCACACTCACACATATACTGTCACAATGGAAACAATGAGAACATCACCCTCCCCATCTCAGACACGCACACACATACACGTCACCTACACTGTTTCGCGCACACCCCTGTAGGTGCCGGTGTTCCAGCGAGGAGGAACAATTATCCCAAGGAAAACCTATGTCGGGAAATCAACCGAAGCGCTTCGGACCTCACCCTACGCCCTGTACGTGGCCCTCAACAGCCAGGTAACCTCCACATAGCGGGGAATGACAGAGGAGGGCAGACTGGTATGTGCTGCGATTGGCGAGTGTGGTGACAGTGGGGCGAGTGGGGTGGGGAGTGTGGGGTGATTGTTTAGGGTCGGGTGTTGGGGTAATGGTGTGTGTGGTGACAGTGGGGTGAGTGGGGTAGTGTGTGGGGTCGGGGTGTTGGTGTGATTGATGGTAGTGTGTGTGTGGTGACGGTGGGGGTGTGTGGATTGGATGTGGTGATGGTGGAGAGCTGTGTCTCCCGGTGCTGATGGCAGTTGCTGTTGCCAGGGCTCGGCGAAGGGCCAGCTGTATGTTGATGACGGTCACTCTTTCGCCTACCGCAACCAGCAACAATACTCTCACCGCAAGTTCACCTACTGCACTGACTCCAAATGCAGCTCACTCACTGCCGGGTAAGTCAATTTCCTTCACTGCATCTTAAATACCCCATCTCACTGCAGGTAAACACCACTCACTGAAATAATAATAATATAACCCCCCCCACCCCCACTTACCCACCCACCCAAAAAAACAAACACCTCATCTCTTTGACTAACCCGTCTGTCATTCACTCACAACAATCATCCTCATCATCATCAAATGATGTGCTTTCCTTTGTATTTGAATGTCATTTGATCATTTTCAATTTTAATGTCATTTTAAAAGTGAATTATTCTTATTAGTCTTCGCTAAAAATGCAAGGGAAAGCTTTTGCTCTCCCCCCGCGTGTGTGTGTGTGTGCAAGTGTGCTTGTGTTGACTGTGTGTGTGTGAGTGTGTGTGTGAGTGTGTGTGTGTCCGTGCGAGCGAGTGTGTGTGTGTGCGTTTTTGAGAATCGTCAGAATTTGAAATGAAATCGACTGCAGATTTTTGTCAAGGTTAAATTGTTGTTCCCCTCTCTCTCTCTCTCGCGCGCTCTCTCTCTCTCTCTCTCTCGCTCCTCTCTCTCTCTCTCTCGGTCGCAACAAACCGCTTTCGTGTTTGAAACCAGTTACTGTTTTGCGGTCCGGTTTTGATTTGTTCCCTCCGTTATAGCATCTCGGGAGAGAGAGAGTCACAGACAGAGAATCAGAGACAGAGACAGAGAGAGAGGGGTGGGGGTGGGGGGGGGGGGGGGGGGAGACAATATTACAGCTACTGTATACACATAGAAGATTATCAGTTTGATAGTCGGTCGGTCAGACAGACAGATGCACACACGTACTACACACAAGTAGTTTGCAAAGGCTTCGGCTTCAGTCTCTCTGCTCGTTTACTACCCATCTATCCATCCGACAACAACTTGCATTTTAGAGAGCGCCCCTCGCACACGCAGGGCACCTGGGAAATCTTACCAGTGACTGAGCTTGACGTAGGGAGGGAGGGGGAGGAAGGGGAGGGGAGGGGGGGGGGTGGGGGGGGGGGGAAGGGGAGGGGGGGTGCCCTTGAGCCCGATCGAAGAGGAGGAAGGTTACGACTCGTGATCCGAAAGAGAAGGAAGGAAAGTAACGATAAGAAGAATAAAATAATCCCGGCTTGCGTTGGGTGCAGCGGCGGCTTTTCACATCGTGGCGACGTCTCAAAGCGCTTCACGGAATATACTGTCAAACGTGGGGGGGGGGGGGTGGGGGTTGGGGGTTGGGGGTCGGGGTGGGGGGCAAGACGGAGGGATTGAGAGAGAAAGAGAGACAATTCCAAAGCTGTTCGGGGGCGCAGTGGCTGAACGCACGGCATCCAGCCAGAAGGTTAGAGCCACACACACACACACGGGAAGTGTCCGAAGCTGCTTTGCCGATTCACGCCAGTGTGTGTACGCGGCCCCCTCCTCCCCGCCAGGCACTCTAATATTAATAATAATAATAATAATACTATTAATAATCCTTGTATTTGATATCGGGCTTTTTTTTCCACATCTTATCGAAGAATATATACTGTAAAGTATGTTTTTACTTTCAGAATATACTGTCAATTTTCGCCCGCCACATATACACAGTCACTTCACTTGACAGGCACGTTCTGTGAAGCGCTTTGAGACGTCGCTAGGATGTGAAAAGCTGCCGTGTCAAATGCGAGGATCATTATTATTAATATTCCTTACGTTGCGTGCATGTGGGTGGATGTGCTGAGCGAGCGAGCGAGCGCGTGAGAGAGAGAGAGATCTCGAGGGAGGGAGGGAGGGAGGGAGGGAGGGGAGGGA